>OX451739.1:210452960-210956054 GCA_948472305.1 Vicia faba
TGTGGGCCACCATTTCTCTCCATCGTTGATTGTATTCTTTGAAAGACTCATCCTTCTTTTAAGATAGTTTTGAAGTTGCATACAGTTAGGAGCCATGTCCAAATTGTACTTGTATTATCTTAAAAAAATGTTGGCAAGATCTACCTACGTTTGAACATGGACTCGCTCCAATTGCATATATCAATCTAGAGATGCCCCACCCAAGCTGTCTTGGAAATAATGGATTATCAGCTTCTGATCTTGAGCATAGGCATGCATTTTTCGATAGTACATGCGTAGATGGCTCCTTGGTCATGTGAGTCCCTTATATTTTTCAAAGTCAGGTACTTTGAATTTTGGGGGGATCACTACATCCGGAACTAGACCCATTTCGAGAGCATTGACGTCGAAAGCATCGTAACCCTCCACGGCCTTCAACCTTTCTTCAAGAGATTTATATTGATTGAGCGCTAAGGGATTTTTCAGCAACATTAGTATGGCTAGTTCTTTGAGGTACTCGGTTGACGTCTTCCAAGTCATGATCTCCATATTGTAAATCTATGTAATTATCCATATTGTGTGGACTGTTGACTGGAATCTGTAAGGTATGAGATGCCCCTACCTTCGATGGAGGTGGGACTAATCCTTCAGTATTAGCTTGTTTGACCTCTTGTTGAGCCATAGTTAACTTTCTAGGTCTTGACTCAGGTTCTTGTCTTTGTTGGTGACCGCTCGATGCACCAATAGTATGGGCTACTTCTTCAAAGGCCACCCTTGGAATCTGACCTTGTCTCTCAATGATGTTCTTCAAGGATATAATAACTTGGCTCGTGTCTCCTTTCATTGAGTTGATATTACCCTTCACTTACTCTAAATCTTCTTTGAACGTAGCCTGATTTTCTTCGATCTGTTCCATCACTTTCTTTTGATGGGCTCTTGTTTGAAATTTCTAAATGTGATGCTTATGAACATGTCAAAAACTTTTTTTTAATTGATTCCTTATTCTCGGCGAATTTCCTTATTGTTATTTTTTGTATATGTACTTTTTCAGGTTTTTCTTTTTATTGGTGAGCATCTAAAAAATAAGTACACAATTTAAATACGGAAATAAAGTACTTTTATTACTTCAAACCATCCTTATAAAGGGAAACAATCCAAACACCAAAACTAATACTGAAGGGAAAACTGAATTCGATGTCAAATACTAAAAGAAATAACAAAAGTAGAAATAAAATCTCCTAAGTATGCTTGTGAATCTCTACCCTGAAACCATCAACCATTTTTCTACCAAGCTTGAGGAAATCTTAAACGTCTTTCAGGAGAGGAACCATTGTTTCTTCTATATCTTTTAGGCTCTTTAGAATGTCTTCAATGAAATTGTTGTCTAGGAAGGCAAGCTTTGTGTGCTTGTCTTTGTAGATCTGGTATTCCTTGTAGAGGTTCAGAACTATCTTCTTGTTATGTTCTCCGAATTTTGCAATATTTTCATATTGTCCTTCCCAATATAATTTTTCATCCCTCATCTCTGTATAAAGTCTTCTTTGTATGAGGAAATTCTTTTGGAGGTCTTCTAACTTATGATAGACTTGCTCATATTATTCTATCTTTCGAGAGATAAGATTCTCTGCTTCCATCTTTCTAAGGCATTATCTTACCTTTGATTCTTGGCTTTCACGGAGACTGGTGGTAAGGAACTGGATTTGATCTTCTGAATCTAGAGCTCCTTGTGCTAACCCTTGGATTTGGGCTCTCATATTTTCTTTCATCTCCTTTTTGGATTGTAAAAATTTTCCATACCACCTATTTAATCTTCCTATTTCTCTCACAGTATCATCTAAACGTGATTGTTGGAATCCAAGTTAAAGGTAGTACTTAACAATCCTTCGGTCGAATGTTTCGGCTTAAGACTCTCCTTCTCAAATTCTTCATGGTCTCTTTGAATTTGTTGCTCTTTTGACTCAAGCACTTGTTGCATTTGTATTTTTCTCCTTAGCAAGTTCATGAAGGCTAAGATCCAATCCCTCCTTCTCGTTTTGATATTTCTCCAATTCTTTCTTCGAGTTGTATATCTCTTCTTTGGTCATAGGAAGAGGATCTGACACATCTGGCTTATACTTAGGATCAATGTCAAATGATAACTTAATAACTTGAACTCTTTATAAAATCCATTACGTGTAGGGTTCCTTCTCTATAGAATTCTTCCTTTCAGCCTTTATTTTTTTGACTCTACTCCAAGCTTGAACGGTTTTGTTGAGCAAATCACGGTCATCTTTATCCATATTATGAATGATCAATTGTTGAAGTTGATTGTTAGAGGGTTTTTCCCCCAAAGGATATCCAAGTTGACGTAAAGCCAAGGTAGGGTTATAATTAATGCATCACATGACCCAATCAAAGGAACATTCGGAAAATCTCCACAACTATAAATGATATCTCCAATGTTTACTTTTCTTGCATACCATAGAATAGAATCAGCAGTGAGAGCCCTTAACGTTTAGGGCCATTCGTATCTTCTCAGATTTGGGACCATGTAGTCTTCTTTGTAATGGTGAGACATGAGCCAAGAATATAAAAGAGGGATGCAACAATTCAACACACCCTCCCCTTTTTGTAACGATTGTGAAGAGTATAATAAACATCGGCAAGTAAAGCAGGAGTTGAATTTGTATTCAAGGCTTTTGTGGCCCAAAACACACTAATAGCCGCAAGGTCAATATAGTCCAAAGTCTGTGGAAATAGAATTACACCAAAGACAAGAAGTCTCAAACAATCAACACAAGACTCCCATTCTTTCTTATTGGTAAAAGAAATGGCTTTATCTTCCATTTTTTTTATCCCTTATATATCAACATATCTTTTGTAATTAAGTGACAAATCAGCATAGGGTATCCCTAAACCTCTTGCTATGTCTTTAACATCGATTATCTGTCCAATTCCCACATAAACTTTGTTTTGAGAAAATTTAAAGTTCTATCAAATTCCTCCAAAGTTGGCGCTAGTTGAAAATTTTGAAAAGTGAAACATCTTAGTGGTGTATCGTAGAACTGAACCAAGGCAGTGATAGCATCCAATTGTACATCCATTTTTTGTCAACTCAAGGGTAAACCCAATAATAATGAATGACAAAATAGGGTCCCTACAGGCTAGGGATTATAACTAAATAGAAAACCCTACGAGCTAAACAAAAGAATACCCCTACGAGTTTAGGGTATAATAATTATAAGAGGTAACCCCATGTAAGTTTAAAAATATAATAGAATGTTCCTCGCAGGAAGGCTTTCTATGAACAATGGGATGAGAATAGTTGCCTTAGTACGTCGGTTCCTAGTTTTGGCCTACGGATATTCTACTCTCCCCATAAGTTGGCTTCCTTAAGGGTATCATGAATAACACTAGAGGGAAAGGCACAGGGGCCTCCCTTAAACGGAGACTCGTTGTAGATCGAAACTTTCGTCTCTAAAGTCGTACAAGGTTTCACTATGAAATTTTGGTTTAGGATTATACAAAGAGTCATAGGTTTCATTGCAAATTCATATCCCCCAAAAGTATAGCTCTTGAGACATATTCATTTTTCGAAATTCCACCGACTCTAGGCGAAGTCGTCACAAAATCTCATAGGGATGATATATCCCATTGGCCAATAGACGAACCTTCTTTCTAAGGTTTTGAATTTTTGAATTTAAAATTCCACCACAAATAAATAAAACGATAAACAATATAACAATAAATAAATATACTAAATAAATATACTAAATAAATAAATAAATAAAATAGAAAAATAAAACAAATATAGAAACAACACCAAAAAACCTTAACAAAACCCTAAACCCAAAACGGAGGGGCTTGTAAACTCTAGGGTTGAGTCACCGACAGAGTCGGCAGCTGTAGTTCGAGTCACCACCACTACTTTTTTTCTTAATGACGGGTGAATAATGGAATAACCCTAAATTGATACAGAGATTCTAAGTTCTTGATTAGCTTTAGACCAAGGGAAGGTGTTAGGCACCCTTCATCTACCTTGTTCTCAAGGAAGTCCTATGGTTTAGGTTAAAAAGGGTAGGATAGGGTTTTAATTGTTTTATTAGGAGAAATCGCCATGATTTTTAAATCCTATGCCTACTGTCATAATCGGAAAAAATATAGAGTCGCCAATATTAATTTTTATCCTAAGACGGGAATAATGGATAACCCTGTGATAATACATAGATTATAAGTTCTTGACTCACTTTAGACGAAGGGAAGGTGTTAGGCACCTTTCATCTACCTTTTTCACAAGGATACTAGGGTTTATGTTTAAGGTTTAGGAAAAGGGTTTTAATTTTTTAGTCGGGAAACAAATTTAGTCTTTTAATTAGGGGAACTCGCTACGGTTCTTAAGTCGTATGCCTCATATCCTCTTATGAGGAATTAGAGTCTCAATTCGTAGTTCATAGTATTTGGTTTTTTTGTATGGATTGTGGAAATATTTTGAATTAATCCTTGAATCAAGTATGGGTTGAAAATAGTGGAATCATAGACGCAGTTCGTAGTTAATAAAGAAAATCTCCACAATCTTTTTTGAAAATATCTTGAGTTTTAAATTATGTTAATAGAGAAAGGGTTAGTATTTGGTTGGTTAACTATTTTAGAGTATGTTCGCAATATGTAAAAAAATAAATTTGAATGAGAAAAAGATTTAATATAATTAAAAAAATAGGATTAGTGTTTTAAAAAATATTTAATTAATAAATAACTATTTTTCCTAATTATTAAGAATATATTAAATATTTTTGATAAAATATCCAATAATTATTTATTAATATGCAAAATTATAATTTAATGCAAATTGCTAAAAATATGATATATGCTAATTTAATGAAGAAAATAGAATAAGTTAATTAAAGGAGAGGTGTAAAAGTTAAATCTAGAGTGTATTTTGTTATTCAAAAGAAACTAAAGTCATTTTTTAGATTTTTATAGTTTTCTATTATTTTTTATACTTTTAATAATGAATAAAAGTTAAGATAAAAAAAAAATTAATACTAATAATAAGAAGAAAAATTAAAGTTAGAAAAAAGAATTTTTAGGTTTAGAAAAAAAGAATTTTTCTATAATAATAATTATTATTATTATAATGATAAAAAAACTTAAGGTTAAAAAAGTATCTTTTTAGGGTTAGAGAAAAAGTTTTTTTATATAAAAAAAGGTGAAAATAATAATAATAATAATAATAATAATAATAATAACAATAATAATAATAATAATAATAATAATAATAATAATAATAATAATAATAATAATAATAATAATAATAATAATAATAATAATAATAATAATAATAATAATAATAATAATAAACACAAATATCATAAACCATAAACAAAACAAATAGCAATCAAACCAAAACTCAAACAAGAATAAATTATAATCTACATTAAATACAATATTCATACACATGCTTAAAGATATAAAATAATACCAACCTAGAACATCGTGACCAAATTAAGTTGCTCCCTTTATCCTTCATTTCCTTTTCTTTGTGCTTTCTCCTTTCTTCTTTGGTGCAAGATTCCCCTTTTTTTCTTCGGTACAAGATCCCTCCTTTTTCATATTGATGATGGAATGGAGATCTTAGGGTTTAGTTGTTGTTGTTCTTCTATGTGAAGAGCAATAACTTTTAGGAAAACTCTAGTGAGTTGTTGATCTGTAAATGATTATTGATTCTCTAAATGATTGTTGATAAAAAAATTAGGGAGAAGAGAGCCCTATTTATAGATTTGAAATTAGGTTAAAGACGTCGCAAAAAGGAAATATTCCACACCAAGAAAAGCCCAAAGTTTATGATTTTATCTTGGTCAGCAAGTCTACAAACTCTGACCAATGAGAAATCAATTTTGTCAACATGTGACTAATCAGAAAGTGTTAAATCATGTGATTTTGTTATTTTTTATATTTTATATGATTTTTTTGGTTATTTTTTAATTAAAAATTGAAAAAAAAAAGGAAAAAAAAATATTTTTGAAAATTTATCAATTAAAAAAATATGAAAATAATAATTTAATAAAAAAAAAGTGATTTTTTTTGGAAGATTTATACCAATTTAGACAAGATTATGAACCTAGACCCATTTGTGATTTTTTCTCAATATCGTGATTGAGTTGGTGATTAATAAAATTTGATTTTGAAAGATATCAATTATTTGTAAAATCTTGACTATTAAGTGTATAAAATTAAAGACTTAAAAAAAATTAAATACCCTTAAAATTGAAAATAAAATAATTGAAAAATAACTTTTTTTTCATCCTTTTTATTAAAAAATACACAAAAGAATATAAATACCAAAAAGTAATATAGTGGTACTTGAACTCCAGACCTTCCACTTGCAAGCCTTACTCTCTTACCAATTATGCTATGTCATTCTATTATAGACAAAATGACTCACAGAAGCATATGAAGGTGAGAAAATATTTTGCTATTTTAAAATTACAAATAATTTAAAATAAATTATTATATATTTTAAATAAGCAAAAATAACTTATTGTTAAACCAAATGTGAGTAATACCCAAAATAATTATGAAACCAAGTTTAAAAATAACTTGAATATTTTTTAAAAATGGGACGGGAAAATTTGGGGTATGACAGTTGCCCCTATTTAATTACTCTTCAATTAAAGAGTGCGAGAATACGAAGATCTTGTTAGAACATAGTTTGTTCTACAACCCTCGTAAGAGTTTTGATGATAACAAACACAAAGAACAAATATGCACTCTAAAATTATGTTCTATTTTGTACAGAAGTTCTAACGGAAGTGGATCAGAAGTTAAGCTACAAGGTTGTTGCTGCTGTAAACGTAGACTCTTTTCAGAATGTTATGATGAATGAAGATCAAAATTTGCGCTAAGAGAAAGACAGTTTAACTCTGAACGGAAGTATAACGCTGCAAACATTACCTTATGGTTCTGACCTTCCAAGTTCTGAAGCAAAGCAGCAAGCAGATTCCTTAATATTCTGAAGCATTACTACTCATCAAAGTTGTATCAATTGCAACGGCTACAAACAGACAAGGATCTTCTAATTGAGGAAAGTGCATTAATTGACAATTATCCAGTTTCCATTTGCACAAGATTTTTGCGCCTATTTAAAAAAGCAACAAGGTTAAATCGTTCACGATTTACATCACTGCTATTTCATAATCTCTCAATGTTGTTACTACTTATTCAAATTATTCTCTGAATTGTGTAATACATCACAAGTTTCTGATACTGTTTTTGTAACGAAAAACATATTGTACACTACATTGTTCTTACTTTTGTTAGTGAAATTCCTAGACATAAATCGGGTTGTGGTTGTACTCAAGAAGACTTTGGCAGTTGTCAAAGTAATTTTGTAATAAGTTTGATTAGTGAATTAAGACCTCGTTGGAGAGAGGAGAAATCACTTTGGCGGGTGGACTGGAGTAGTTTGAGATCAACTGAACCAGCATAAAAATCATCGTGTCATTTGCATTGATTTTTAAAGTTACAATTCAACCCCCCCTTCTTGTGTTTTTTCACTTCTTCAATTAGCATCAGAGCACCTGGTTCTGATTTCAAGAACTTAACCGTGTCAGTACAAGATCCAAGCTAAGAAAAACACTATGGTGGGACCAAGTCAGAACATCAGCAATGACTACCATGATGATAAAGATAGAATCAGCGGCAAACCTCCAATCTTTGATGGAGAGAACTTTGACTACTGGAAAGACAGAATTGAAAGCTTCTTTCTGGCTCATGATGTTGATCTCTAGGATATGGTAATTGATGGGTACATGCATCCTGTAGATGAAAGTGGTCAGAAGATTGATAGAAAAAGAATGTTTGATCATCAAAAGAGTGACTTCAGAAATCATCACAAGGCCAGAATGATTCTCCTAAATGCCATCTCATATTCAGAGTATGAGAAGATCACAAACAAAGAGACAGCTAAAAACATGTTTTATTCTCTTAGAATGACGCATGAAGGCAAAATACAAGTAAAAGAAACCAAATCCCTTGCGCTCATTCAGAAATACGAAGCCTTCAAGATGGAAGAAAGTGAAACCATTGAAATAATGTTTTCAAGATTCCAGATTCTAGTTGTTGGGCTGAGAGTTCTAGACAAAGGGTGTTCAGCTGTCGATCATGTAAAGAAGATCATCAAAAGTTTAACGAAGTAATGGAGGCCCACGGTCACTGCTCTCAAGCTGGCAAAAGATCTTAACAAGATATCTCTGGAGGAACTTGTCAGCTCACTCAGAAGTCATGAGATAGAGTTAGAAGATGACGAGCCTCAGAAGTAAGGTAAGCCTTTAGAGCTAAAATCTAACAAAAAATATGATTCTAAAGTTTTGTAGGCTATGGAAGAAACCTCTGATGGATCCTCATCATAAGAAGACGAATTGTCTCTTCTCTCCAGAAGAGTCAATCAACTGTGGAGGCAGAGGCAAAGAAAGTTCAAAAACTCCAGAAGAACAGGGAATCAGAATGAACCATCCTCTGGATACACAAAGTCTGAATCTTTTTCTGGGCATAGAAAGTCTGAATCGTCTTCTGGTTACAGAAAGTCAAGCAACAAGGACATCGTCTGCTATGAGTGCAATGAACAAGGGCACTACAAAAGAGATTGTCCAGGGCTTCAGAAGGAGAAACCCAAAAAGAAGTTCTTCAAGGAGAAGAAGAAAAGTCTCATGGAAACATGGGATGACTCAGATACTTCTGACGCAGACACTGAATCAGAAGATGAAAGAGAAAATGTTGCTCTTATGGCCAACATGACAAAAGATATGGATTCATCTGGGTCAGAGTCAAAATCAGAATCAGACACATAAGAGGTATTTCTAGACTTTACTGTAAACTTTACAAAAGCTTAATTAAGAGAGAGTCTGAGTGAAATTCTAGAGAGGTATCAGCAGCTTCGAGTCAAATTCAAGAACCTGAAAAAGGATCTTGTTTCTGACTCTGAAGAAACTGAGAATCTGAGATTAGAAAATTCTGAGTTAAAAGAAAAAATTTCAAAACTTGAAAATGATTTACAAAACTCTCATAAGGAAACAATCTCAGAGGTTCCCAGTAATTCTGATACGATCATAAAGGAATATGATCATAGCTTTCATAAGTTTCTGGATAAAAACATAGATATAAGCAAGATGGCTTCAATGATCTATGGAGTTAGCAGAAATGGCAGAAAAGGTATAGGATACAAAGGTAAAGTATCCCAACCTAAGAAAGTCATGGACTTAGTTATTAAACGCACACCTTTAAAATCTCACTTTACTTATGGGCACACACATGACTTGAAATATACCAGTAATGTGTTTTCTGCTAAACCAAAATTCAAACAAAATTTTGGTAACACTAGCAAACAAGGACCCAAAAAGATATGGGTACCTAAGGACAAAATTATATATGTAGCAGATATCTTTGACAGTAAGACTAAAACACCAGTCATGGTACCTGGACTCTAGATGCTCTCGACACATGACTGGAAGAAAGCATATGTTCCAAAGTCTGGAACTTAAATCTGGAGGCTATGTGGGTTTTGGAGGCAATCAGAAAGGAAAGATCATTGGCTCTGGAACTGTCGGTAACGGTAACCTCCCTTCCATTAATAATGTTCTATTAGTAGATGGATTGATGCATAACCTGTTATCCATAAGTCAATTAAGTGATAACGGTTATGATATAATCTTTAATCAAAATTCATGCAAAATTGTTAGTCAAAAAGATGGATCTATCCTATTTAATGGAAAGAGAAAGAACAACATTTACAAGATAAAACTTTCTGAAATAAAGATTCAGAACGTAAAATGCCTTCTATCTATTAACAACGAGCAATGGGTCTGGCACAAAAGATTGGGGCATATTAGTATGAGAAGAATATCTCAGATTAACAAACTCAATCTGGTTAGAGGACTTCCTAATCTGAAGTTCAGCTCAGATGCTCTGTGTGAAGCATGTCAGAAAGACAAATTTGCAAAACCTCCTTTTAAAGAAAAAAATGTTTTTTCAACCTCTAGACCATTAGAACTTCTGCACATAGATCTATTTGGACTAGTGAAAACTGCATCCATTAGTGGCAAGAAGTATGGGCTAGTGATCGTAGATGACTATAGCAGATGGACATGGGTAAAGTTCTTAAGACACAAGGACGAGTCACACTCCGTGTTAGTTGCTTTCTATAACCAAGTTCAGAATGAGAAAGATATTAGAATTGTCAAAGTCAGAAGTGATCATGGTGGAGAATTTGAAAACAAAAAAATTGAAATATTTTTTAATGAGAATGGCATCTCTCATGATTTCTCTTGTCCTAGAACTCCCCAAAAAATGGAGTTGTAGAACGAAAGAATAGAACTTTACAAGAAATGGCCAGAACCATGATCAACGAGACTAACATTTCTATGATCTTCTGGGAAGAAGCAATTAACACAGCGTGTTACATTCATAATAGAATCTCCATAAGACCTATTCTAGATAAGACTCCATATGAACTATGGAAGAACAGAAAACCCAACATTTCTTATTTCCATCCTTTTGGATGTACTTGTTTTATGCTTAACACCAAAGAACATATGAACAAGTTTGACTCTAAAGCACATAAGTGTATTATGTTAGGATACTCTGAATACTCAAGAGGCTACATAGTATACAATACAGAAATACATATTGTATAAGAGTCAATCAGTATTAGATTTGATGACAAGCTTGGCTCTCAAAAGTCAAAGCAAAATGAATCTCTTGCAGATATAGAAGTTCAGTTCACAGGTACTAAAGGAAATACATCAGAAGCTCCCAAGGAAGAATCACCAACAACATCAGAAGGAAATGTCACAAGCACTACAGCAAGATCTGAAGAACCTCTCTAGAAAAGACTCTCCAGAAGCAGCCTATCTCAACCCGAAGACAAAATTCGGGGAAAGAAGGAAGATCCAATCAGAACAAGATCAACATTCATAAATTATGAAGAATCTCTCATGGGATTGGTATCTCTGATTGAGCCAGCTACCATTGATGAAGCTCTCCTGGATAACAAATGGATACTGGCTATGCAGGAGGAGTTAAATCAATTCACCAGAAATGACGTATGGGACCTGGTTCCCAAACCAAAAGGGTTCAACGTCATTGGAACAAAGTGGGTCTTCAGAAACAAAATGAATGAACAAGGAGAAGTCATCAGAAACAAGGCACGACTCGTTGCAGAAGGTTATAGTTAGCAAGAGGGGATAGACTATACGGAAACCTTTGCTCCAGTCACCAGGTTAAAATCTATAAGACTCTTAATCTCTTTTGTTGTGAATAATGGCATCACTCTGTATTGGATGGATGTCAAAAGTGCATTCTTAAATGGATACATTGACGAAGAGGTTTATGTGCACCAACCCCCTGGGTTTGAATATTCCAAACATCCAGAATATATTTTCTAACTAAAGAAACCACTTTATGGTCTGAAACACGCTCCCAGAGCTTGGTATGAAAGACTAAGTAACTTTATGTTAGAAAAGGAATTCACCAGAGGGAAAGTGGACACAACCTTGTTCTGTAAGACATTTAAGAATGACATTTTAGTTTGTCAAATTTATGTAGATGATATAATATTTGGATCTACTAAACCTTCTCTGGGAAGAGAATTTGCTAAGTCTATGCAGGAAGAGTTTGAAATGAGCTTGATGGGAGAACTCAAATTATTTTTGAGAATTCAGATCAATCAAACTCTAGAAGGAACCTACATACACCATAAAAAATATATCAGAGAACTTCTGAAGAAATTTGACCTATCAGAGTGTAAGCCATCAAAGACTCCAATACATACCACATGCATTCTGGAAAAGGAAGAGGTAAGTAAAAAGGTAGAACAGAAGATCTACAGAGGTATGATTGGTTCTCTCTTATATCTTACAGCTTCAAGGCTTGACATTTTATACAGTGTATGCTTCTGTGCCAGATTCTAATCAGATCCTAGAGAGTCTCACTTAACAGTTGTTAAGCGAATTTTCAAGTATCTGAAAGGTACTACTAACTTGGGTTTGTTTTATAGAAAAACCAGTGAATACAATTTAGTAGGGTACTGTGATGCTAACTTCGTTGGAGACAGAGTAGAAAGAAAAATCACTTCTGGAAGCTTCCAATTTATGGGAGAAAATCTGATCTCATGGACCAGCAAGAGGCAGTCCACAATTGTGTTGTCAACAGTTAAAGTTGAATACATAGTAGTTGCTGGATGCAGCACACAGATGCTCTGGATGAAAAGTCAGCTTGAAGACTTCAACATATTTGAGAGTAACATTCCTATATTATATGATAATACTTATGAAATATGTTTATCTAGGAATTCAATTTTGCATTCTAGGGATAAGCATATAGAAATAAAACATCACTTTATTAGGGACTATATTCAGAAAGGAATCCTTACTTTAAAATTTATTGACACAGACCATCAATGGGTTGATGTCTTTACTAAACTACTTTCTGAAGATAGGTTTAATTTCATTATGAATCATCTCAACATGAAATTATGTCCAGAATAAGAATTTTATTTATATATTCTTTAACCCTCAAAACTTTATGTTTTCTTTGTGAACATCTGATCAACAACTCTTCAGAAGTTAGAAGAACAGTTGCATCAGAATCTATCTAAGAAGATCTGAACCTTTCATTTCAAAGATAGAGGCGTACAATTCACATTATTAACATTTGTCATCCTCTCACAAGCTACCTTCTAAAGCTGAACAGGCGTTCAAATTCTGAATGGTCTAAGGCTTTGATTGGGTAAATTGAGACACGTGTCATTGGTAAATGTTTCTTATCTCCACGCAAACCCCTATTTTCAGGTTTCATAATTGTAGTGTAATCATTAATTTGTTTTATCTTTCTTATTGATTAAGTTTTCAAATTGATTATAAATACACAATCATTATCACATTCACTTCTTCTCGCTTCTACTTTTCTCTCTAGTTTTCATTAGCAAAAACCCTTTTTCTCAGAAATCTCAAAAAAAATCAGTGTGAACAATGGCATCTTCCTCAAGCGCTAAAAATCTTCAAAGTGCTCCTGGTTCATCATCAACAGCAGAACAATACAAAGAACTAATAAGAACCTTGCTCACTTCAGTTGATTCTCTTGAAGTTCTCCGTGAGCTTATCATCAACTTTGAAAGCTTGAAGGAGAATGGGTTTGATCTTTCTGAAGATGTAACTGCTCAAGGATGGAACAGGTATTTCGATCGTCTTCTAGGTCCGGTGTTTCCAATTCTGGTAAAGGAATTTTGGATTCATGCAACCTCTTCTAATCATCAAGTGACATCTTATGTAATTGGGAAGAAAATCGCAATTACTGAAGATTTGGTTGGAAAGCTGATTGGTTAGAATGGCGACGAAATTAGGTGCAGCGACATGGCTGCAAAATATTTTGACCTAAAAGCCATATCAAGAGTAATCTTCACTTTTGGACATCCATCCAGCAAGATTAGAGATCTGAAGAATTACTACAGAATCCGGGCTAAGATCATTCTGGGTTGTATAAACCTCAGGAAGCCAACAAGCTCTCCTGACTACATCAATATTGATCAACAGTTTATGCTTTATTTCATTTCAAAGAAGACAAGAATAAACCTTCCTCACTTGATTTTCAATCATCTGAGAACAAGCGTGAAGAAACAAGAGAAGAAGAAAGGACTGAGAGGGATTGGATACCTCTGGGCAGGTTAATTTTTGATATTCTGACTGAGAATAGATTGATAGAGTATTTGACAGAAGCTCAGGAGCTAAGCACACTAGAGGCATGTGTTGGAAAACCCCTTAATACCATGAATTTGAAAGAGATGAAGATTATTGACAACATTAAGAAGGATCCAACCATTGCTACACATGAAGTCATCACAATAAGGAGAATCTCTCTAAAAGATTTTCCTCTATTTTCTGAGATTGATGCTACACCAAAAATAGTGGAAGATACTTAGAAGCATGCAAGGAGGATGAAACTGCTCCAGAACTTAATATTCATGATCTGCATCAGCATGCTCCAGATGTTGTCTTAAAGAAGTCCAAAAAGAGGAAAGCTACTAGAGAAGGATCTTCTCAGAGGACTCCAAAAGCTGCTAAAAAGAAAGGTAACACTTCCTTTATTTCTATTGTAGAATCAGTAGTTTTTCCAACATCTGAAACAGCATCCTCTCCAAAACCTACAAAATATCCCTCACCTCAAACATTTGAAGATTTTGATATAGAGTTTGACCCTTCTGTAACTCTAGGAAACTTCCTAAACGAGTCTCACTCTCCCAATCCACATCCAAAACAAAATCAGCCAGAACTTGATAGAGTTCTTTCTGATATTGATCTATTTAATCAAGATTTTAAAATTCCTATTCCAGAAAATCCAAACCTTCAAACTCCCCAAACAGAAAATCCAAACCTTCACACTCCTCAAACTGAATATCCAAACTTCCAAACCACTCACCCATAAAATCCAAACGCTACCCCTAACCAACCAGAAGATTCTTACACAGACTCTGATACCACCAATACTATTCCTAGAATCATAGAACCTCTCATGGTTCGAGAACCTCTCTCCATTATAGATATTCTAGAAATACCATCACCTTATCATTCCACTCCACCAAACACACCTCGATCACCAATCATCATTTCTGATTCACCTACTCCATCTCCTATTAACTGTCCAGATGATCACCTCAGAACAATCATTGAATTAGAAGCACTGGACCACCTAGCTTCAACCTCTCACAAAATTTACATTCCCAAACCTAAACCAACTATAACCAAAATAGATGTTGGTAGGAACTTATTGATTTTTGAAACAGAATTAATGGAATGGGTTAATTCTTTTAAGCAAGCAAGTCTAGAAAATCCAAATCCTGCTGCTTCTGATTCTAACTGGAATCGCTTCAGAAGATGGTTCAACTCAGAATCCCAGAAGCTCAAAGAATTAAGTTATAAACTGGATCAACAGAACTTTAGTGATCAGCATAAAGCTTTCAAAGATCAAGTTCTGAGTCACTGGGAAAAGAAATCTATCATTCTGCTGGACAATGCTCCCTAGAAAGAGCACCAACCTTCAGAAGTTATTGAACCATGCTCTGAAAAACTTCCTCTGGCTATTATTAAAGAAAAGGAAAGAGCAACTGAAGAAGCCACTGAATCAGAAAATGCAACAGAATGCTCTGAGAAACTTGCATCTTATGTGGACACACCAGCTTCATCTTTGGTTATGCAAACTCTGGAAGAGTTAAAGAAAGAGAATGTGGTAATCAAAGAAAGATTGGACAAGCAAGAAGACTTGAGCAAAGAAATCAAGGAAATTCTGGGAAAGTAAGAGGAATCAAGAACTCAGATTAAGAGCTTGCTGGAAGCGTTGTTCACACGACTTCCCCCTCCTCAATCTTAGATTTTTTTATTACTTATTTTCTGTAATTACTATCTTGTTTCACCGGGCTCTGAAAATGTTATTGAAATATGTTTTAATATAAATCATCTTTTTGACTCTGAATATTAGTGATTATATTTCGTTTTGATTCCTGACAAAAAGGGGGAGAACGTAAGATATTTCCAATAACAGTATATCGGGACAAGGTCTCAAACATTCTGTATATCTTAACTTCTCGTTTTTTTCTGAAAGCAAAACAGGAACAAAACTCTGATGAAGACAGAAGAAGATGCATCAAAAGTTATGATCAGAATGAACTTCAGGGAAGTAATTCATCTCTATCTGAGTACTCAACTCAGGGGGAGACTCTCTAAAGCTTTATGTTTTGTCTATGTTTATTGAAAAATCCTAGTTTTTGTCATCATCATAAAGGGGGAGATTGTTAGAACATAGTTTAATTCTACAACCCTCGTAAGAGTTTTAATGATAACAAACACAAAGAAAAAATATGCACTCTAAAATTATGTTCTATTTTGTATAGAAGTTCTGACGAAAGTGGATCAGAAGTTAAGCTACAAGGTTATTGCTTCTGTAAACGTAGACTCTTTTCAAAATGTTCTGATGAATGAAGATCAGAATTTGCGTTATGAGAAAGACAGTTTAACTCTGAATGGAAGTCTAACACTGCAAATAGTACCTTATGATTCTGACCTTCCAAGTTCTGAATCAAAGCATCAAGCAGATTCCTTAATGTTCTGAAGTGTTACTATTCATCAAAGTTGTATCAATTGCAACGTCTACAAACAGACAAGGATCTTCTAATTGAGGAAAGTGCATTAATTGAGAATTATTAAATTTCCATTTGCACAAGATTGTTGCGCCTATTTAAACAAGCAACAAGGTTAAATCGTTCACGATTTACATCACTTCTATTTCATAAACTCTCAACGCTGCTACTGCTTACTCAAATTACTCTCTAAATTATGTACTACATCACAAGTTTGTGATACTGTTTTTGTAACGAAAAACATAATGTACACTACATTGTTCTTACTTTTGTTAGTGAAATTCCTTGAGATAAATCGGGTTGTGGTTGTAGTCAAGAAGACTTTGGCAATTGTCAAAGTAATTTTGTAATCAGTTTGATTAGTGAATTAAGACCTTGTTGGAGAGAGCCGAAATCACCTTGGCGGGTGGACTAGAGTAGTTTGAGATCAAACGAACTAGGATAAAAATAATCCTATCATTTGCATTGATTTTTAAAGTTACAATTCAACCCCCCCTTCTTGTGTTTTTTTACTTCTTCAGATCTTGCACATTCGGATCGAAGGGTTATTAAATAACGGAGAACCCCAAAATTTGACCAAAAGATTACAAGGATACAATGTACAACATTTCCAAGAGTACGTAAAAATAGGAAAAGATGATGATGTATCATCCTACTAGAGTTAGAGCGAAATGTGAGATTGACCTAGATATGACGACACAGACAACTCGCCAATACCTAAAAAAGAGATCGTAGATTTTTCATATTTACCGTAACCTAGGAGGTAAATAACACAAGTTTCAAAATTGACTTACTAGCGCTTCGAGACTAACATAGTAAGCTTATAACACATAATTTTTCTATTCATCATATCCTATGGGATGAATAAAACAAAGTTGATAATCTATTGTCGCATACAGACTTAATGAATTATATCAGAGAGACATATAACCTATTTTTGCTTCGAGACTAACGCAATGAGTTATACCGCAAATTTTGTATAGTTTCTACAACCTAGGGAGTAAATAATACAATATATGTTTGTGTATTTATGACGACCTAGAGGATAAATAACACAAATCTGATAATTCATTATCGCTTAGAGACTGACACAATGAACTATAGATTTTCGCATACCTATCACAATCTAGGGGGTAGATAACACAAGTATAGGCTTGTGTATTTATCACGGCCTAAAGGATAAATAACACAAACCTGATAATTCATTATCGCTTAGAAACTAACACAATTAACTATAGATTTTCGCACACCTACCATAACCTATAGGATAAATAATATGCGTATAGGCTTGTGTATTTATCACGAACTAGATGATAAATAACACAAACTTGATAATTCATTATCGCTTAGAGACTGACACAATGAAATTTATATTTTTGCATACCTACCACAACCTAGAGGATAGATAATACGAGGATATGCTTGTGTATTTATCATGACCTAGAGGATAAATAACACAAACCTGATAATTCATTATCACTTAGAGACTGACACAATGAACTATAGATTTCCGCATACCTACCACAACCTAGAGGATAGATAATACAAGGATAGGCTTATGTATTTATCACGACCTAGAGGATAAATAACACAAACCTGATAATTCATTATCGCTTAGAGACTCACACAATGAACTCTATATTTTCACATACGTATTATAACCTAGAGGATAGATATTTGAAAAGTGCTTTGATAATCGAATCTTAGATAACTAAACCAAAGATAAGGTCGAAGTTTACCGGTTGTGTCTGTTCTCAACTAAGGTGTTTGTTTGTTTTGCGAGATAATCAACAATAGGCCCCAAGAAAATTCGTAGTTTTCTTATCCAAAGTAGATTTGCAAATGACATGTACGATTCATAATTCCCTAAATCGATATGAAACCTAAATGTATATGTATATGCACCAAATGTTTTGTATGTTCATACACCAAATTTATTGTAAATGTTTATTTATATCTTTTCTCCTTTTGAACCATTGATTTTTTTTTCTTAGTCGCTAACTCCTCAACATTGTCTGTTGTTTATATTGGTATCTCCGAGGTGATTTGAATTCTGATATATCATGGTGAACAATGTCAACATGTTGTTGATAATTTTCATCTTAGGTGTAGGCGTAGTCGTGGACCTCTTTCGACGTTTTTCTAACCAAAATAAACTTTAATATTTTAACAAATGTTCTTTGGTGTTTCAGTATGTTAGATGCACCAAATGTTATAAATGACCTTAATACTTTGAAATGATTATGTGCACATCATGCTTGATGTGAGGCTCTTAACGGGAAATCTACTGTCGAGATTAACTAGGAGAATATATTGTCGAGGTTCTAATGAGAACTACCTTCTGTCGAGGACTTCTAGATAATCAACTACCAAGATCGACCAGAGGAATCTACTATCGAGATTCAAAATCTGGAACTACCTTCTTTCGATGTCTTTTGGAAAATCATCTGTCGAGATTAACCAAGAGAATCTACTGTCGAGATTCTATTAAGAAACTACCTTTTGTCGAGGCCTTCTAGAAAATCATATGTCAAGATCGACCAGGAGAATCTATTGTCGAGATTCTCCATAGAAATTACCTTCTGCTGAGGTCTTCTAGATAATCAACTGCCAATATTAACCAGGGGAATCTACTGCCAAGATTCAATTGAGAACTACCTTCTGCTGAGGTCTTTTGGATAATCAAATGCCGAGATTAACCAGAGGAATATACTGTCGAGGTTCTGTTAAGAACTACCTTCTGTGAGGTCTTCTAGAAAATAAACTTCTGAAATTGACCAGGGTTATCTACTACCGAGATTTTGTTGTGAACTACCTTCTACCGAGGTCTTCTATAAAATCATATACCGAGATTAACAAGGGGAATCTACTTCCAAGATTTTATTGTGAAGTACCTTCTTCTGAGGTCTTTTAGATAATCAACTGTCGAGATTAACCAAGGGAATCTACTGCCAAGATTCTATTCAGAACTACCTTCTGCCGAGGTCTTCTGGATAATCAACTGTTGAGATTAACCAGGGGAATCTACTGTCGAGATTCTGTTGCAAACTACATTCTACCGAGGTCTTCTGGATAATCAACTGTTAAGATTAACCAGGGAAATCTACTGTCGAGATTCTATTGTGAACTACTTTCTACCGAGGTCTTCTGGAAAATCAACTGTCGAGATTAACCAGAAGAATCTACTGTCGAGATTCTGTTGAGAACTACCTTCTTTCGAGGTGTTATGAATAATCAATCACCGCGATCAACCAGGGGATTCTACTGTCGAGATTCTGCATAGAATAGATAACTTGATTGACAATGATGACTGTCTTCACATGAAACATGGTTTTATGTTATGCGTGTACATTTTGATTGATGCATGAAATGTAATGATTGATTGATGCATATAATGAGTGACTTGGTTATGCGTCAATGGATGTTGGAATTTTGATGTGCCAATGAAAACTGGGCTTAAGGGTAGACGCCAAGTAAGATTGGGCTCTTTGTTAGATCCATGCTTCCAGAATTCGTTAGATGGATGAGATGATAGGTATAGCTTGACTCTGGATCAAAGTGACCTAATGAATGCATGACAATGATTTATATAGACTTATATGCTTTTGACTTATGCCCCTATGAGGGGTCGTGGATGATTAAGACATAGAGAGGTTTCCTATTCAGCAAGGTTGCATGTCACATGATGGTTGGATATTATGCTAACATGATTTCTTGATACTCGATTTGAACTTGAAAATTGCTGGTGTAGGAGAAGGATCCACTGAGTGATTGTGATAGTACGTAGGGAGCTTTCCCCTTTGTGTAGTGTCTTGATGCAATTTGCTGGTGGGATCCTTGGAGATATTATCCATGATATGAGCTTGGAAATAGTTTTATCATAGTATGAATGACCCTACTATCTTGAACTTTGAAACATTGTTCCCTTGACTAATGGGCTCTTGGATGGTTTTCCCTTGATGAACTATTTTGAATCAACTCCCTTTGATCGAGCCTCGCAGTGGTTTTTTCCAACCTCTAGGATTTGGAGGAACTACCCTCATAAAGAACTTGGACCTCACAATGGTGTGATATGAATTCAACACGGATTTCCCAAAGATTTGAACCTTTGAAGAGTTTGTACTTGGGATTGCTTTAAAGGAAAGTTTGGATCTTACGTGTTATAAGATGGACTTGATCTGAACTGTCTCGATGTTTGAGTAATTAAAAGTTTCCCCTGATTCTAAAATCTTGGAGGAATGTCCTGAGGATGAAATTGGATACCATTATGTTGTGATATGATATCGATTAAGGAATGCTTCTAGGATTTGAATCTTTGAAAGGCATGCCCCTGATTGGTGCTTTGAAATGTGATCCAAGTTGATTGAATCTCAAAATTATCACCCCTAGTCAATAGGATATTTATGTGATATGCCCCTACGATCAATAGTGTTGCTTATGATTATAGGGTTATTTTTTTTAAATGATTTTCCCCTAGTTAGGAGCTTCCTGGAAAGGATCACTTTTGATTAAACAAATTTTGATATCTCCTTTTATGCTAAGTGTCTATTCGTAGATAAAATTGTAAATTTTGAAAAGTAATTATGTTTGATGTACATGCAAGTTTTGAAATTGAAGTTTGTTATGGAATAGAAATGAATGATTAGAGATGGATATTCTAAGAAGCGAAGTGGTCAGCAATACTTTTAACAAACATAGGAGTCAGTTTAATACAATTTTTGCCGAGTATGCTTTCATAGTTAACCTTGCATCAATTAGGACTTTTGAAGGGTGTAACTTTGCCATGGTTCGTGGTTTAAGAAACAAAGGATATAAGGCTCAAAATATATTTATCCCATCCCATTCTCCTTGATGTTCTCTAATGCTAAGTTCAATTAATCCAAAGGATACATTTAGTCTACAAGAGAATTTTCGTAGTCGCGTAGACGATGAGAAGCGTAGATAAAGTTCAAGCACTAATGAGAAACAAATCTAAGCATTAATTAGAATCCTTGATTATTCTTGAGGTGGCAGTCACAAGATTGTTCTCCAATTTATTTGTTTTCAATCCCTTAATTTTTTCATGGACTGATTCTTTTTAACCCGGTTGTGATACGGTGGGAGAACTGACTTGGGTGTTTTGTGTTTTATCTCAAATGTTACGGTTTAGCAAGAGTCGCCACCGACTTTTCTTTTATCCAAAAGGAAAGGGGAAAAAGCACAGTAAATACCTTTGAGATTGTTTCTTGATTTCGGGGGGTAGATTATGGAAAGGGAAGGTATTAGCACCCTTTTCATCCATGGTTTTCCATGGGCTCTTAGTTATTTGCAAGATCACTTTCTTTTGTTTTGAAATTGTGCTTTGTGTGGTTTTTGAAAGTATTTTGTAAAAGAGGCCATTGTTTAATCAATCTTTGTAATGATTCTCTTTTGTAAAAATGTATACAAAGATGTTTGTCTTTTATGAAAATGTTTTCAATGTTTGTAAGATGTTTTGAAATGTGTGTGTTTATTTTGGAAAATAGAAATGATAGTTGTTTTGAAATGGAGCAAGTAACTATAAGTAATCTACCTACTCAAATGTCTTTCTTGTTCATTTTCTTCTCCTTTGATATTGTTGTCTTGCCATTGATTTGGTAAGCAACCCTATCTTTGGATGTAAACGGGAGGGGCGTAGGTCATCGTATAACCATGATTAGCAATGTTGCAAAGTATCTTAGCATTTTTGAGGGACTAAGATCATTTTGTAAGGCAACTTTGAATAGCATCATCGAGGGACTATGATCTTATATTTGTTTGCTTTTCCAAGATACTTCACATGTGTAATATGGCCATTTTTTGTGTAAGGCAACCAAGTGGAGTAACCCTAAGGGTGCTTGTGTGCAAGTGTGTTATTTTCATGCTTGATTTTGTCTTGGATTAGGGTTTTCTATTTGATTTGTTTTTATCTTGCCATTTAAACCCTAATTACTAGCATGTTATGTAAAAAGCGGCAAATTGCATAATTTAAAGATTACTACGCTATTACAACATTTTTTAGGAGGGGGTATACAAATTATGAATGGGGATTTGCAATAATGTAATCCTAATTTAATCTATTACAACCAAATCGAATTTGTACAAATATTTGAATAAATAATATACAATATAAATTAAATATGCAATGGTATGTATATGCAAAAAAGAGATTTTTGTTTTGTTTTTATGTGAAAAAGAGTTTTTAAACTAAACCTAATAATTTAAGAAAAGGAAATTATTTTTATAAATTAGTTAACCCTAATTCTAGTTTGTAAAAGAAAATAAAGTTCTTTAAATATTATTTTTTGTGTATTTTTGTCTTGAAAATAATAAATAGTATTTTATGAAATATCTATTCTTTTTATACATTAGAATAAATATTTACAAGTGTGAGAGAAAAGAAATAAATATTGACCTAAATCTATTTTATTTTATAAGTTTATTAAGGATAATAATTAATATATAACTAAATAAAAATATTTTTTATGAGGAAATAAGATAAAATAAACAAAAAAAATGAAATATTTAACATTTTTAATATTTTTTATGATTTTATAATATTTAAGAAAAATATTTAATGAAGTAAACAAAAATAAAATAAATAAATGAAAATAAACTGGGTCAGGGGTGTCCTGAGTAATCAAGAGGTAAGCATTAGGAAAAAAAATAAAGCCCAATGAGACAAAGGCCCAGCGCTGCATAGTGAGGAAAATGGCAAAAAATGTGAGAAAATAGGCAAAAGGCAGGCACCAAGGCTCGAACTCATGACCTTAGCAACTTCAGCACGCTGCCTTGCCACCGGGGTGGCTGTACATCCGTTAGTTCAAATGGAAACAAAAATACATAACATGAATCTCTTCCTTGCCCTGTACTTCGTCTTCTTCCTCTAGCTAGCTAGACCAACCATATCTCTCTCATTTCTCCATAAAAATGGAAACTTCGAACATGAAAATGGTAGTACTCTTTCCCACGATTTCAACCATGTAAATCATGTTAACTATCAATCAAAGATCAAAGCTAATTTCAATGGCCCTAATTTCAAACCTAATTTTTACAAAAATTTGAAATCTAAAAATCTCTATACACAATAAATATAAATGAAATCTATGCACATGGTTGGCTTTAGCACAATAATATCTACATTTTACTTTAACAAATCGAGACCTAAGGATGCATGTATGAAGAGATAGAAGTTAGAGTTCTTACCTCTTTCAACTGAGATCGTGAATGGATTTGGAATGACTTTTGGGAAGGCTTGAGGATTCCTTTAGCTTTCCTGAACCTCCCTGAGTGTGTTCCAACCCTTACCTTGCTTTGAAAGTGCCTGAATCTCTCTATCCAAGTAAACCTGCAAGCTTGAAATGCAAAAATGGAAGATGGAGTAGTAGGAGTTAAAATGAAGGGATGATGGTCTAGAACACTTAGATATGATGTAGGTTAAGTGTTTAGGTGATTAGAACTTCGAACACACGAGTAGATTTTAGATTGCTATGCTTGATGCAAAACTACAAGTTATGGCAGGTTTTTTGTGATAGAGAGTTTGGGAGAGTTTCTGGCCTTTAGCAAACGTGTGTATGGTTGTCATGTGTTTGTGTATAAGTATAGATAAGGTTTCAAATCAATTCCACAACAGGTTTCTCAGTTATAGGCTTTTTGCTCTATTGCTTTCCTTTTAAGAAAAGTGAGGGGACAACTCTCTACATGCTTGTACAGGCCTGGTTTGAGTTGGTACAAGTCCTAGACACTTTGATTTTTGTTGTGGCTTTGTTTATGTGCTGAAAAACAAGTGCAAGGCTCAAGGAGTGAAAAGTTGCAAAAATTATGCTTTATCAAAATGGAAATGGCACCTTTGTGCCAAAAATGGAATTATTCATGTACAAAGCATTGAATTTTTGGCTTTAGGGCATGAAACCTTGTGCAATTCATTAATGATGGAGTGACAAACGATTTTGAGTCCGTAAAAGTGAAGATTGTACAGCATGCTTGAGGATTTGAATTTTGTTCTTCATGAAATGGCTTGAAATCAAAGTGAGAAGTTGCCAACTTCATCTCTTCGATTCTCCCTACTCAAAAATGATCTCAAGGAGTTCCCTGACATTTTGGAAAGCTTGCAATGTGCTATATAACCCATATTTGAAATGATTTTAAATATTCCTCTTGGAACTAGGTGAAAAGTTGCCATGAAGTTAGGTCAAAAACCTGCCTAAATCAGGGCAAAATTTCACTAAGTTATTTTAGTTCATGAGCATGTATTCATAAAATTATATCTTGAGATCCAAGAATATTTAGCAAAAAATGTGTGAAGAAAATTTGTAGATTTCATGGAGATCTACAACTTTCATTTTGGGAACCTTCTTTGAATCAACTTGTATCATGGTGAGAATTTGGCTTAAAGTTGAGAAAAAATAAGAAATTTTCTATACTTAGAAAATTTTCTAAGTTAAGAAAAATTTCAAATTTCAAAACAAAATCTTCAATCTTTGATTTCTTGATGAAAAATTATCACATTTTGACATGTTTTGATGAATTGTGATCCTTGGCATTTGATTTTGACCAAAAAGTCAAAGTTTGACTTTTCAGTATACAGTTGACTTTTGATCAGTTGACTGCAAAATTTATCTGTCAATTCAATGGTATTGCAATGTTTTGAACCATGTCAATAGATCAAGATGATGCAATTGAACCCTTGAAATCATGATTCAACTCAATTGGTCATTTTCTTAGGTCAAAAATCAGAAATTGCTCTTTCTCAGTCAAAACCCTAATTTTGACCATTTTGCCCTTTTGATTATTTGATCAAATTTCTTGAGGAATTGTGGTCCAAACTTGATAAAATGATTCATATGAGTCTAAAATGTTGATGTGGATCAGAAATTATAAAGTTGGACTGTAAATTGGCCATGGTTGACTTTTCCCCCAATATAGTTGATTTTTAGGTCAACTGTCCAATTGACTGATCAAAAATGTGATTCAAAGCTTGAAACTTGAAATGAGTAATCTTAGGGGTACATGATAATACTTGAAAGTCATATGAAGCATTGATAGTCCAAAAAATCCTTGTGCAATCCCAAACCCTAATTTTGAGTCACCAGTGCATGATGAGATGTCTTGAGCTGGTCAAACCCTAATCCAGTCTTGAGTCAAAAAGATCTTGTGAGAAAAATCTTGATAAATGAGAGGGCAAATTTTGGGGTACAACAGCTTCCCCTGTTCAATCTTCTTATACCTGAAGAGTTAGATTGGCGAGTTTTTCCATTCGTGTCTCGAAGGTGAAAGATGATTGGACACTAGAGTGCCCAGAAATTTGCACTCGACGACTTGTGGTTGAGGGAATGGGCTTAAATATGCCATTTGGAGAGATGATAGAATCTTGTTGGAGATGGGCTTGTAGATGCCATCCAAGAATGTTTGTTGAATTGTAAGTTGTAAGCTAAAAGAATAAGTATCGGAATGGTGTCCGTGTCTGGAGCATATCTGAATTGTATCTGAAAGGTTGTATCCGAATGAGTATCAGAATGGCATCCATGTCTGGAGCTTATCTAAGCTGTATCAAGAAAGTTGAATCTAAATGAGTATCAGAATGGCATCCGTGTCTGGAGCGTATCTGAACTGTATTTGTGAGTTGAATCTGAATGAGTATCAAAATGGCATCCGTGTCTGGAGCGTATCTTAATTGTGTCTGTAAGTTGAATCTAAATGAGTATCAGAATGGCATCCGTTTCTGGACCGTATCTGAACTGTATCTGTAAGTTGAATTTGAATGAGTATCAGAATGGCATCCGTATCTGGAGCGTATCTGAACTGTATCTGTAAGTTGAATTTGAATGAGTATCAGAATGGCATATGTATCTGGAGCGTATCTGAACTGTATCTGTAAGTTGAATCTGAATAAGTATCAGAATGACATCCGTGTCTAGAGCGTACCTAAACTGTATCATGATCGCATATTGTCAATGGTGACTGTTAATCTTATCCTGAAAAGGGTAAAATGTTAGCTAAAACACAAAGTTATGTTGCATGAAATGTATGATGCAATGTATTTGCTTTATCAATGTTTATGATATATGGATGCAATGTATGTTTATGTGAACTAACTTGCTGCATTGTTGTTTGTTTGAGGAAAATAAATCCATGACTGTTGTTGAGGATATGTTGAAGTTTTATGTCTTGAAGTTGAAGTACTGATGAACTTTTGTTGGTAGAAGTAAATTCTGTTGTGAGGACAATGCCATGTACTGCTTGTAAGATCTGCTTGGGGAATCTGGAGATATTGGGAGCTTTGTTCCGCTGGGGATTTAAATGATGTAAGGGATCACTTATGGAATAGCCTAGAGACATTTTCCTATTCTTTCAACCTATCAGTAATTGTCTTTCTCATTTGTTTATTTGTAAACGGTAATCATGTTCAAATGCATATGTTCAACAATGAATCATTGGATGTTTTTGTAAACAAAACACAAGGGTAAAGAAAAGACAAATATTTTTTGCACTTTTAAAGGAATATTTTGTATTGACATTGAATAAGTATTTTTTATACAAGGAGACAAACATTCTAGTAAGAGAATTTTGTCGTAAAAAATGAAAATTTTGATACAAAGAAGAGATAGCTATGTGTACAAAAATCCTATGGGGTTTCCATTCTGCTATAGCCTTCGTATCTCCGAGCATCTTGTCTATTTGTTGCCTTGTTTGAAGCTAATTGAATTGATCAGAAATTATGAGTTTGTCAGTGGAAGCCAAAGGTTGTCCGTCAAGTGATCCGATAGGACATAGTCATACGCTTTAATTCCCTAACTTTTTCCTGGACCGCCCTTTCGGGTTTTCAGTCCATCGGGAAACCCTTTTTTGCCCAAGTCTCCCTTTCGGGTTTTCAACTTTCCGAGTGTATAGATTTTTTTATTTATCCCTAATTTTTTCCCGAACCTTTTGGTTCGTCGGGATGCCCTTGTTTTGCCTAGATATGTCAACCTAGCGGGTCTCTTATGCGTAGTATCTTTTGACTATGTCTGTGTTCGCAGGGTGTGGCAGGTCGTTACCATCCATGGTGGTCAAGATCACTGCCCCACCGGAGAATATGTTTTTGATTACAAATGGTCCTTCATAGGTAGGAGTCCATTTTCCCCTGGGATCACTTTGTGGAAAGATGATATGTTTGATCACTAGATCCCCAACTTGATATACATGGCGCCTTACTTTCTTGTTGAAAGCCTTGATCATCCGTTTTTGATACATTTGACCATGGAAAATAGCAGTAAGTCTCTTTTCATCAATCAAATTCAGTTGATCAAGTCGAGTCTGGATCCAATCATCTTCATTCAACACTGCATCCTTCATAATTCTCAGAGAGGGGATCTGAACCTCAATAAGTAGGACAGCCTCCATGCCGTAAACCAAAGAATAGGGTGTTGCCCCGGTTGACGTGCGAGCCCTGGTACGATAACCTTGGAGAGCGAACGGTAACACATCATGCCAGTCTTTGTATGTGACTGTCATTTTCTGTATGATCTTCTTAATGTTTTTATTTGCAGCTTCGACAGCACCATTCATCTTTGGCCGATAGGGAGAAGAATTATGATGCTGGATCTGGAATTGCTCGCATAAAGCGGTGATCATAGTGTTATTGAGATTTGTACCGTTGTCAGTTATGATCCTTTCCAGGATACCATACCGGCAAATAAGGTTTTTCTTGATGAAACAGGCAACAACATTTTTGGTAACAGAAGGGAAGGAAGATGCTTCAACCCACTTTGTAAAATTGTCAATGGCCACTAAGATGAAGCGGTGTCCATTGGACGTTGCCAGCTTGATTTCTCCAATCATATCAATTCCCCACATAGCAAAAGGCCAAGGAGCTGTCAAGACATTCAGAGGAACCGGAGATACGTGCACCTTGTCAGCATAAATTTGACATTTATGACAGGTTAGAGAATGTTGATAGCAATCTGCTTCCATGGTAGACCAATAATAGCCTTCCCGTAGGATTTTCTTCGCCATCGTATGCCCACTAGAGTGGGTGCCAAAAGTACCTTCATGTAATTCAGCCATGATCTTTTCAGCTTTAACCTTATCCACACACCGAAGCAAAATGGAGTCATGATTGCATTTGTACAGGATGCCATTACTAAGGAAGAATTTAGCAGAGAATCTCCTTAAGAACTTCTTATCATTGATTGAAGCTCCTTTTGGATATTCTTAAGCCTCGAGATACCTCTTGACATCATGAAACCAAGGTTGGTCCATTACCTCTTCAGTATTAATCTCGTGACAGTGTGCTGGTTCATCCATTCGTTCGATGGTGATTTGGGGAGCCTCGTTATCCCATTTAAGTTTAAACATATATGACATTGTAGCTAGAGCGTGTGTTAGCTGATTTTCTTCTCGTGGGAAATGCTCCAAGGTAATCTTCTCGAAATGTGGTAGAAATGTCAAAACATGTTCTTTGTAAAGGATAAGGTTTGGGTGTTTGGTGTCCCATTCCCCTTTGATCTGACTGATGACCAAAGCTGAATCTCCAAACACATCTAAGGATTTGATTCCCAAGTCTATGGAAGCTCTGAGACCAAAGATGCATGCTTCATATTCTGCCATGTTGTTTGTACAGTTGAAGGAAAGTCTAGCAGTAAAGGGAGTATGGCACCCTTCTAGAGATATGAGTACAGCGCCGATGCCATTACCAAGTGCATTGGATGCACCATCAAAGAACAGGGTCCATCGGGATCCTTGTTCAGGTTCGTCATATGGCCTGATTTCTTTACAGTTGTCTAATGTCATGATGTCTTCATCCGGGAATTCAAACTTCATGGACTGATGGTCTTCTACAACTTGATGAGCAAGATGATCAGCTAGCACACTTCCCTTTATAGCTTTCTGGGTAGTATATTGTATGTCGTACTCTGTCAGGATCATCTTCCATATAGTTATTCTCCCAGAAAGAGCAGGTTTTTCGAAGATGTACTTTATCGGATCCATCTTAGATATCAGCAAGGTAGTATGAGTCAGCATATACTGTCTTAGCCGGCGAGCAGCCCATGCCAGAGCGCAGCAAGTTTTCTCGAGCAGTGAATATCTGGTTTCACAGTCGGTAAACTTTTTTCTCAGGTAATAAATAGCATGCTCTTTTCGGCCAGACTCGTCATGCTGCCCCAATACACACCCCATTGAGTTTTCTAAAACAGTCAGATACATGATCAACGGCCTTCCCTCGATTGGTGGAATTAACACAGGAGGCTCTTGTAAGTATTCTTTGATTTTGTCAAAAGCAACTTGGCATTCATCATTCCATCTGACTACTTGATCTTTCTTCAATAGTTTAAAGATTGGCTCGCAAGTAGCTGTTAGGTGAGAAATGAATCTGGAAATATAGTTCAAGCGTCCCAAGAATCCTCTGACTTCCTTCTCAGTACAAGGAGCAGGCATCTCTTATATTACTTTAACTTTGGCAGGATCGACCTCAATACCTTTGTTACTGACGACAAATCCTAGGAGTTTACCGGACCGTACTCCAAATGTGCACTTGTTTGGATTCAACCTCAGCTTATACTTCTTCGGTCTCTCAAATAGCTTTTGTAAGTGATCCAGGTGCTCTTCTTCTGTTTGTGATCTGGCTATCATATCGTCTACGTAGACCTCTATTTCATGATGTATCATGTCGTGAAACAAAGCTACCATGGTGCATTGATAGGTTGCCCCAACATTCTTCAATCCGAATGGCATTACCTTGTAGTAGAATGTGCCCCACTGTGTGACAAATGTTTTTTTCTCCATGTCCTCGGGTGCCATTTTGATTTGGTTATAACCTGAGAATCCGTCCATGAAGAAAAACACTTTGTGTTGGGTCGTATTGTCAACCAGGATGTCAATGTGGGGGAGTGGAAAATCATATTTACGGCTTGCCCTATTCAAATCTCTATAGTCCACACACATTCGTACTTTGTCGTATCTTTTAGGTACGGGAACAATGTTGGCAACCCATTGAGGGTAGGAAGTGACAGCCAATAATCCATCATTGAATTGCTTCATGACCTCCGTTTTGATCTTTTCTGACATATCAGGTCTCATGCGGCGGACTATTTGTTTTACTGGCGGACAATCTTCTCTTGTAGGCAGACGATGTACCACAGTGTCCGTAACAAGTCCTGGCATGTCTTCATATGACCAGACAAAATTTCAATATAGTCATGCAATAGCTGAATCAGATGCTCCTTGGCACTGGGTTCCAGATTGGAACCCATCTTGAATTCTTTTTTATCCTCCTCGGTACTCAGGTTGATTGTGTCCACAGGTTCCTCATGAGGCTGAATGGTTCTTTCCTCTTGTTGTAGCAGTCTGGCAAGTTCCCCCGGTACTTCACAATCTTCCTCACCTTCGTCTTTGGCTTGGTATATTAGATCCTCAGAGTCACAAAAAGCCATAGCAGTATCGTTACCCATGGGATCCATAATGGATGGGTACCTGCATTTGTGAGTGTGGGTGTCTGTGAGGGTATAGCCATCTTTAAAAATAAAATTAAAAACAATGAGCACATAAGTTTGTATGCAAAAGCGTCCATGATTCATTGAATGTCATATGAAGATGAAATAATAACCCTTACAAATGGACCATTGTGCCTCGGGCAAGACACAAGGTTTTAAAAGTGCAAATTGTTTTTAAATATTACAGATCCAACAAAATGTAAAGATAAATTACTGAGGGGTAAAAGTTATTGGGACGAAGTCTCTAGCCTCCCAATTGTGGAGTCCTCCATTGACAGTCGGAAAGATCCAATCCTCCAAGTTGCAATCCTCTTCACCATCTTCTACCACGCCAACCTCACGGTTGCTAATCTTCAAGGGTGGCCCTCCAGCCCGGGCACGACGTACAACCTTTTGAGCACTTGAAGTGAAACCTAAGCCAAACTTGTCAGATTTATACGGGATATCCGGAAGTTGCCCTCAGATGGTGCATCCACCCTTCTCTACTACTGCTTTGGTGTCCTTCAGAGATGACATCCGGAGTGGAGGCCTTGTAATCTTGGGAATCTGGGACACAGTCTTGGTTACCACTACCTCTTGGGGGACCTCTTCGAAGTGTTGAAAAGGAGTTTCAATGAACTCGCCGTCCAATTCCACATACCTGAAGGAATTGAGATGGCTAATCATGTATTCTTCCTCTCCGTGTACAGTGATAATTTTTCCTTGAACCAGATATTTCAGCATTTGGTGCAATGTAGAGGTAACAGCGCCAGCATGACGGATCCATGGTCGTCCTAGCAGACAAGAGTATGAAGGGCGGATGTCCATTACATAAAAGGTTGAATTGAAAGTTTAAGTCCCAACCTTTATGGGGATATCCACCTCCTCGTGTACCATCCTCTTCGAGCCATCAAATGCCCTCACTACTATGTTACTTGGCTTTAATGTTAGTCCTTCGCAGTCAAGTTTGTCAAGAGCTTTTTTCGGTAAAACATTCAAAGATGAGCCAGTGTCCACCAAGACATGGGCCAGAGTTATGCCTCTACATTCCACAGAGACATGCAATGCCCCGTTGTGCTTTCTTCCCCTTGGTGGCAAATCAGCATCCGAGAAGCCTAGGTCGTTATCTGCTGTCAAGTTGGCCACGCATTCTTGAAATTGATCAGCAGACGTCTCTTGAGGCACATGGGCTGTATTTAGGATCTTCACCAAGGCTTTCGCATGTGCCTCGGAACACAGTAGTAATGCCAGCATGGAGATTTTGAAGGGAGTTTTCCCCAACTGTTCAACTATGTCGTAGTCGCTCCTCTTTATAATTTTTAGGATCTTCTCCATTTCTTTCTTGGATTTTTCGGGGATAGTCAGTGATTGAGCCTTCGTCCGGACAGGCTCCACTTGAATACTTTTTCCTCGAGTTTCAGCAGTAGGAGTGTTGGTAGGAATGACAATGGGGGTTGTAACGGCTTCTTCAATAGGAGCACTTGTAGAGATGATTACGGGTATGGAAGTAACCTTTGGAGCAGCCACGGGTCCAAAAACTGCCTTTGGGGGGGAAATTTTTGGAAAAAAGATCCTACCGCTTCGGGTAATTTTACTAATTCCGGCAATATTTCTAATGTCGGAGTCTTCTTCTTCGGAGTTTATCTCTTTGGCGACTGGCCCATCTTGTTTGATGCCATGGTAGTAAATGTCCCCACCGTAATTCCACGACACAGTTTTGTCTGATTCATATGGGACTGGCCCAGACATTGTGATCATTAGAGGAGTAGTTTTCGGAACTGATGTAATTCTAACGGGTCTTTTGGGAACCCTGGAACAATTGGCGGAGATGGTAATGATTGAAACATCTTCAACAGGAAGAGGTGAAACAGGAGTACTTTCAAACAGAATCTCTTTGTTGTCTATCAAGCGCTGAATGCATGTTTTCAACAAAGGGCAATCAGTTGGTGATGATAAGCAGAGGTGGCAGTCTTCATTACAACCTGAGAATACACCGGCTTTCAACAAGTTTATCTTAATGGTTGGGAGTGGAGTCACGAGTTCATCAACTGTGGTAACAAACAAATCCTCTTCAATAGCATTGGTGTTTGACCATGTCGGGGCATAGGAGCAGAAATGACATTTGGCTTCTCGGGTGCATCAAACTCAATTTCTTTTGCTTCAATGAGGTCTTGTATTTTGTTTTTCAAAGCCCAACAGTTGTTAGTATCGTGACCAGGACTTTCGGAGTGATATGCGCAACGGGCATTGGGGTGATAATGAGGGGACGTTGTGTTGGGGTTTTTTGGAGCTTCTTTCAAGGTTGCCAAATTGGATTTCAAAAGATGCGGTAATACTTGAGACAGAGTCATGTTGATTCTGGTGAATTGCCTAACTAGCCTTTCCACCTTTGGTTGATTACTTCTTTGTTAATCAGACGTAGGCTTTGGAATCATAACAGCCCCCACCATTGGTCGGCGCCCGGCTCTCTCTTGGTTTCTTTGCGGATATACAGGAGCTACCTCTTTCTTCCCAATAAAAGTCTTCCTTACAGATGTAGAAGAAGATGAATCCTTCTGAATCTTTCCACTTTTTATGCCAGCTTCCACCCTCTCTCCGGTTAATATTAGTTCAGTAAATCCTGCAGATGAGCTTCCAATTAAATGGTTGAAGAAAGGGCCAGATAAGGTGCCTAAGAACATGTCCACCAACTCCCTTTCAGACATAGGGGGTTTCATTCTTCCAGCCAAATCTCTCTATTTTTACGCGTAATCCTTGAAACCCTCATTGGAAGCCATAGCCATACTCTGAAGTTGAGTACGGGTAGGCGCCAAATCAGCATTATATTGATATTGCTTGTAGAAAGTTGCGGCAAGATCTTCCCAATTGTGGATGTTGGATCTTTCTAGTTGGTAAAACCAGTCGAGTTGTGTTCCAGATAGACTATCTTGGAAAAAATGCACCCATAAGTCTTTATCAGCGGTGTGGGGTTGAATTTTCCTCACATATGATCGGAGATGCATTTTAGGGCATGACACTCCACCATATTTGGCAAATATAGGCACTTTAAATTTCGAAGGAATCACAATCCCTGACACTAGTCCCAATTCTTCAAAGTCTAAGCCCAGCACCTTCTGTATTTCCATCGCGCTCAAACACTCTTCGAGATGTCTGTATTTGTCATCAGCTGGAGGATATTGTTCCTCAAAGTAGTCTTCCTCTTCTTCCTCCTCTTCTTCCGATTCTGACGGTACAGCTGTTTCCTTGCCTTTCCCCTCTCCTTCACCGGATGTTGTTGCAAATTTCAAAGTCCTTCTTGTCTTCCCCTGAAATCTTCTCCCCATGTTTAAGACTCCAGTTACCTTCTTTGTTTTCTTTTTCCTCTCTTCAGCTAGCAGAGTCTTCAATTCTTCTTTCCCTTTGGCTAGGGTCATGAGCAACTGTTGAAACTGCGTGTTCTGAGCTTGGAGATCTTTGATTATTTGTTCGAGATCCATCTTACTGAAATAAACAGTAGAGAGATGAGGAAACTTGTTGCAAAAGACCTATTTATGTTATGATGAATGATATGTGCATATGAAATGTTTTCAAGGATTTCAAGATTCAAGTTCGTTTTAGACAAAAAGAAAACACACGTTATATTAATAAGATAAAGTTTGAGTACATCAATTCCCCTTGGACAAAATAATACAAAACTCTAAGATAAAAAAGTAGTGCGCATCCTCTTTGGTGCAATGTAGGCATTTAGAGTCTGCTCCTCATGAAGTAGCCTAGTGAGTTCCAAAACCTTCTTCTCGCTTGCGTAGAATTGGGCTTCGAAAGTATCTCGCTCTCCCTTGAGCTGTATCCAATCCCTTTGTAGGTCTTCAAGAGATGTGGGCATGTCAGGATGTAGGATAGTGTATGGAACATCTCCCTCCTTAACAGGCTCAATAATTACCGGAAGAATGGAAGGATAAGGCATCATAAGACTTTGAGCGTGGGTTCATACCCATTTGAGGTAAGGCTCAAGAGGGATGGAATTCTTGTGCCCCAAAGTCTTTCTATCCACATTGTTTAGCATCCACCAACTCGGATGAATCTCTGGCGAAGACCTTGATCGTTGTTATCATAGTCGAATACCAATCCTTGAATCAGCATCTCGTGCGGGCCATCCCTTCGGGCATTACCAAACTGTCTTAAAGCTAAGAATGGGTTGTAGGTGATGCCTCCCCTAATGCCGAGTAAAGGGACATTAGGAAATTCTCCATAACGGTCGACAATGATAACATTCTCTTTGGAACGGGAGCACCAATGAATGTCTGAATGTTTGAGCGCCATCAACCTTTGTGACCACCTTGAACCTTGCTCATTCTTTAAGACTGATTGGGGAACATGAGAAATAAACCATCTTTCCAGGAGAGGAGTGCAACACATAAGGACACCTCTTTTCCTCATTGTGCGAGTGTGAAAAGAGTGTAGGATATCCCCTAGCAATGTAGGTATCGGGTTGCATGACATGAAGATTTTGACGAGCTCACATCTATGAGTTGGTCAGGATTGGGAAATAAGACCATCCCATAGATAAGAAGAGCCATAATTTCCTAAAAGGATTGCAAGTTTAAGGAATTCCAACAACTTTGGGCCTTCTCAAACAGAAACTTTGCTAAGAAGCCTTTGACACCACTTCTAGTTTCCCAATGAGTTATGACATCAGATGAGTGCAAGTGCAGATCTTGAACAATATCTTCTGGCTTTGGGTCTCTTTCCGTACCGTTAAAAGGTAGTTGATTGAGAATGGGAATCCTCAAGAGTTGGGAGAATTCTTCCAAAGTAGGCACAAGCTGATAGTCGGTAAATGTGAAGCAATGGTGCAAAGGGTCAAAGAACTGAAAGAGCACCTTCATCATGTCCTCATCTATGTTGGAGGTGACCAAGTTGAGTAGACGACCGTGTCTCTCGGTGAATGGAGAGTTCTCAGGGACCCTTGAAGCTAGCTCCTTAAGTTGTGGAGGAATTCTTACAAGGTTGACTTGGATAGTTTTCCTGCGAAGTGAATCCATATCCTACAAAACAAGAACAAAGATGAATCTCCAAAATCCTTGAAATGGTTAGTAGATGTATATGATGTTCATGATGTTCATGATGTTATATACAAGTATGCATATACAAGCAAAGCCAACAAATTATTAGTTTAGGCTTGCATGGGGTTTTATAGGTAAGTATCCTCTTGAAGTTTAGTTGGCTTAAACCTGTCCTAGTAATAGTAATCGGGTTCTAAGGAGCTCAATATCACCAGATTGTTTCCTTGGTCATTGTTTCAGCTCAAGCCTCTTTAATGGCGACCGAAATATCCCAAGAGACCAAACCTCAATGAGTGTAGTATCGAGTATCTACCAACTTCGGACTGCACTAAAGTCGGTCATCTCACTACATCCTAAAGGCCAAGTTGGTCAAGTAAAGGGTTCTAGAAGTTCATTAGTGCTTCATGACATCACTCAGCGGCCCCGTATTCTCTTTGATTAAATAAAAGGCTACTGGTACCCACAAATATTTCACACTAACATAGCTATTTCTTATACCATGTCGATATACCCCACACAGTTTCCATAATGTATTGCTATTTACCTATAATGTATCCCAAATCTGGGTAGAGGATTTCAAACCCAAACAAAGAACCATAATGTAAAGCATACAAGTAAAACAATGTAAGCAAATAAATGTGATCTATCCCTAAGGTAACCCCACTTTTTAAAAATTCCCCAATAGAGTTGCCAGTTCTGTGATACGGTGGGAGAACTGACTTGGGTGTTTTGTGTTTTATCGCAAATGTTGCGGTTTAGCAAGAGTCGCCACCGACTTTTCTTTTATCCAAAAGGAAAGGTAAAAAACCACAGGAAAGACCTTTGAGATTGTTTCTTGAGTTCGGGGGGTAGATTATGGAAAGGGAAGGTATTAGCACCCTTTTCATCCATGGTTTTCCATGGGCTCTTAGTTATTTGCTAGATCACTTGCTTTTGTTTTGAAAATGTGCTTTGTTTGGTTTTTGAAAGTATTTTGTAAAAGAGGCCATTGTTTAGGCAATATTTGTAATGATTCTCGTTTGTAAGAATGTATACAAAGATGTTTGTCTTTTTGAAAATGTTTTCAATATTTGTAAGATGTTTTGAAATGTGTGTGTTTGTTTTGGAAAATAGCAAGGATAGTTTTTTTGAAATGGAGCAAGTAACTATAAGTAATCTACCTACTCAAATATCTTTCTTGTTCATTTTCTTCTCCTTTGATATTGTTGTCTTGCCATTGATTTGGTAAGCAACCCTATCTTTGGATGTAAACGGGAGAGGCGTGGGTCATCGTATAACCATGATTAGCAATGTTGCAAATTATATTAGCATTTTTTAGGGACTAAGATCATTTTGTAAGGAAACTTTGATAGCGTCATTGAGGGAATATGATCTTATATTTGTTTGTTTTGCCAAGATACTTCGCATGCGTAATATGGCCATTTTTTGTGTAAGGAAACCAAGTGGAGTAACCCTAAGGGTGCTTGTGTGCAAGTGTGTTATTTTCATGCTTGATCTTGTCTTGGATTAGGGTTTTCTATTTGATTTGTTTTTATCTTGCAATTTTAACCCTAATTACTAGCATGTTATATAAAAAGCGGTAAATTGCGTAATTAAAAGATTACTACGCTATTACTACATTTTATGGGAGGGGGGTATACAAATTATGAATGGGGATTTGCAATAATATAAACCTAATTTAATCTATTACAACCAAATCGAATTTGTACAAATATTTTAATAAATAATATACAATATAAATTAAATATGCAATGGTATGTATATGCAAAAAAGAGATTTTTGTTTTGTTTTTATGTGAAAAAGAGTTTTTAAACTAAACCTAATAATTTAAGAAAAGGAAATTATTTTTATAAATTGGTTAACCCTAACTTTATTTTGTAAAAGAAAATAAAGTTCTTTAAATATTATTTTTTTGTGTATTTTTGTCTTGAAAATAATAAATAGTATTTTATGAAATATCTAGTCTTTTTATACATTAGAATAAATATTTACAAGTGTGAGAGAAAAGAAATAAATATTGACCTAAATCTATTTTATTTTATAAGTTTATTAAGGAAAATAATTAATATATAACTAAATAAAAATATTTTTTATGAGGAAATAAGATAAAATAAACAAAAAAAATGAAATATTTAACATTTTTGATATTTTTTATGATTTTATAATATTTAATAAAAATATTTAATGAAGTAAACAAAAATAAAATAAATAAATGAAAATAAACTGGGCCAGGGGTGTCTTGAGTAATCAGGAGGTAAGCATTAGAAGAAGAAAAAATAAAGCCCAATGAGACAAAGGCCCAGCTGTGATCGGTGGATCTGGAACTGACTGTTTAAAGCTGGTTCGCGAAATGTCTCGGAAGTAAGAGTCGCCACCGTCTTTTATTTTCTCCAACATGGAAAGGACAAAAGCACAGAAAAATTCCTTATTGAGATTAGTTCTCGGTTCGGGAGGTAGATTTATAGAAAGGGAAGGTGTTAGCACCCTTTCTATCCATGGTTATCCATGGGCTCTTAGATACTTTCTCATTGTGTTTTCAAAAGTGTTTGCTTTTCAATTGTGAGTGGGTTCGAAAAAAGTTTCGTTTAAAGATTTCAGATCGACTCTTGTATCAGTCCTCAAGAGTGTTTGAAAAATTGTTTTGAAAGCTGTTTTGAAAGTTTCGGTGTGAAAAGGAGTTTTTGATTTGTTTTGAATTAGAGCAAGTATCTATGAGTCATCTACCTACCCTAAGGAATTAGACTGTGTAAATGTCCTTAAGGTAGTGCCATCCCACCATTGAGAGGTAGGTAGCACCATCGTTGGAGGAGTTCGGGTCAACTCGAGTTTAGGGACAGTGTGATCACCAGAGCAATAGGAGGACACCTTAGAAGCTACCCCCATGCCATGTTCATGGACATGAGGACTTACTAAAACGTCCTCTACTCGACGACCACGTTTCGAGGGGCAAGGTAATAGTGAGGCGTACCCTAGGAGTGGTGTGTGAATTGTGTGTCATTTTCAGTTAATGTTTTATTTTGTACATGCATTTGGTGATCTAGGCTTTGATTTTATTTGGGCATACATTCTTTCATGTGATAGTTAGCAATTAAAAGGTGCGGAAATTAAAATGCGGAAAAATAAAGGTCCTACGCTATTACAAGGCGCGGGTCCATACATCGCCAAATTAACAAAACCCGATTTGAATAAAAGTGCAGAAAGTAAATGTCCTAATTATCTATTACAAGGCTTTGGGGCAAATACATTATATTTAAAAAGGAAATAAAAGTAAACGTGCGAAAAGAAATAAGAATCGAGAGCGCGAGGGCGTTGGACCCTTTAAGGAAATTGAATTGAAGTTACAAATTAATTAATGATGAAATAAAGAAAAGAAACTTATTTTTTGATGTTTTTGTATTTAATGGAAATAAAGAAGATTAATTGGAATTGAAACCCTAATTCTAAGCATTTTTAATTATTAAAGAAAAAGATTCAAGTTTGACCTAATTTACTAATTATTTAATATACATATTTACTTACAAAATAATTAGTGGTTAATAATAATAAGAATAAAAATTATTTATTGAGAAAAAAAAGAATGAAAATGCTAAACCTAATTTTTAGGTATTTTATTTATTTAAGAAAAAACATTAAAATTAAACCTAAAATTAAACTAATTTGGTTATTAGAATTTATTTACAAAATTAATAGAAATTAATATTAATAAAACATATTTTTTGTTTTATGATTTTCTAATTTTTTGTGTTGTAAAAATTATTTTGGTGAATTAATTAAAATAAATAAAACAAATAAAAAAATTGAAAAGAAAGAAGACAATATGCAAACCATGGGGGGTTCCTGCCCAGTTTGGAGGTTTTTGTGAGAGTTTTGGCCCATTAGAAACCTGGACCCATTGACTTTCCACGTTTGCATGCATGTGGTTGACTGAATGTGTATGGTAGGCTACACGTTCTAGCCTTTTGATTGATCAGGGATCCACTTGTCAAGCTACTGCGTTGGGATGCATGGTGGACTTTGGAGCGTGCACTGCATGGGAAAGGGTTAGAAAAAATAGAAACAATTGTATGGGGGACCTGGGAATCGAACCCAGGTCCCAGCACTCACCAAACGTACACCCAACCACTGAACCACTCAAACGCTTTTGTTATAATATTGGCAAACAAATAATATAAAAGAAACAAGCACTATTGGTATAAGTCAAACGAAAACGCGCCAACTTTTGAATGTTCCAACCACAGGATGACACCTATGCTTCTTCTTCATTTTCCTGCAAAAACATGAATTAGATAGCGGGGGTTTTTAACCTTCACTAAGTGACATGACGAATAATAGCGATTAGAAGAGGAAGCCACATAAATCGAGCGCGAATGGTTGGTTCAATTCGTCTAGGGATCCTGATTTCAATGGTATAGGTTAGGATGGCCATTTTTTCCAGATGAATGAACCCCTCTTTTGGAACTTCTGAAACCCTAGAAAATTTCCATGGCAACTTTGGATACAGGCGATATTAATTCAATTCAATGGCACCATTAGCTTCAGTATGATCATGTTAGTGTAAAACAATAATAAAAATGCATGAACAAGGCCTGGAAATCAAAACACGATTATTCAATATTTCAAGAAAAGTTTGATTTTGTTGTACCGATTCCTTGGATATGGGGGCGTGATTTTGATTGGAACAGCTTCCTGATAGTGTCAGGAGTCTATTGGAATGATTCTTTTGCTTTGAAACGTGCTCTATGTAGGAAAACAGTTTTTCAGAATTTTGTCAAAAAGTGCAAGTTTTTCTTGAGGTTTCAGCGCAGCTTTCTTGTGTTTTGCCTTAGGGTTCTCTTTGCATATGTATGAGGAATCATTCTAGGTAAAAAACAAAGCCCATGATCCATGTTTTCAATGCTTTTGAATTTGTGATTTTCCATGATCTTTTTCAATCTTTTTCATTCCTTTTTGATGCCAATCATTTCCAATCATATTGAATCTTTCCTTATTGAATAGTGCACGAAATATTGAGTGAATATGCTGCATAAAAAGATTTGGAAAACATATTTTAGTATTTTTCTTATATTTAATTTTAATTAAATGAATTAATAGGATAATAAACTCAATTAATTAATTAAAAATAAGAAAATAACTCCCCTTTGGGTCAATGGGTCGTGCATAGATTTTGGGTGATGATTCTTGGAAGAAATTGAGGCCCATTAGCAATTTTGAGGCATTTGAAGCAAAGTTGACTTTTCAAAATTCCCAAAAATTTCCCAACTTCCACAAGGCATATCTTGCTCAATTTTTAAGCTTTGATCATGTTCTTGGACATTTTGGAAAGGTCTTGAAGTCCTCTAACCAATGTCTTTGGTCCCTTATCATTTTGATTTACCAATCTCAAGTTATGGTCTTTGACTTAAAGTGCCTTTTTGTTGACTTTTGAAAATGACCTATAATGTTGAAATGGATAACTTTTTGTGAGAGCATTTCTTGGACTTTAAGTGTGAATATGAGTTGTAGGAAATGTCATTCTCTTCAAAATGAGCTTTAGATGGAATTTTTCTGATAAACCATGTGGAAGTTATGCCCTGGTCAATTTGCAGTTGACTTTTTCAGTTGTCCAAAAATAGAAACTTTTGCATCTTGAGACTTTTTGAGCCATGCTTTGAGAATCATGATCAAGAATTGATCAAATGATGTTTGTGGCTTCAAAATAAGATGTTGACCAAAAATTTTGACTTTTGACTGTCAAATGACCATTTTGCCCCTACAGTTGACTGTTGGGCAATTAGGGTTTTTGACTGTGCAATTTGGTGCTGTGAGTCTTGAAACTTGGCATAATGATGCTTGACAATGTTTATAAGCATGTGGGACTTGTTTGGACCCTTGAAAACTTCAATTTCTTTGCCAGAACCAAAACCCTAATTTTTGACTGTTAGGAGGCCATTGGACTGTGCAACCTTTGGGGAGATTTTGAAGCATGCCCTTTGCAAATCTTGAAGAATATGGGAGGGAAAATTTTGGGGTACAACAGTTGACCCTGTTCAATCTTCTTAGACCTGAGGATGTAGATTGGCTGACGTGCCTTTCGTAATCCGAAGGTGGAAGATGATTGAACACTAGAGTGCCCAGAAATTTGCGCTCACATGTTGGCAGTGTGATGGTGGGAATGGGCTTATAGATGCCATTTGGAGATTGGTGGATAGGAGGATGGGCTTACAGATGCCATGTGGGTGTCGATCGCGTAAGAGATTCCTTAGCGAGAACTTGCGTACCTGAAAAAAAAGACAGATGATTACCTGACCTGTTACAGGAGTTGGTCTTCAAACTCTTTATATAGACGCTCCCTGGTTGGTTACAGAAATCGAATCTTCAACCTCTTCAGACGTGCCCTGGCGAGATACAGGAATCGAGTCTGGAGCTTCAAAAGGTGATGAATGAATCAGGGATGGTTACTACCTCGACGAGATGGTGAGAGAACCTTGGACGATTACTACCTCAACAGTAACGATGAGAGAACCTGGGGCGATTACTACCTCAACAGTAACGATGAGAGAACCTTGGGCGATTACTACCTCAACAGTAACGATGAGAGAACCTTGGGCGATTACTACCTTAATAGTAACGATGAGAGAACCTTGGGCGATTACTACCTCAACAGTAACAATGAGAGAATCTGGGGTGATTACTACCTCAACAGTAACGATGAGAGAATCTGGGGCGATTACTACCTCAACAGTAACGATGAGAGAATCTTGGATGTCTTCTACTGAGTCTTCATCAGGAAAATCTTTAGGAATCGATTTAACTGGACCCGAGAAGGCCTTTTACTGGGTCGGCATCAGAAAAATCTTTAGGAGTCGATTTAACTGAACCAGGCAAGGTCTTGGAATCTTCAACTGGAATAAGAATCAGGGAGATCTTAGGGTCGATCTGACTGAACCAGAGTAGGACTTTGACTGGATAAGAATCAGAAAAATCTTTAGGAGTCGATTTAACTGAACCAGGCAAGGTGTTGGAATCTTCAACTGGAATAAGAATCAGGGAGATCTTAGGGTCGATCTCACTGAACCAGAGAAGGCCTTTGACGGGATAAGAATCAGGAAAATCTTTAGGATTCGATTTAACTGAACCAGGCAAGGTCTTGGAATCTTCAACTGGAATAAGAATCAGGGAGATCTTAGCGTCGATCTGACTGAACCAGAGAAGGCCTTTGACTGACTTTGACTGGATAAGAATCAGAAAAATCTTAGGATCGATTTAACTGAACCAGACTAAAGTCTTGAAATAACTTCAACTCGATAAGAATCAGAAAAATCTTTAGGAATCGATTTAACTGAACCAGAGGAGGTCTTGAAATATAGCTGAGAACTTAACTGGATCTTTCCTGAAAAGTAAAGGTCAGTCATATGCAATGCATGATATGGATCAAGCAATGATGTTCTCAACATAAATGAGATTGTGCGATGCGTTCATGCATGTATCATGATATATGTGATGTTTATGAATGTATGTTTTCGTCTTAAGAAAATAAATCCTTGACGGGTGCCGGGAAGTTAAATCCTGGGCTGATGGAGAGCTACTGTTTCCACTGGGGGTGATAGTTGCGAGAATACCGGTAGGAGAAGATAACTCCGTTGGGGAATAAACTTGAAGATTACTCTGTGGGGAGAAATTACTCTAGCGATCTTGCTGGGGAACAATACTCTGTGGGAAGAGAGGTACATTGTTGAAATGCTGATGGTAACTTCGTTGGGGATACTGTTCTTATGTTGGAAGTGTTAATAGACTCCGCTGGGGATAAGAGGACTCTGCCGACGACGATCTTTCCGTGGCTTTTGGCTGAGGATAACCCAGTTATATCCTGGTAAGGAAATAACCTTTGAATAAAGCCGGGCAACGCGTTCGTGCTCTGCAGGGGATAAGCTTCCAGAATCTACTGGGGATAAGCTTACTTCTGGGGAGATGATTCAGCTTTCCTGGGGCAATCTTGATTGGACTCTCCCGGGGAAATTTTTGAGATATATTGGGGAAGTGGCTCTGCTGAATATCTGGTATACCGCCGGGGAACAATCTTAAATCAAGATTTCCGGGGATGCTTGTTAAGAATATCTGTATACTTCGCTGAGGAATGTTGAGTTCTGCTGGAGGATACCTAACTTCTTTAAGGCTGATAGTATAACTCTGCTTGGGGGAGAGCGTTACTGACTTGCTGGAGATATTGTGCCTTCTCTGCTTGGGGGAGTATGGCTGAACCTTGGCTCACTCTCTGGGGAATTAAGGCATCTTGGTTACATTCTTCAGCTGAACTTTCCTTGGTACCTTGGTAGACAGAGCAATTAGATCGCTTTAGACAACTCATTATTGCCCCTGTTTCTGATGTGGTAGAAGATACCTGTGGAGGCGCTGATAATTGCCGATTGTCAAATCTTCTTCTGGTAGGCAAGTGACAAGATGACGGGGCATAGTCGTACGCTTTGATCCCTAACTTTTGCCTGGACCGCCCTTTCGGGTTTTCAGTCCACCGGGATACCCATTTTTGCCCAAGCCGCCTTTTCAGGTTTTCGGCTTGCCGGGTGTATATTTTTTCATATTCATCCTTTATTTTTGCCCGAACCCTTTTGGTTCGCCGGGAAGCCCTTATTTTTTCCTAGGTGTGTCAACCTAGTGGGTCTTTGATTTTGCGTAGTATTTTTTCGACTATGTCCACGCTCTCAGGATGTAGGGAGGTGCCCCTGTCAGTAGTGTTGTTTTACCATAACACCAGAAAATCTTCGTTGATCATGCAAGATTCGTCTCTAGAATTCATGTCCAATGCCCCAAGTGACTCAGGTGGAGATTTTCCCCTGGTTATTTGGCCCTTGAGAGATTCTCCGAATCTTGACTTAACTGCCCCAGATGATGGACAATGATCATGTTGTGCCCCTTTGGTTGGAAGTGCTTTTGTTCACTAGATATTCGTCGTGCAAGCTTCTATGCTGTTCAAACAAATAGTCGTATGCAAACAAAGTTATGTTAAAAATGCAAAGCTTATGTCTGTTTTGAAGTTTTTGAAAAATGAAATTTTTTAGTAAAACAAGTGAGTTTTTTTTTTTGTAAACTGTGACGTCAACTCGTTATTTTACTACAAGCCTTAAGGAGTCAGGATACCTTTCGTAACAGTATGCTTTTGAACTAACCCATGCTTCAGCTAGGACTTTTAAGGGTTATAACGTGGCCTGGCTCATGGTTCAAGAAACAAAGGATAAAGGCTCAAATTTATTTGTACCCACCCGTTCTTCGTGATGTTCTTCAATCCTAAACTCAGCTAATCGTGTGTTAGACCTTGTTCGAGTCTTTGCTTTGACCTTCCGGTGATGGTTCGGCTACTGACGATTTATTTTGAATAGGCAGTCATTTCCTTTTATGTTGAGGGTTTGTAGGACCTCTTTCTTTTTTTGATTTCGTTATCCCTATTTTTGCCTGAACTGTTTCTTTTGTGATTACAGTCAGCGGGATGCCCCAGTTTTGTAAGTCTCCTTCATAGGTTTTGACTTAATGGGTTTTTATTTTGAGAAGTAACGATTGCCTGTCTTTATGATTGTTTGGAACCATCACTGTCTTTCTTTGTTTTGTAAGGACCTCTTTGGGTTCCATTTGTTGTGCACTTGGATCGACTGAGAGAACTACCCTGCCCCAGGTTATGATTAAGGGTTTTAAATTTCGAAAAGAAAAACTCCTACTTCTTTGGCTCAGAGGGGTTGACGAGAGATTATCTTCCTTATAACTCCAGTGTTTAGGGATTGAAACAATGCCTATACCTCATCAGCGGGGTCTGTTCAAAAGCATACTTTAATGATCGCGGTATCGTTTTCGTCATCCTCCCTCAAGGGGCTTAGAATTATTAATCGAGCGTTGATCATCAGAAAAAATGAAAGCAATTTTAAATGGTGAATACGAAATAATTACTTCAAAACAGACATGTGTAATGCATTAATGAAATAACAATGTTTAACATGAATAAATGTTTGAACAATCAAAAGAAAGTTACAACTTGAAAATTTTGATAAACAAAAGTCTTCTCATCTCAGGGCTTGTTACTTCAAATGGTGCTTCCTGTAGGGATGGTAGAAGCACTCAACCTGGCCATCTTGGGTGAACTCCACAGCTCCTTCATCAACCAGGTCCTGGATCTTGTTCTTCAAGGTCCAGCAATCCTCTGTGGCATGCCCCGGGCTGTCAGAATGATAAGCGCAGCGGGCGTTGGTGTTATACCTGGAAGGTGTCCTGTTGGGATTCTTAGGAGGGTCCCTTAGAGTTACCAAATTCAACTTCAACAGTTGTTGTAAAGCTTGAGGCAGCGACACGTTGAGCTTGGTGAATTGCCTTTTGGGCTTGTCTTCCTGAAGCTGGTGAGGTTGATGCTGAGTTTGTGGCATTGAATCCATTTGAGGAGCTCTCCCCTTATCTTCTTGTCTCAAAGATGGTTGAATCATGACTGGCTCTTTACCCTTAGATGTTTGCCCCAGTTGGTTACCCCGAAGCAGTTGGTTGACGAGAACCCCGAGCTCTTCTTGTCTTTGAGCTAGGCCTTGAATGATATTTGTTGTACCCCAAAATTTGCCCTCCCATTTCTCATTGATCTCTCCTCACAAAGCTCTTGAAGCTCAAGACTCAGTTAGGGTTTCATCTGCTCAAGACCTCCCCTTGCACTGTGGACTCAGAATTAGGGTTTGTGTTTGCACAAAGTTGTTTTGACCCAAAGTGCCCAATATGACTTTCATGCTTCATATTGGACTCCCAAGATTATCCATACCAAGTTTCAAGTCTTGATTCCAAGTTTTGCCCAGTCAATTGGACAGTTGACCTAGAAATCAACTGTATTGGGGAAAAAGTCAACTGTGGCCAATTGACAGTCAAATCTCATGAAATTTGATCCACATCAACATTATGAACTCATATGAACCATTTGATCAAGTTTGGATCACAATTCCACAAGAAATTTGATCAGATCACCAAAAGGGCAAAATGGTCATTTTTAGGGTTTTGACTGTACAAAGGCAATTTTTGACTGTTTGACCTAGACAATGGCAAACCAAGCTCATATATGGACTCAAGGACCCCATGGAATTATCTTGACATGTTCATCAAACTCAAAAGATCCCAAGTACACAAGATTGACAGTTGAATTTCCCAGTCAATTGATCAATTTTGACTGTATACTGAAAAGTCAAACTTTGACTTTTTGGTCAAAATCAAGAGTCAAGATTCATTTTTCATCAAAATATGCCAAATCATGAAACTTGTTCACCAAGAAATCACAAATTGCAAATTAGGGTTTGAAAATGGAATTTTTCATAACTTAGAATTTTTCTAAGTTATGAAAAACCCTAATTTTTTCCCAACTTTGCCCCATCTTTTCACCATGATCCATTTTGATTCAAACAAAAGTCAAAACATGAAAGTTGTAGATTGTTTCATAATCTACAACTTTGATTCACAAAGTTTTCTCATTTGAAGCTTGTATCTCAAGTTATAATTTTTTGAATAAGGGCACTAAACCATTTTTAACTTAGTAGAATTTTAACCTATTTTGACAAGGTTTTCTACCCCACTTCAAGGCCATTTTTCATACCCTTCCACTTGGAATTTCAATTTGCATTTCAAAGATGGATTGTAGTACACATTCCAAGCTTTCCAAAATGTCCAAGAACTTCTCAAACAACTTCATGGTTAGGGAGAATCGAATTTCACAATATAGCAAAAACTCACTTGTGAATTGGCCATTTTTCATGTTCATAAGATTATGCAACTTCTCAAAACCAGCATGCCCTTGATTACAGGTCCCTAAACCAAGTTACACTCATAAATTTAATGCATATTCTTTGTACCAAGACCAAGTTCTTTGAGTTCAAGCTTTGTCTAGAGGATTAATCCCAATTTGGAAAAAGTAAACTATCCATTTTTGCAAAAGTTCACTTTATGTCAAATTAGAAATCCAACAAGTACAAGCTAAATCTGAATGGCACAAGATTATGGACAAATTGCTCTGATCAAGAGAAGATTATGCAGCCCATTAGGAGGCCCCCTACATGCCTAGAACATCAAGTGGCATTTTGTTGCTTAGAAAAGAAGAAAGGTCCATAACTTGTGACAACTTGAACCTCAGCTTACAAACACAACACAAAAGATATCAAACAGACTCAGTACATCCCAACCAAGCTTTTGCACGAATCCTTGACCTTTCAAACACTCCCATTGCCATAATCATCCTCAAACTGCAAAAACAGGGTTGCCTCTGCAGTTTGAGTGCAAACTCCCATTTCCCTCGAGCATTCTCACCAAAATCAATTCATACACCTTCCATACAACATATGCAAACTAACCATGGCCTAAAACCTGACCTGTAATCACTCTAACAGTTTCCACCATTTTTAATTTTTCCTTTTGCAGTTGAAGTTCCACAGCTCGATACAAGGAGTTTCAAGACAAAGTAAGCATTGAAAAAGCATCCCTGGACCTCAAGGAAGCTTTTCCAATCATCACCTTGCACTGAAAGTTCCTCATTCTCCAGATAGAAGTCCAACTGAATAGGTAAAAGTTTGAATTCGTATCTCTCTTATCATGCATATTTAGTCTTAAGTTTGTGAAGAAACAAGGTCCTACTCATAGCCCTGAACATGTACATAGCTTTACTTTTCATTTCTTTTGTCTGAGTAGAGAGAATTTGAGCTCTGAAAATGGTAGAAAAGTTAGGTCAGAAAAGAGGGGGAGAGAAATTCTCCCTCATCTTAGAGAGATAGTTCATGTTCTTTATATGTATGAAATCGTGAGATTATGCTTTACATGTTTTGTGTTGGAAGTTTGTTCAAAGGATCAAAGAATCAGGACATTCAAAGGGAGCTTGTTGGCGCGCGTTTTTGAACAAAATCTGTTCAGAGGTTGAAGAAGAAGTGGATTGGGCTGGGCCTGTGTTATTTTTGCTATCCACACCATTTTTTCTGTTTCACACCCCTCAGCCCATTTGCTTCATTTTTTAACATTTTTTACTTTTTCTTTTTTTGTTTGACTTGTTTATTTTTTCTCAACATATTAAAATTTTGAAAATATTTTTCTCATCATTTTTTGATTTTATTTGGTTTTTATTTGATTTTCTTTTTGATTTGTATATAAATAGATATATATTGTTATTTAAGATAAATAGAAAATATGTAAAAAATACTTCTATTTGCATTTTTATTTTTATTTACCTTCTGAAAATATTTCACATAAAAAATACTTTTTTTATTTATTTTATTAAAATATTAAGTAAATACTTATTTTGTATATAATACATATTTATAATATAAATATACATATATATATATATATATTATTATACTTAGAATAAAAACGCCAAAAAATGTATATATTTTATTTTAATATTTAATACAAAAAAAATGACCTTTTTCAAATATACCATATTTTATTTTATTCTTGTATGTAAATAATAAATATTATGTGGATTAATTAATTAATATACATTTTGATTAAAACTAGGGTTTTGCCCTAAATATGAAAATACTCAAAAATAATATCTTTTTATTTTCTTATTTTTATCTTTACATAAATAATATTTTTTCATACATATAAAAACTTTCTTTTTGCATTTTGCATATTTATTTAATTTCTATTTAATTGTGCAATTTACTTACCTTGCAAATATTCAAAAATGATGTAATAATTTAGATTTAAATTCTTGTCTAATATCCCCCATTTGTAAATTTGTACCCCCCCTCCCTATATTATTATGTTGTAATAGCGTAGGAATTTAAATTTCGCACTTTATACGCTTTCTAATTATGCCATGTTAGAATTAGGGTTTGCATGCGAAAAAACGATAAAAAATAGTTTGACCTAATACAAGATAAATGAGCATGAAAATAAACAACACTTCTCACACTTACACCCCTAGGGTATTCCACTTTGTTGCCTTCAAATAATTGGGCCATGTTGTATGTTGAATTTCTTTGGGCAAAGCAAATAATTTGAATGATCATAGTCCCTCGATAAAACTTTTCAAAACAAACAAAAACAAATGATCAAAGTCCCTTAAAGAGAATTGCCCAAAGATATTTAACGCCGTTGCAATTATGGTCCAAACGATGACCCGCGCCTGTCCCTTTTCATCTCCTAAGACAAGATTGTCCACCAAATGCAATGGTGGAACAAAATTGTCAAAAGGTTTAAAACATAATAAAAATCTTTGAGGAAATTTTTAGGGTAGATAAACTCTTAAGTACTTGCTAAACTTTCCAAGAAAACACTTGCCTAACTTCAAAACCCACTTCACAAACACTTTCAAAAATCAACTTTTCAAAACCCTTGAAACATCTTTTTAAAAAAGATAAAATACCTTTTGTAAAACATTCGAGTAAAGAATTGTTACAAGGTTAGCCTAATACAAGGCATCTTTTCAAAACATTTTCAAAACCACACACAAAGAACCATTTCAAACAATTGAAAACCAAGGCAAGTTGATCTAAGCAAGTACCTAAGAGCCCATGGATAACCATGGATAGAAGGGGTGCTAATACCTTCCCCTTCTATAATCTACTCCACGAACCCAAGAAAAATCTCAAAGGTTTTTGCTGTGCTTTTTAAACCTTTCCTTAGGATAAAATAAAAAGTCGGTGGCGACTCTTGCTCAACCGAAACATTTGCGAAAACAAACGCAAAACATAAGTCAGTTCTCCCACCGTATCACAGAACTGGCGACTCTTCTGGGGAGATCTTTAAAGTGGAGTAACCTTAGGGCTTAGATCACCCTCTTGCATGACTAATTGTTTGATTTGTTTGCTTTATACTTTGGCTCCATTGTTTGGGTTTACAATCCTCCACCCGGGTTTTGGGAAACATTCATAGATAGCAATACGTTGTGGAAACTGTGCGGGGTATACCGACACGGTCTAAGCAATAGCTATATTAGTGCGACATATTTGTGAGTACCGGTAACCCTTGAGTTCAATCAAGGAGAGTACGGGGCCGCTGAGTGATGTCACTAAGCACTAATGACCTAGAACCTTACTTGACCATCTTGGCCTTCTATTAGGGGTAGTGAGATGACCGGCTTTGGTGCAGTCCGAAGTTGGTAGATACTCGATACTACACTCATTGAGGGTTGTTTTCTTGGAATATTTTGGTCGCTAGTTAAGTGGCTAAACCAAAACAATGAACAATGAAAACAATCCAGTGATATTGAGCTCCTTAGAACCCGGCTACTATTTATAGGACAGGTTTTTAAGCCAACTACACTCAAGAGGGTACTTACCTATGGAACCCCATGCAAGCCTGAAACTAGGGTTTGGTGTGATTTGCCTGTACATATGTTTTGTGCATACATCATAAACATCATGAAACATCATATGCATTTACTAACCATTTCAGGGGTTTGGATCTTCATCATTGTTCCTGTTTTGTAGGTCATGGAAATATCTCGCAGAAATACCATTCAAGTCAACCTTGTGAGAATCTCTCCTCAACTCAAGGAGATCACTTCAAGAATTCCGGAAAATTCATCCTTCAGTGAAAGACATGGTAGACTGCTCAGCTTAGTCAACACCAACATTGAAGAAGACATGATGAAAGTGCTATTCTAGTTCTTTGACCCTCTTCACCATTGCTTCACTTTCCCTGATTATCAATTGGTCCCCACTTTGGAGGAGTTTTCTCAACTCCTAAGAATCCCTATCCTTAATCAACTACCCTTCAACGGTACGGAGAAGGAACCAAAGCCTGAAGATGTTGCTCGAGCACTACATCTACAACCATCTGAAATCAGGGGGCATTGGGAAACCAGAAGCGGCGTCAAAGGATTCTTAGCAAAATTCTTGTTTGAAAAGGCACAAGAATGTTGGAACTCATTGGATCTTCAAGCCTTTGAAGAAATTGTGGCACTCCTGATCTATGGGTTGGTTCTGTTTCCAAACTCTGACCAATTGATAGATGTCAACGCCGTCAAAATCTTCTTGTCCAGAAACCCGATACCAACATTGCTTGGGGACATTCTTCACTCATTTTACACACGAACAATGAGAAAGAGGGGTGTTCTCATGTGCTGTACTCCTATCCTCGCAAGGTGGTTTATTTCGCACCTTCCACAATCTGTCTTGAAGAATGATCAAGGTATAAGGTGGTCCCAACGATTGATGACTCTCACTCATTCTGATGTGCATTGGTGTTCTCGGTTCAGAGAAAATGTCATCATCGTCGATCGTTGTGGAGAATTTCCTAATGTTCCTTTACTTGGAATTAGAGGAGGTATCACCTACAACCCTTGCCTAGCTTTGAGACAATTTGGATACGCACGGAGGGATGGCCCTCATGACATGTTGATTCCTAGCTTAGTTTTTGACTTCGACAACGATGCGCAAGGACTTCGTCAAAGATTCATCAGAGCTTGGGGAAAACTCAACAAGGTTGATAGTAAGACTCTGGGACACAAGAACTCCATCCCTCTTGAGCCCTATCTCAAGTGGGTACGAGCCCGAGCCCAAAGTCTTATGATGCCTTATCCTCATGTTCTCCCGGTGATTAAAGAGCCTGTTAAGGAAGGAGAGGTTCCCTACACCATCCTACATCCCGACATGCCTACATCGTGGGAGGAAATGCAGAAAAGTTGGATTCAGCTCAAGGAGGAACGGAACACTTTTGAAACTAGCTATTACGCCAGTGAAAAGAAGGTTCTAGAGCTTACCCGCCGACTCCACGAGCAAGAGGCCCTCAATACCTACATCGCACCAAAGAGGATGCGCAATGTCTTTCTGCCTTGAGAAGTTTATTTTGTAATATTTGGCCCATGGGGCATTTATGTACTAACAAGTTTCTTCTTATTAATATGACGTGCGTTCTTCTTTGTCTGAAACAATTTTGAATGTTCTAAACCCTTGAATGCATTGCATACATAAGCATACCATTCATCATGTGCATAAGCAGGTCTCACTCCAGGGTTCCTTATCTATCTGCTGTTTATTTCAGTAGGATGGATCTCGAGCAAACAGTCAAAGACCTACAGGCTCAGAACGCACAGTTCCAGCAACTCTTGATGACCTTGGTCAAGAGTCAAGAGGATATCAAGACTCAACTGGAGAATAAGGACCCAGTGAAGAAGAAGAAGAAGAGGGTTGGAGTGGCCACTTTGGGGAGAAGATTCAACGGAGAAGCTCGGAGAGTGCTCGATTTTCCTCCCACTTCTGATGAAGGGACTAGTAAAAGAGATCAAGTTGTGGTGCCTTCCGAGTCTGATGCGGAAGAGGAAGAAATTGAAGAGGAGGAAGATTATTCCGACCAGCAGTATCCTCCAGCTGATGACAAATACAAAGGTTTAGAAGACAGATTGGCTGCCATGGAATTGCAAAGGGTACCGGGTTTGGATTTTGAAGACATGGGCTTGGTCGCCGGAATTGTGATTCCCCCAAAATTCAAAGTACCAGTGTTTGTGAGGTACGACGGGCTATCCTGTCCCAAGATGCATCTCAGGTCTTATGTGAGAAAAATTCAACCCTATACGGCAGATAAAAACCTCTGGATTCACTTCTTTCAAGACAGCCTGTCGGGGGCTCAGTTGGAATGGTTTTATCAGTTAGAAGGAACCAGTGTCAGAAGTTGGGAAGATTTGGCCACCGCTTTTTACAAACAATACCAGTATAATTCCGATCTTGCCCCTACTCGTACCCAACTTCAGGGTATGTCACTAGGAACAAGTGAGGGATTCAAGGAATATGCACAAAAATGGAGGGATTTGGCTGGCAGGGTGCAGCCTCCTTTAACCGATCGTGAGCTCGTTGATATGTTTCTTGGGACCCTATCTGGGCCATTTTTCAATCATTTAATTGGTAACTCTTCCGCGGGGTTTACTGATTTGATCTTAACAGGCGAGAGAATTGAGGCTGGCATCAAGTCAGGAAAGATTCAAAAGGGTGTCACTGCAAGTGTTGAGAAGAAGCCGTTTAAGAAGGAGACAGCTATGGTATATTCTCAAAAAAGAGCAGGGAAGGTGGAGCGTCGGCCGACTGTGGGAGCCGTAATGATTCAAAACACTCCAAGTGAGCAGCCTCGCTATAACCAGACCAGACCAAATCAGCAACGGGTAGAAAGGCCACACCGGCAATTCACCCGTATTAATATGACTCCAGCACAGGTGCTTCCCCATCTGTTGAAATTAAATCTTGCCACTATCAAGGAAGCGCCAAAGAATGTGAATACGTCTTCCCCGCATTATCATGCCAATGCTAAGTGCGCCTATCATTCAGACAGTGTTGGACACGACACCAATGATTGTTGGGCACTTAAGCATAAGATTCAGGACCTGATAGAGGCTAAGGAAGTAGAGTTTGACGCTCCAGAAAAACCCAATGTGATATTTGCACCTATGCCGAAGCACGGTCGGAATGTTAATGCCATTGAAGAGGATCTGTATGTTGCTGACGTTAGTGATCTGACTACTCCACTGTTAACCGTTAAGTTGAATTTGTTGAGGGCCGGGATCTTCCCGGGGTGTAAGGAAGACTGTTATTGTTGCCACTCTCTGCTGTTTGATTGTCCGCTATTGAAGAAAGGCATCCAAGGCCTCATGGATAGCCGACAAATTTTGTTCGAGAAAGTTCCTGCCGTTCCAGTTCATGTTGAAAATGTCTCAATCATAACCATTCACGCCAATCTTTCCGAGGCCGTCAAAAAGCCAGTTAAGATTACACCAGCTGCAAAGTCTATACCTTTGAAGATAACAATGCTAGGGCCCGTTCCCTATGTCTCCGAGAAGTCGATACCTTGGAACTATGGTGGTGACATCTACTACCATGGTATCAAGCAAGTTGAAACAGTTGAAGAAGATTCAGATGATGAAGAGGCCAGCATTAGTAACATTGCGGGCACCAGCAAAATCACCAGGAGTGGGAGGATATTTTCTCCAGAGATTGCTCCTCCAAAAGCAGTCTTTGGACCCTCATTAGCTAAAGAAGTCATCCCTGCACCAGTAAAGCTCTCCGCTAGAACTCCTTTGATTGAGGAAATTTTCGTTCCTAGTGCTGTCTCTCCTGCCATTGCCGATAAAGGAAAAGGAATACAAGATGAGCCCGTCAGGACGAGGGTCCAACCCTTGACAATTCCAGAAGCTTCCAAGAAAGAAATGGACGAGATTTTGAGAATAATCAAGAGAAGTGACTACGATGTGGTGAAACAGTTGGGGCAAACCCCCTCCAAGACTCCATGCTGGCACTATTGCTTTGCTCAGAAGCGCACGCTCAAGCTTTGATTAAGTTTCTGAAGGCAGCTCATGTGCCCCAGGAAACCTCTGCGGATCAATTTCAGAATTGCGTGGCTAGTCTGATTGCAGACAATGGATTAGGTTTTTCTGATGCCGACCTGACCCCTAAAGGCCGAAACCACAATGATGCGTTGCATATTTCAATCGAGTGTCGCGGAACTACCCTTGCACATGTTTTGGTTGATACCGGGTCGTCGCTGAATGTTTTGCCTAAAAAGGCCTTGGACCGGCTAGATTGCGAAGGGTTAGAATTGAAGCCGAGCGATATTGTCGTTAGAGCTTTCGATGGGTCGAAGAGAATGGTCCATGGAGAAGTTGAAATTCCTATCAAGATAGGTACTGAGGTGTTTAAATCCACTTTCTACGTAATGGACATCCGCCCATCATACTCCTGCCTGCTGGGTAGACCTTGGATACACCATGCTGGGGCAGTCACCTCATCCCTGCATCAGATGCTGAAGTACCCTGTCAAGGGAAAGATCATTACTGTCCACGGCGAAGAAGAGTACATGATTAGCCATTTAAATTCTTTCCGGTATGTGGAAGTTGAAGGGGAGTTTATTGAGACACCGTTTCAACATTTCGAAGAAGTGTTTCCTGAGATAGCAGTGGCGAAATTGACAGCTGAGACACCAAGGCAGATGGCCAGGATGGCATCTCTGGAAGATGCAAGGGCTGCAGTTAAAGAAGGGAAGAACTCAGCGTGGGGGCAGCTACCCGATTTTCCGCATAAAGCTGACAAGTCTGGATTAGGTTTCACAGCTGCCGGTCAGAAGGCTATGCGCCGGTCAAAGATTGAGAGGGCGCCAGTCAAAATTTCTCCTTACAGAATCAACGCCTTGGAAGATGAAGACAAGGACAGCAACATTGAAGATTGGATTTATCCAACTGTCAGAGGAGGGTTGAGCAATTGGGAGGCAAAAGATTTTGTCCCCATCACTTTTATTCCTCAGTAATTTATCTATCGAACATTTCCTATTTTGGTCTGTAATATTTTACTTTCAAACAATCTGTACACTATCTTTTTCACCTCCTGCCTTGCCCGGGGCATGTAGGTCCACTTGTAAGGGTTTTGACTATTTTTCATATTCATATGCCATGTTTAATGATTCATTGGACGTTTTTCATTTGATAAACTGCTTGTGTTCATTTCCTTTCCTTTTGCATTTTTGTTTAAGGATGGCTATCCCTTACACACACCCACCACTCACCAATGCAGGTACCCATCCACTCCGGATTCCATGGGTGACTATTCTGCTGTATCTTTCAATAACTCTGAAGACCTGGTCAATCTAGCCGAGTATGAAGATGACGAAGGTTGTGAAGTACCAGGGGAACTAGCCAGACTTCTGCAACAAGAGGAAAGAGCCATCTTACCGCATGAGGAGCCATTGGAAACTGTCAACTTGGGAACCGAGGAGAATCGGAAGGAGGTGCAAGTGGGTGCCAACCTGGAACCAGAAGTTAAGGAACGCTTGGTACAGTTACTGAATGAGTATGTTGAAATCTTCGCTTGGTCCTATGAAGACATGCCGGGTTTGGACACAGACATCGTGGTTCACCGTCTCCCCACAAGAGAGGACTGTCCACCGATCAAGCAAAAGGTTCGCCGAATGAGGCCTGACATGTCCGAAAAGATCAAAGCAGAAGTAATGAAGCAGTTCAATGCTGGCTTTTTGGCTGTTACATCCTATCCTCAATGGGTCGCTAACATTGTGCCAGTGCCTAAAAAGGATGGCAAAGTCAGAATGTGTGTGGACTACCGGGATTTGAATAGGGCCAGCCCTAAGGATGATTTCCCGCTACCTCATATTGACATCTTGATCGACAATACAGCTCAGCATAAGGTGTTTTCCTTCATGGACGGGTTCTCGGGCTATAATCAAATCAAAATGGCCCCCGAGGATATGGAGAAAACAACTTTTGTCACACAATGGGGCACTTTCTGTTACAAAGTGATGTCGTTCGGGCTGAAGAACGCCGGGGCAACTTATCAACGCGCCATGGTAGCTTTATTTCATGACATGATACATCATGAGATTGAAGTTTACGTAGACGATATGATAGCTCGGTCGCAAACAGAGGAAGAGCACCTTGAACATCTGGAAAAGCTGTTTGCCAGATTGAAAGAATACAAATTAAGGTTGAATCCAAGCAAATGCACTTTTGGAGTTAGGTCCGGTAAACTCCTGGGATTCATTGTAAGCAACAAAGGCATTGAAGTCGACCCGGCAAAAGTAAAAGCAATACAAGAGATGCCTGCTCCCCGTACTGAAAAGGAAGTTAGAGGTTTCTTGGGGCGCATAAACTATATTGCCAGGTTCATCTCACATCTGACCTCTACCTGTGAGCCAATTTTCAAACTCTTGAAGAAAGATCAGGTAGTGGAATGGAACGACGATTGTCAAGCTGCTTTTGATAGAATCAAGGAATATTTGCTAGAACCTCCTATTCTGATGCCACCCGTCGAAGGAAGACCTTTGATCATGTATTTGACCGTCTTGGATAATTCAATGGGGTGTGTTCTGGGCCAGCATGACGAGTCTGGTCGAAAAGAGCATGCTATTTATTACCTTAGCAAAAAGTTTACCGACTGTGAGACTCGCTACTCACTGCTCGAGAAAACTTGCTGCGCTTTGGTATGGGCTGCTCGCCGACTAAGACAGTATATGCTGACTCATACTACCTTGTTGATATCCAAAATGGATCCTATCAAATATATCTTCGAAAAGCCCGCTTTATCTGGAAGGATAGCTAGATGGCAAATGATCTTAACTGAGTATGACATCCAGTACACCACCCAAAAAGCTATAAAAGGGAGTGTATTAGCTGACCATCTGGCTCATCAGGCCATTGAAGACTATCAACCCATGAGATTTGACTTCCCAGACGAGGACATCATGAATTTGGACAACATTGAAAGTGACGGACCGTATGACGGACCCGAAAAGGGATCCCGATGGACCCTGTACTTTGATGGTGCTTCAAATGCACTTGGAAATGGTATTGGCGCGGTACTCATTTCTCCGGAAGGATGCCACACTCCTTTCACAGCCCGACTTTGCTTCAGCTGCACAAACAACATGGATGAGTATGAAGCCTGCATCTTTGGTCTCAAGGCTGCTATAGACTTGGGGATCAAATCTTTGGTCGTATTCGGGGATTCGGCTTTGGTCATCAGCCAGATCAAAGGAGATTGGGATACCAAACATCCCAATCTTATTCCATACAAAGAACATGTTCTGACATTGTTGCCTCACTTCGAGCAAATTACCTTCGAGCACTTCCCGCGAGAAGAGAATCAGCTAGCAGATGCTCTAGCCACAATGTCCTCCATGTTTAAACTCAACTGGGATAACGAGGCTCCCCAAGTCACCATCGAGCGAATGGATGAACCCGCGCATTGTCACGAGATTAATATCGAAGAAGTAGTGGAACAACCTTGGTTCCATGAAATCAAAAGGTATCTCGAGACCCAAGATTATCCTGAAGGAGCTTCCGTGAATGACAAGAAGTTCTTAAGGAAATTCGCTGCTAAGTTCTTCCTGAGCAACGGCATCCTTTACAAACGAAGCCATGATTGCGTATTACTCCGGTGTGTGGATAAAGCTGAAGCAGAGTTGATTATGACCGACATACACAGCGGACCATTTGGCACTCACTTGAGCGGGCATACAATGGCTAAGAAGATCCTAAGGGCAGGCTATTACTGGTCTACCATGGAGGCTGACTGCCATCAGCATTCCCGTACTTGTCACAAGTGTCAAGTCTATGCTGACAAAGTTCATATCCCTCTGGTTCCCCTCAACGTCCTGACTGCTCCGTGGCCCTTTGCAATGTGGGGCATTGATATGATTGGAGAGATCAAGCCCACGGCTTCCAACGGACATCGCTTCATCCTGGTTGCCATTGACTACTTCACTAAATGGGTCGAAGCAGCTTCCTTCGCCTCTGTCACCAAAAATGTGGTTGCCCGCTTTATCAAACATAACCTCATATGTCGGTATGGTGTTCCCGACAGGATCATCACAGACAACGGTACAAATCTGAATAATACAATGATCACTGCATTATGCGAACAGTTCAAGATTTATCATCACAATTCATCTCCCTATCGGCCGAAGATGAACGGTGTTGTTGAAGCTGCGAACAAAAACATTAAAAAGATCATTCAGAAAATGACAGTCACTTACAAAGACTGGCATGAGATGTTGCCATTTGCTCTGCATGGATACCGCACGACGGCACGTACTTCAACTGGGGCAACCCCATTTTCTCTGGTTTATGGCATGGAGGCTGTTTTGCCTATGGAAGTTCAGATCCCTTCTCTAAGGATCATGAAAGATGCAGGTTTGAATGAAGATGATTGGATGCAGACCCGACTTGATCAACTCAATCTGATCGACGAAAAGCGACTTGCTGCTATATGCCATGGTCAGACGTATCAAAAACGGATGATCAAGGCTTTCAACAAGAAAGTTAGGCGTCAAGTGTATCAAGTCGGAGATCTAGTAGTCAAACGGATTATCTTACCGCAAAGTGATCCCAGGGGAAAATGGACTCCTACATATGAAGGACCATTTGTGATCAAGAGTATATTTTCTGGTGGTGCAATGATTCTGACCACCATGGACGGTGACGATTTGCCGCACCCTGCGAACGCAGACATAGTCAAAAGATACTACGCATAAAGTAACCCGACAAGTCGAAAACCCGAAAGGGCGGCTTGGGCAAAAATGGGCATCCCGGTGAACCGAAAACCCGAAAGGGCGGTTCAGGCAAAAGTTAGGGATAAAAACAAAAAAAATCTGTACACCCGGCAAGTCGAAAACCCGAAAGGGCGGCTTGGGCAAAAAGGGGTTTCCCGGTGGATCGAAAACCCGAAAGGGCGATTCAGGCAAAAGTTAGGGAATTAAAGCGTATGACTATGTCTCGTCGGATCACTTCAAAGACAGTCTCTTCATCAACCGGTTCCAGGTCTGATCAATCCAGCCATCGTCAAACGAAGCATTGAATGGACAGAGGTTCAGAGTTGTGAAAGCTACAGCAGAACGGAATCCCATGGAATTATTTCACATAGCCATCTTTATTTTGTATAAATTTTTCAAATATTTACGGCAAGATCCTCTTACTAGGATGATTGTTTCCTTTGTACAAATATACTCAAAGAAAATCAATACAAATAGTCTTCCCAAAATTTGTGTCATTTCCCTTTTTCTTTTTCTCTTGCACTATTCGCTTTATTTTGAGAAACGTCCAATGTTTTGTTAAATAGGCATATGCATTTGAAACATGATCAATTCCTAATTAAAACCTAAGAAAAGGATTACTGATAGGATGAAAGTACAGACGGACATTTTGACACCCTTTCAAAGGAAATCCCTCAAGATCTGTAATCTCCGTCCCTGGCAAACCCTGAGGTTTATCTCCAGCAGACCCTCGGAGTTTATCCCCAGTAAGGTTCTGAAAGGTATTCCCCGCAGAGTACGGACGTCCCTTCCGAGTTTTATTCAAGGTTATTCCCCGCAAAGGCTTATAACTGGGTTATCCTCAGCTAACCACCACGGAAAATCGCGCTCGCCGAAGTTCTTCCCATCCCCAGCGGAGTTCCTCAAAATTCCCCCAACAATAATTTATCAAATACAACCCCCGGAGGAGCTTATCTTTGCAAATCCCCAACCAGAGAATCTTTTGGAAATCATTTTCCCTCAGAATTTAAGCTTCAGTATCCCCAGCAGATCAAGAGCTTCAAATGGACTATCCCCAGCGGAGTCAGACTCTTAAACTATCTCCCCACAGAGTTTTTTTTTTGGGAAGAAAAATCTTGAGTTCCCCAGTAAAATCTCCGGGGTACTTCTCACCAAGCTGAAGATTCTCAATCTGGCCTCCCCAGCTTTAAGTCTACTAGTTTGGTACCCCCCAGTAGAAGACTTCAGGAATTCCCCAGAAGATTGGTATACAACCCAAATTCCCGGTTCCCCAGCAACAATCCAGGATTTATTTTCCCCGGCAGCAGTCAGGATACTTCTATCCTCCGCTACCCCGGATTCATCTATCCTGTGCAGGGCAGCTCTCCAGCTTACATGCACATCCATTTACATTCCTAACACATGAATATACATTGTATCATGCATCATAGCATTGCATACAGCTAACTCTTTGCCTTTTCAGGAAAGGTCAGTCGACAGACTAATATCATTCAAATCTCAAGAGTTCTGAAAACAGTTCACGGGTTCTCCAAGTAAACGGATGTTAACCTATCGCTTGTTCAAATTCTTCTCAAGACTTCTGAAAACAGTTTATGGATTCTTCCCAAGTAACGGATGTTAATCTATCAGCTTGTTCAGATGCAACCTTTGAAATTAGTTTCCGGACGCTTCCCAACAACGGATGCGACTCTATTGCTAATTCAACTTCAAGACTTCTGAAAACAGTTCACGGGTTCTCCAAGTAAACGGATGTTAACCTATCGCTTGTTCAGATTCTTCTCAAGACTTCTGAAAACAGTTTATGGATTCTTCCCAAGTAACGGATGTTAATCTATCAACTTGTTCAGATGCAACCTTTGAATTTAGTTTACGGACGCTTCCCAACAACGGATGCTGCTCTATTGCTGATTCAATCTCAAGAGTTCTGAAAACAGTTCACGAGTTCTCCAAGTAAATGGATGTTAACCTATCACTTGTTCAGATTCTTCTCAAGACTTTCTGAAAACAGTTTATGGATTCTTCCCAACAACGGATGTTAATCTATCAATTTGTTCAGATGCAACTTTCTGAAAACAGCTTACAGGTTCCTCCCAACAACGGATGTCAACCTATTGCTTGTTCGGACCCCCAATTCAGAAATGGTCCAAAGCTTGGACACTTTCCTAATATTCCCTTCCAGATGGCATCTTTAAGCCCATCCCCGACAAGTTTCTGTCACTCTCTCAGATGGCATCGTTAAGCCCATCTCCAAATGGCATCTCTAAGCCCATTCCCGCATCCAGTGCTTTGACGAATGCAAATTTCCGGGCACTCTAGTGTCCAATCTCCTTTTACCCTCGAGTCGCGAAAGGCAAGCCTGCCAATCTAAACTCTTCGGATTCAAGAAGATTGAACAGGGGCAACTGTTGTACCCCAAAATTTGCCCTCCCATTTCTCATTGATCTCTCCTCACAAAGCTCTTGAAGCTCAAGACTCAGTTAGGGTTTCATCTGCTCAAGACCTCCCCTTGCACTGTGGACTCAGAATTAGGGTTTGTGTTTGCACAAAGTTGTTTTGACCCAAAGTGCCCAATATGACTTTCATGCTTCATATTGGACTCCCAAGATTATCCATACCAAGTTTCAAGTCTTGATTCCAAGTTTTGCCCAGTCAATTGGACAGTTGACCTAGAAATCAACTGTATTGGGGAAAAAGTCAACTGTGGCCAATTGACAGTCAAATCTCATGAAATTTGATCCACGTCAACATTATGAACTCATATGAACCATTTGATCAAGTTTGGATCACAATTCCACAAGAAATTTGATCAGATCACCAAAAGGGCAAAATGGTCATTTTTAGGGTTTTGACTGTACAAAGGCAATTTTTGACTGTTTGACCTAGCCAATGGCAAACCAAGCTCATATATGGACTCAAGGACCCCATGGAATTATCTTGACATGTTCATCGAACTCAAAATATCCCAAGTACACAAGATTGACAGTTGAATTTCCCAGTCAATTGATCAATTTTGACTGTATACTGAAAAGTCAAACTTTGACTTTTTGGTCAAAATCAAGAGTCAAGATTCATTTTTCATCAAAATATGCCAAATCATGAAACTTGTTCACCAAGAAATCACAAATTGCAAATTAGGGTTTGAAAATGGAATTTTTCATAACTTAGAATTTTTCTAAGTTATGAAAAACCCTAATTTTTTCCCAACTTTGCCCCATCTTTTCACCATGATCCATTTTGATTCAAACAAAAGTCAAAACATGAAAGTTGTAGATTGTTGCATAATCTACAACTTTGATTCACAAAGTTTTCTCATTTGAAGCTTGTATCTCAAGTTATAAATTTTTGAATAAGGGCACTAAACCATTTTTAACTTAGTAGAATTTTAACCTATTTTGACAAGGTTTTCTACCCCACTTCAAGGCCATTTTTCATACCCTTCCACTTGGAATTTCAATTTGCATTTCAAAGATGGATTGTAGTACACATTCCAAGCTTTCCAAAATGTCCAAGAACTTCTCAAACAACTTCATGGTTAGGGAGAATCGAATTTCACAATATAGCAAAAACTCACTTGTGAATTGGCCATTTTTCATGTTCATAAGATTATGCAACTTCTCAAAACCAGCATGCCCTTGATTACAGGTCCCTAAACCAAGTTACACTCATAAATTTAATGCATATTCTTTGTACCAAGACCAAGTTCTTTGAGTTCAAGCTTTGTCTAGAGGATTAATCCCAATTTGGAAAAAGTAAACTATCCATTTTTGCAAAAGTTCACTTTATGTCAAATTAGAAATCCAACAAGTACAAGCTAAATCTGAATGGCACAAGATTATGGACAAATTGCTCTGATCAAGAGAAGATTATGCAGCCCATTAGGAGGCCCCCTACATGCCTAGAACATCAAGTGGCATTTTGTTGCTTAGAAAAGAAGAAAGGTCCATAACTTGTGACAACTTGAACCTCAGCTTACAAACACAACACAAAAGATATCAAACAAACTCAGTACATCCCAACCAAGCTTTTGCACGAATCCTTGACCTTTCAAACACTCCCATTGCCATAATCATCCTCAAACTGCAAAAACAGGGTTGCCTCTGCAGTTTGAGTGCAAACTCCCATTTCCCTCGAGCATTCTCACCAAAATCAATTCATACACCTTCCATACAACATATGCAAACTAACCATGGCCTAAAACCTGACCTGTAATCACTCTAACAGTTTCCACCATTTTTAATTTTTCCTTTTGCAGTTGAAGTTCCACAGCTCGATACAAGGAGTTTCAAGACAAAGTAAGCATTGAAAAAGCATCCCTGGACCTCAAGGAAGCTTTTCCAATCATCACCTTGCACTGAAAGTTCCTCATTCTCCAGATAGAAGTCCAACTGAATAGGTAAAAGTTTGAATTCGTATCTCTCTTATCATGCATATTTAGTCTTAAGTTTGTGAAGAAACAAGGTCCTACTCATAGCCCTGAACATGTACATAGCTTTACTTTTCATTTCTTTTGTCTGAGTAGAGAGAATTTGAGCTCTGAAAATGGTAGAAAAGTTAGGTCAGAAAAGAGGGGGAGAGAAATTCTCCCTCATCTTAGAGAGATAGTTCATGTTCTTTATATGTATGAAATCGTGAGATTATGCTTTACATGTTTTGTGTTGGAAGTTTGTTCAAAGGATCAAAGAATCAGGACATTCAAAGGGAGCTTGTTGGCGCGTGTTTTTGAACAAAATCTGTTCAGAGGTTGAAGAAGAAGTGGATTGGGCTGGGCTGGAATTATCTTGACATGTTCATCGAACTCAAAAGATCCCAAGTACACAAGATTGACAGTTGAATTTCCCAGTCAATTGATCAATTTTGATTGTATACTGAAAAGTCAAACTTTGACTTTTTGGTCAAAATCAAGAGTCAAGATTCATTTTTCATCAAAATATGCCAAATCATGAAACTTGTTCACCAAGAAATCACAAATTGCAAATTAGGGTTTGAAAATGGAATTTTTCATAACTTAGAATTTTTCTAAGTTATGAAAAACCCTAATTTTTTCCCAACTTTGCCCCATCTTTTCACCATGATCCATTTTGATTCAAACAAAAGTCAAAACATGAAAGTTGTAGATTGTTGCATAATCTACAACTTTGATTCACAAAGTTTTCTCATTTGAAGCTTGTATCTCAAGTTATAAATTTTTGAATAAGGGCACTAAACCATTTTTAACTTAGTAGAATTTTAACCTATTTTGACAAGGTTTTCTACCCCACTTCAAGGCCATTTTTCATACCCTTCCACTTGGAATTTCAATTTGCATTTCAAAGATGGATTGTAGTACACATTCCAAGCTTTCCAAAATGTCCAAGAACTTCTCAAACAACTTCATGGTTAGGGAGAATCGAATTTCACAATATAGCAAAAACTCACTTGTGAATTGGCCATTTTTCATGTTCATAAGATTATGCAACTTCTCAAAACCAGCATGCCCTTGATTACAGGTCCCTAAACCAAGTTACACTCATAAATTTAATGCATATTCTTTGTACCAAGACCAAGTTCTTTGAGTTCAAGCTTTGTCTAGAGGATTAATCCCAATTTGGAAAAAGTAAACTATCCATTTTTGCAAAAGTTCACTTTATGTCAAATTAGAAATCCAACAAGTACAAGCTAAATCTGAATGGCACAAGATTATGGACAAATTGCTCTGATCAAGAGAAGATTATGCAGCCCATTAGGAGGCCCCCTACATGCCTAGAACATCAAGTGGCATTTTGTTGCTTAGAAAAGAAGAAAGGTCCATAACTTGTGACAACTTGAACCTCAGCTTACAAACACAACACAAAAGATATCAAACAAACTCAGTACATCCCAACCAAGCTTTTGCACGAATCCTTGACCTTTCAAACACTCCCATTGCCATAATCATCCTCAAACTGCAAAAACAGGGTTGCCTCTGCAGTTTGAGTGCAAACTCCCATTTCCCTCGAGCATTCTCACCAAAATCAATTCATACACCTTCCATACAACATATGCAAACTAACCATGGCCTAAAACCTGACCTGTAATCACTCTAACAGTTTCCACCATTTTTAATTTTTCCTTTTGCAGTTGAAGTTCCACAGCTCGATACAAGGAGTTTCAAGACAAAGTAAGCATTGAAAAAGCATCCCTGGACCTCAAGGAAGCTTTTCCAATCATCACCTTGCACTGAAAGTTCCTCATTCTCCAGATAGAAGTCCAACTGAATAGGTAAAAGTTTGAATTCGTATCTCTCTTATCATGCATATTTAGTCTTAAGTTTGTGAAGAAACAAGGTCCTACTCATAGCCCTGAACATGTACATAGCTTTACTTTTCATTTCTTTTGTCTGAGTAGAGAGAATTTGAGCTCTGAAAATGGTAGAAAAGTTAGGTCAGAAAAGAGGGGGAGAGAAATTCTCCCTCATCTTAGAGAGATAGTTCATGTTCTTTATATGTATGAAATCGTGAGATTATGCTTTACATGTTTTGTGTTGGAAGTTTGTTCAAAGGATCAAAGAATCAGGACATTCAAAGGGAGCTTGTTGGCGCGCGTTTTTGAACAAAATCTGTTCAGAGGTTGAAGAAGAAGTGGATTGGGCTGGGCCTGTGTTATTTTTGCTATCCACACCATTTTTTCTGTTTCACACCCCTCAGCCCATTTGCTTCATTTTTTAACATTTTTGACTTTTTCTTTTTTTGTTTGACTTGTTTATTTTTTCTCAACATATTAAAATTTTGAAAATATTTTTCTCATCATTTTTTGATTTTATTTGGTTTTTATTTGATTTTCTTTTTGATTTGTATATAAATAGATATATATTGTTATTTAAGATAAATAGAAAATATGTAAAAAATACTTCTATTTGCATTTTTATTTTTATTTACCTTCTGAAAATATTTCACATAAAAAATACTTTTTTTATTTATTTTATTAAAATATTAAGTAAATACTTATTTTGTATATAATACATATTTATAATATAAATATACATATATATATATATATTATTATACTTAGAATAAACGCCAAAAAATGTATATATTTTATTTTAATATTTAATACAAAAAAAAAAAAGACCTTTTTCAAATATACCATATTTTATTTTATTCTTGTATGTAAATAATAAATATTATGTGGATTAATTAATTAATATACATTTTGATTAAAACTAGGGTTTTGCCCTAAATATGAAAATACTCAAAAATAATATCTTTTTATTTTCTTATTTTTATCTTTACATAAATAATATTTTTTCATACATATAAAAACTTTCTTTTTGAATTTTGCATATTTATTTAATTTCTATTTAATTGTGCAATTTACTTACCTTGCAAATATTCAAAAATGATGTAATAATTTAGATTTAAATTCTTGTCTAATATCCCCCATTTGTAAATTTGTACCCCCCTCCCTATATTATTATGTTGTAATAGCGTAGGAATTTAAATTTCGCACTTTATACGCTTTCTAATTATGCCATGTTAGAATTAGGGTTTGCATGCGAAAAAACGATAAAAAATAGTTTGACCTAATACAAGATAAATGAGCATGAAAATAAACAACACTTCTCACACTTACACCCCTAGGGTATTCCACTTTGTTGCCTTCAAATAATTGGGCCATGTTGTATGTTGAATTTCTTTGGGCAAAGCAAATAATTTGAATGATCATAGTCCCTCGATAAAACTTTTCAAAACAAACAAAAACAAATGATCAAAGTCCCTTAAAGAGAATTGCCCAAAGATATTTAACGCCGTTGCAATTATGGTCCAAACGATGACCCGCGCCTGTCCCTTTTCATCTCCTAAGACAAGATTGTCCACCAAATGCAATGGTGGAACAAAATTGTCAAAAGGTTTAAAACATAATAAAAATCTTTGAGGAAATTTTTAGGGTAGATAAACTCTTAAGTACTTGCTAAACTTTCCAAGAAAACACTTGCCTAACTTCAAAACCCACTTCACAAACACTTTCAAAAATCAACTTTTCAAAACCCTTGAAACATCTTTTTAAAAAAGATAAAATACCTTTTGTAAAACATTCGAGTAAAGAATTGTTACAAGGTTAGCCTAATACAAGGCATCTTTTCAAAACATTTTCAAAACCACACACAAAGCACCATTTCAAACAATTGAAAACCAAGGCAAGTTGATCTAAGCAAGTACCTAAGAGCCCATGGATAACCATGGATAGAAGGGGTGCTAATACCTTCCCCTTCTATAATCTACTCCCCGAACCCAAGAAAAATCTCAAAGGTTTTTGCTGTGCTTTTTAAACCTTTCCTTAGGATAAAATAAAAAGTCGGTGGCGACTCTTGCTCAACCGAAACATTTGCGAAAACAAACGCAAAACATAAGTCAGTTCTCCCACCGTATCACAATATTCATCTGCCCTAGCATCTGGGCTTTCATTGTATCCATTTCAGCTTGCAGGTGTTTCAGCCGTTCATCCTCAGCACTGTTCCTGACCAAAGTCCCCATGAGAAGTGTTCTCAGCTCTTCCTGCCCCTTGGATAGATTCAGGAGGATTTCCCTGAACCGAGTCTCTTGAGCATGAAAGTCCTGGTTGTTTTGTTGGGAAGCCATTGCTGAAATAAACAGTGGAGATGGTAAGTGACCTGTCAAAAGGGTACTTGTTATGCAATGATATGTATGTATATATATGCAATGTTTTCAAGGATCTCGCGGGATAAACAAGAAACAATTGTCAGAATTTGAATCCGGTAGCTTGATTGAAGGAGCTTCATGTTGTTGAGAGTCCTTCTTCAAGAGTCAAGACTCACCATATCGAGTGGGTCATAGCCCCTGACAACCTTGGCTAGAGGAAAATAAATCCCCTTCGCCCCTTGCTGGACAGTTGGTTCATCATGACCTGCATCACAAGCCCTTGAGATCTTTGAAATGGATTAGTCCTTGTGTAGGATGTATGCAATGGTATCATGTTATGCTATGTATGGAGTGATATAGTAGGCCCTGTAATGAGTCCCAATTAAGGACTGTTAACAAAGTCTGTAAGAAACTCAGTAAACCCTGTTATGAGTCCTAATTAAGGACTATAAACAAAACCTGCAAGAAACTCAAGTGTCAGATAACAAGCATGCAAGTAGTCAAGTTTGAAGGCACACAAGTCACATAAGAGAAACCCTTAGAGTTTAGGCCAGCATGGGGTCTGGGTATTACCCTCTTTCAGTTTGTTGGTTCATACCTATCCTATCAAAAGTAACCGGATTCTAGAGGATCCCAATATCATTGACTACCCTCAATCGGTCATAACTCTAGCATCGCAATCTTTTCTTGCGGCCAGAACTATCACGAGAGTTTAGCCTCAATGGGCGTAGCATACTGCTACTGTTCTATTGGCCAAGTTGTGTCTTTTAAGGTTCTAAGGTCTGTTGGTGCTTAATGACTCCTCAGAAGACCCATATTCTCCTCGTTGCAACACAAAGGATATCGGTACAGACCAAGACGCCACACCAACGTAGCCACTGCTTCACCCATGTCAGTCTACGGCGGACAGGTCCCTCACAGCTTATGCTACCTAAACAGGGTATCCCCAGATCCGGGTTAGGATCTATGTAACTCCGATGCAGCCCACGATTTAAAGCAAACAAGTCAAAACAATTGAAAACACAGTTATGAACTATCCTAAGGTACACCTCACTTTATAAGAGTCCCCAGAAGAGTCGCCAGTTCTGTGATCGGTGGATCTGGAACTGACTGTTTAACGCTGGTTCGCGAAATTTCGCGGAAGCAAGAGTCACCACCGTCTTTTATTTTCTCCAACATAGAAAGGACAAAAGCACAGAAAAATTCCTTATTGAGATTAGTTCTCGGTTCGGGAGGTAGATTTATAGAAAGGGAAGGTGTTAGCACCCTTTCTATCCATGGTTATCCATGGGCTCTTAGATACTTGCTCATTGTGTTTTCAAAAGTGTTTGCTTTTTAATTGTGAGTGGGTTCGAAAAAAGTTTCGTTTAAAGATTTCAGATCGACTCTTGTATCAGTCCTCAAGAGTGTTTGAAAAATTGTTTTGAAAGCTTTTTTGAAAGTGTCGCTGTGAAAAGGAGTTTTTGATTTGTTTTGAATTAGAGCAAGTATCTATGAGTCATCTACCTACCCTAAGGAATTAGATTGTGTAAATGTCCTTAAGGTAGTGCCATCCCACCATTGAGAGGTAGGTAGCACCACCGTTGGAGGTGTTCGGGTCAATTCGAGTTTAGGGACAGTGTGATCACCAGAGCAATAGGAGGACACCTTAGAAGCTACCCCCATGCCATGTTCATGGACATGAGGACTTACTAAAACGTCCTCTACTCGACGACCACGTTTCGAGGGGCAAGGCAACAGTGAGGCGTACCCTAGGAGTGGTGTGTGAATTGTGTGTCATTTTCAGTTAATGTTTTATTTTATACATGCATTTGGTGATCTACGCTTTGATTTTATTTTGGCATACATTCTTTCATGTGATAGTTAGCAATTAAAAGGTGCGGAAATTAAAATGCGGAAAAATAAAGGTCCTACGCTATTACAAGGCGCGGGTCCATACATCGCCAAATTAACAAAACCCGATTTGAATAAAAGTGCGGAAAGTAAATGTCCTAATTATCTATTACAAGGCTTTGGGGCAAATACATTATATTTAAAAAGGAAATAAAAGTAAACGTGCGAAAAGAAATAAGAATCGAGAGCGCGAGGGCGTTGGACCCTTTAAGGAAATTGAATTGAAGTTACAAATTAATTAATGATGAAATAAAGAAAAGAAACTTATTTTTTGATGTTTTTGTATTTAATGGAAATAAAGAAGATTAATTGGAATTGAAACCCTAATTCTAAGCATTTTTAATTATTAAAGAAAAAGATTCAAGTTTGACCTAATTTACTAATTATTTAATATACATATTTACTTACAAAATAATTAGTGGTTAATAATAATAAGAATAAAAATTATTTATTGAGAAAAAAAAGAATGAAAATGCTAAACCTAATTTTTAGGTATTTTATTTATTTAAGAAAAAACATTAAAATTAAACCTAAAATTAAACTAATTTGGTTATTAGAATTTATTTACAAAATTAATAGAAATTAATATTAATGAAACATATTTTTTGTTTTATGATTTTCTGGTTTTTTGTGGTGTAAAAATTATTTTGGTGAATTAATTAAAATAAATAAAACAAATAAAAAAATTGAAAAGAAAGAAGACAATATGCAAACCATGGGGGGTTCCTGCCCAGTTTGGAGGTTTTTGTGAGAGTTTTGGCCCATTAGAAACCTGGCCCCATTGACTTTCCACGTTTGCATGCATGTGGTTGACTGAATGTGTATGGTAGGCTACACGTTCTAGCCTTTTGATTGATCAGGGATCCACTTGTCAAGCTACTGCGTTGGGATGCATGGTGGACTTTGGAGCGTGCACTGCATGGGAAAGGGTTAGAAAAAATAGCAACAATTGTATGGGGGACCTGGGAATCGAACCCAGGTCCTAGCACTCACCAAACGTACACCTAACCATTGAACCACTCAAACGCTTTTGTTATAATATTGGCAAACAAATAATATAAAAGAAACAAGCACTATTGGTATAAGTCAAACGAAAACGCGCCAACTTTTGAATGTTCCAACCACAGGATGACACCTATGCTTCTTCTTCATTTTCCTGCAAAAACATGAATTAGATAGCGGGGGTTTTTAACCCCCACTAAGTGACATGACGAATAATAGCGATTAGAAGAGGAAGCCACATAAATCGAGCGCGAATGGTTGGTTCAATTCGTCTAAGGATCCTGATTTCAATGGTATAGGTTAGGATGGCCAATTTTTCCAGATGAATGAACCCCTCTTTTGGAACTTCTGAAACCCTAGAAAATTTCCATGGCAACTTTGGATACAGGCGATATTAATTCAATTCAATGGCACCATTAGCTTCCGTATGATCATGTTAGTGTAAAACAATAATAAAAATGCATGAACAAGGACTGGAAATCAAAACACGATTATTCAATATTTCAAGAAAAGTTTGATTTTGTTGTACCGATTCCTTGGATATGGGGGCGTGATTTTGATTGGAAAAGCTTCCTGATAGTGTCAGGAGTCTATTGGAATGATTCTTTTGCTTTGAAACGTGCTCTATGTAGGAAAACAGTTTTTCAGAATTTTGTCAAAAAGTGCAAGTTTTTCTTGAGGTTTCAGCGCAGCTTTCTTGTGTTTTGCCTTAGGGTTCTCTTTGCATATGTATGAGGAATCATTCTAGTTCAAAAACAAAGCCCATGATCCATGTATTCAATGATTTTGAATTTGTGATTTTCCATGATCTTTTTCAATCTTTTTCATTCCTTTTTGATGCCAATCATTGCCAATCATATTGAATCTTTCCTTATTGAATAGTGCACGAAATATTGAGTGAATATGCTGCATAAAAATATTTGGAAAACATATTTTAGTATTTTTCTTATATTTAATTTTAATTAAATGAATTAATAGGATAATAAACTTAATTAATTAATTAAAAATAAGAAAATAACTCCCCTTTGGGTCAATGGGTCGTGCATAGCTTTTGGGTGATGATTCTTGGAAGAAATTGAGGCCCATTAGCAATTTTGAGGCATTTGAAGCAAAGTTGACTTTTCAAAATTCCCAAACATTTCCCAACTTCCACAAGGCATATCTTGCTCAATGTTTAATCTTTGATCATGTTCTTGGACATTTTGGAAAGGTCTTGACGTCCTCTAACCATTGTCTTTGGTCCCATGTCATTTTGATTTACCAATCTCAAGTTATGGTCTTTGACTTAAAGTGCCTTTTTGTTGACTTTTGAAAATGACCTATAATGTTGAAATGGATAACTTTTTGTGAGAGCATTTCTTGGACTTTGAGTGTGAAGATAAGTTGTAGGAAATGTCATTCTCTTCAAAATGAGCTTTAGATGGAATTTTTCTGATAAACCATGTGGAAGTTATGCCCTGGTCAATTTGCAGTTGACTTTTTCAATTGTCCAAAAATAGAAACTTTTGCATCTTGAGACTTTTTGAGCCATGCTTTGAGAATCATGATCAAGAATTGATCAAATGATGTTTGTGGCTTTAAAATAAGTTGTTGACCAAAAATTTTGACTTTTGACTGTCAAATGACCATTTTGCCCCTGCAGTTGACTGTTGGGCAATTAGGGTTTTTGACTGTGCAATTTGGTGCTGTGAGTCTTGAAACTTGGCATAATGATGCTTGACAATGTTTATAGGCATGTGGGACTTGTTTGGACCCTTGAAAACTTCAATTTCTTTGCCAGAACCAAAACCCTAATTTTTTACTGTTAGGAGGCCATTGGACTGTGCAACCTTTGGGGAGATTTTGAAGCATGCCCTTTGCAAATCTTGAAGAATATGGGAGGGCAAATTTTGGGGTACAACACCAGCGCTGCATAGTGAGAAAAATGGCAAAAAATGTGAGAAAATAGGCAAAAGGCAGGCACTAAGGCTCGAACCCATGACCTTAGCAACTTCAGTGCGCTGCCTTGCCACTGGGGTGGCTGTACATCCATTAGTTAAAATGGAAACAAAAATACATAACATGAATCTCTTCCTTGCCCTGTACTTCATCTTCTTCCTCTAGCTAGCCAGACCAACCATATCTCTCTCATTTCTCCATAAAAATGGAAACTTCAAACATGAAAATGGCAGTACTCTTTCCCACGATTTCAACCATGTAACTCATGTTAACTATCAGTCAAAGATCAAAGCTAATTTCAATGGCCCTAATTTCAAACCTAATTTTTACAGAAATTTGAAATCTAAAATTCTCTATACACAATGAATATAAATGAAATCTATGCACATGGTTGGCTTTAGCACAATAATATCTACATTTTACTTTCACAAATCGAGACCTAAGGATGCCTGTATGAAGAGATAGAAGTTAGAGTTATTACCTCTATCAATTGAGATCGTGAATGGAGTTGGAGTGAGTTTTGGGAAGGCCTGAGGATTCCTTTAGCTTGCCTGAACCTCCCTGAGTGTGTTCCAATCCTTACCTTGCTTTGAAAGTGCTTGAATCTCTCTATCCAAGTTAACCTGCACGCTTGAAATGCAAAAATGGCAGATGGAGCAGGAGGAGTTACAGTGAAGGGATGATGGTCGGGAACACTTAGATATGATGTAGGTTAAGTGTTTAGGTGATTAGAACTTGGAACACACGAGTAGATTTTTGGATTGCTATGCTTGATTCAAAACTGCAAGTTATGGCAGGTTTTTGGTTATAGAGAGTTTGGGAGAGTTTCTGGCCTTTAGCAAGCGTGTGTATGGTTGTCATGTGTTTGTGTATAAGTATAGAGAAGGTTTCAAATCAATTCCACAATAGGTTTCTCAGTTATAGGCTTTTTGCTTTATTGCTTGCCTTTTAAGAAAAGTGAGGAGACAACTCTCTACATGCTTTTACAGGACTGGTTTGAGTTGGTACAAGTCCTAGACACTTTGCTTTTTGTTATGGCTTTGCTTATATGCAGAAAAAAAAGTTCAAGGCTCAATGAGTGAAAAGTTGCAAAAATTATGCTTTATCAAAATGGAAATGGCACCTTTGTGCCAAAAATGGAATTGTTCATGTACAAAGAATTGAATGCTTGGCTTTAGGGCATGAAAACTTATGCAATTCATTAATGGTGGAGTGAAAAACGAGTTTGAGGCCTGAAAAGTGAAGATTGTACAGCATGCTTAAGGATTTGAATTTTGTTCTTCATGAAATGGCTTGAAATCAAAGTGAGAAATTGCCAACTTCATCTCTTCGATTCTCCCTAATCAAAAATTATCTCAAGGAGTTCTTTTACATTTTGTAAATCTTGAAATGTTCTCTATAACCCATATTTGAAATGATTTTCAAGATTCCTCTTGGAACTAGGTGAAAAGTTGCCATGAAGTTAGGTCAAAAACCTGCCTAAATCAGGGCAAAATTTCACTAAGTTATTTTAGTTCATGAGCATGTATTCATAAAATTATATCTTGAGATCCAAGCATCTTTAGGAAACAATGTGTGAATAAAAGTTGTAGATTTCATGGATATCTACAACTTTCATGTTGGGAACCTTCTTTGAATCAACTTGTATCATGGTGAGAATTTGGCTTAAAGTTGAGAAAAATAAGAAATTTTCTATACTTAGAAAATTTTCTAAGTTAAGAAAAATTTCAAATTTCAAAACAAAATCTTCAATCTTTGATTTCTTGATGAACAAGTTTCACATTTTGATATATTTTTATGATTTGTGATCCTTGGCATTTGATTTTGACCAAAAAGTCAAAGTTTGATTTTCAGTATACAGTTGACTTGTGATCAGTTGACTGCAAAATTTATCTGTCAATTCAATGGTATTGCAATGTTTTGAACCATGTCATTAGATTAAGATGATTCAATTTAACCCTTAAAATCATGCTTCAACTCAATTGGTCATTTTCTTAGGTCAAAAATTAGAAATTGCCCTTTCTTAGTCAAAACCCTAATTTTGACCATTTTGCCCTTTTGATGATTTGATCAAATTTCTTGAGGAATTGTGGTCCAAACTTGATCAAATGATTCATATGAGTCTAAAATGTTGATGTGGATCAGAAATTATGAACTTTGACTGTAAATTGGCCATGGTTGACTTTTTCCCCAATACAACTGATTTTTAGGTCAACTATCCAATTAATTGATCAAAAATGTGATTCAAAGCTTGAAACTTGACATGAGTAATATTAGGGGTCCATGATGATACTTGAAAGTCATATGAAGCATTGATAGTCCAAAAAATCCTTGTGCAATCCCAAACCCTAATTTTGGGTCATCAGTGCATGATGAGATGTCTTGAGTCGGTCAAACCCTAATCCAGTCTTGAGTCAAAAAGATCTTATGAGAAAAATCTTGATAAATGAGAGGGCAAATTTTGGGGTACAACACCGATCCATCGGAATGCCCTAAATTTTTTCTAAGGCGAGTTTTTTTTTCCGATTTTTACTTGACTTAAAGAGCTTTATTTATATATTTTTTAATTTTTTTTTCGCTTTTCGATTTTGAACACGTGTGACTGTCATGCTGATTGTTGTAAGCTTCGTTTTCATTGTTTCCTCGATCTTGAATGATAAACTTAGGAAAGACGTCATGCACTTTATCTTCATTGATTTCTCAATCTTGGATGATGAATGTGATGAAAAGGATGTGCTTGAACTTTTGCTTATACCATTTCCTCAACGATGTATCGAGGAAGGAGATATGCATGAACCTTTGCTTATATGGCCTAATTCTCCTGGGATTTGAATGCATCATTGAGTTAATTGAAATATACCCTAACCCTAGTTGAAATTAAGGTTTTTTATTTTAGAAAATAGAACAAAACTCCCAATCCTGGCTCAAGGGGGTTGACTATGGATTAACTTCCTTATTTCTCCATTGTTTAGGAATTGAAACAATGCCTTACATCGTCAGCTCGGTCTTACCATTGAAAGCATAGCTTAGCAAATTCAGTTATTTATTTTTCATCATTCTCCCTCAAATTTTGTTAAAGTTGAAAAATAAAAATGGAAAAGAAGAGTGAAAATGGAATGTCGTTGATTGTTTATAGAGAGTGAAGAGTGAAACAAATGAATTGATTTCTAAAACATGCATGCTCAATTTATTTGAATCACTAGTCAAAAGATACAAATTTACACCAAATACAACTTAGCAACATAGAAATTACAATTTGAAATTGATAAAAGTCTAATGATCCTATGTAAAAGCTTCTTTGTTGATCCTCTTGACTTTAGGAGAGCTTATGGATATTCTTGGACTTGTCAGAGCATAGGGGTGACCCTTGACGTTTCTTGGGCATACCTATTATGCTGATATGGCAGTTGCTCTTGATGTGTAGGAGTCACCAATGATAGTTACATTTGAGTCGTTGTATTCCTTTGACTTGTATGATGAAGGGTTGTCTTCTCTCCTTAACAAGATTTATAGGACCAAGCTCACTGGTTGACTTTCTCCTTCAACAACTTATGAATTTCTTGAGTTTCGTCAAGCTTTCTTGAAGCATGCTTGGAATTTTTCTATGAGTGGCAATCTGTTAGCTTGATGATAGTTGGACAAGGGAAAAAATGGAAATGCGTATGTATGAATGTATGATATGTACAAATATTTTTGGCTTTAAGGGTATGCAAAAAAAAGTTTCATAGATATGAGATGTGATGCAGACGTAGTATGAAGGTAAACATAAGGGTACCCTATACGGTTTTAATGATAGACATGGAAATGAGGTGCCCTACACTGACTCAGAGATTGATAGAGGCAGAAACTCCTTAAGGATTATGGACAATGAAAGACGAAGAGGAATCCCTACAAGCTAGGGATTATAACTGAGGGACGAAAATTCCTATAGGCTAGGAATTATGATAGACCAATTGACAGTTAAGAAGAAGATTCGACTTGAGGGAATAGCATGGAAGAGATCACATGGTAACCAGTCAATGGTCACCAAATCCCATGGCCAGATATAGGCCACATGGCGTGCATCAACAACGACATCTTTCGTGGGAAGGTTCCATATGGAGAACAAGATCCTATAAAGGTTCTAAGGATAATGAAGGATGAAAGGGGATCCCTACAGGCTAGGGATTATGACTAAAAAGAAAACTCTATGAGCTAAACCAAATAATACCCCTACGAGTTTAGGGTATAATAATGATAAGAGGTAACCTCATGTAGGTTTAAAATTAAAATAGAATGTTCCTCGTGAGAAGGCTTTCTATGAACGATGGGATGAGAATAGTTTCCTTAGTACGTAGGTTCCTAGTTTCAACCTACGAATATTTTATCCTCCTCATAAGGTGGATTCCTTAAGGGTATCATGTATAACACTAGAGGGAAAGGCACAAGGGCCTCCCTTAAGAAGAGTCTCATTGTAGACCTAAACTTTTGTCTCTAAGGTCGTACAAGGTCTCACCATGAAATTTTGGTTTAGGGTTATACTAAGAGTCATAGGTTTCATTCAAAAGCCCTATCCCCCAAGAGGATACCTCTTGAGACATATTCCTTTTTTGAAATTTCACTGACTCTAGGCGAAGTCGTCACAAAAACTCATAGGGATGACATACCCCCTTGTCCAATAGACAAACCTTCTTTCTAAGGTTTTGAATTTTTTTTCAAATTTAAAATCCAACCAACAATGTTAATAAAGATAATGTAAACAAATAATGTAACAAATGAATAAACCAAAAATAACAGATATAGAAATAAAAGCATAACAAAAATAGAAAATAAACCCTCGAAAAACCCTAAACCTAAAAAGAGAGAAATTTCTAAACCATATGGTTGTATCCCCAGCAAAGTCGTCAGTTGTCATAACTGGAAAAAATATAAAGTCTCCACCATTAATTTTTATCCTAAGATGGGAATATAATAGAATAACCCTAATTGATGATACATAGATTCTAAGTTCTTGACTAACTTTAGACGAAGGAAAGGTGTTAGGCACCCTTCATCTACCTTGTTCACAATGATACTAGAGTTTATGTTTAAGGTTTAGGAATAAAATTCTGGTATCAGATATGTGATGTCGAATGGGATGTCACGACACAAATATCTGTTTGCAAGTAAGGTGCAGTAAAATCAAAAGCAGTAAAAACACAAGAGATTGTTCGCCCAGTTTAGTGTACAACAACACCTACTCTGGGGGCTACCAAGCCATGGACAACTTCACTAAATATTATCAATTCATAGACCCTCAGTAAACAACTAGTTTATGATCTAATCACTTAATCCCTGCCCAAGATAAACTTCTACCTAACACTCACCTAGGTATGAGGCCATCCTCAAAACCCTTCAATCACTTACGGTGAAGAACTTAACAGAATTAATAAGTTTGAAACACTTCAATCATTCAATGCTTAAAAGCTTGTGAATGATACATAATTAACAACCCAAATAACAACTCAAGCATTTAAACTAATACTTGGAGTGTATAAAAAAGCCTAGACTTCTAATCAGAAAGAAAGTATTCTTCTTCAAAAGTTGTTTGTCTTTGAATAAAGAAGCAAGTCCTTATATATGCACAGCTGTGGGCTTGGGCTTAAAATCAAATATTCAAATCTTTTGAATATTTCCATAAAAACAGGCTAAGATAAAAATTATGCAATTTGAAAAATATTCCTCCATATTTTCGCAGCCTGTAGGTCACAAATCCTGAATTATGGCACGCATGAAAACAGGAAACAAAAAGACTTAACTGATGTTGGGCTGAGATCAATTCAGTAGGCGGCTGTCAAGACACCTGCTTTGACATCATTCAAAACAGTTTTACTTCAAATGTTAAGACATTTAGAAAAACATTAACAAGTCATTGTTTTACAAAAATTGCTGCCAACAAACACTTACAAACTCCCCCCTTTGGAAAATTTTGGCTAAAACATTATTAGAGCATATTATCAGAGCAGCAACACAATTATCAGAGCATTATCAGGGCAGCAGCATAAGCAAAGCAAACAAAACATACATTCCGTTAACAGTTAGCTGTTAGCAAAGGAAGATGTCAAAACATCTTCTGAGACATGAGGCTCCCCCTCAAGTATTGAGCTCCCCCTCAATCAATGGTCAGTGGTCAGTCAGTGGTCAATGGTTAGTCAGTCACTCACTCACTTTATCTCCCCCTTTTTAGTCATAATATTCCAAATAAATGATGCAATCAAGAGAATATCAGTATTAGGGTACAAACCATATAATTAAAATGTCAAGCACATGCAAGTAACAAACAAAGAAACACATAGTTCAGAGAAATATCAAGTAGTCTAACTGTCATCAGGACCAATTGACTTGGTTGAACCAGAACTTCTTTCCTCATTGGAGTCTTCACCTTCAGAGCTCACTGTATCATCAAGGTTGCTGTCCTTTTGCAGGTCCTTGATCATCTTTTCAAAAATTAGCTTCCTAGCTGAGCTCACTCTAATCACATCATCTAATTCCTTGCAGGCTTCTCTTAATTCTTTGATCATATCATCCTTGGTGGAGGTCTTTTCAGCAGGTGCAGATGTTAAAACAATGTCTGGGACATGTTTTCCTAAAAAGAGCTTAAAATAGAGGGTCAAGGCAGACTCCCTCTTGCACATTACATTACTTCCACTTAGGATTACAGGATGCTGATTTAGGATAAATCCACAGAGGAGGGATGGAAAAGCAATTGGCATCTTAATGGCACAAGTTCCTGCATGTTTAATAGTCTGATCAAATATATAAGTCCCATAATGAAAATGGTTTTGGTTTCCAATAGCATAAATGAACTTTCCTAAACCAATGGAGATGGTTGAAGTGTGATTAGTGAGAACCTAATTTGCAGCTCCAATCCTATGTAAAATAGCATATTTCACACTTTGTTTGCTGACAGGAAGCTTATTTTTCATTGGCCACTCACTTACTTGATTAGCAGTAATGGCTTTACACACTTGATTATTTGTTACTTCTATCCCACAACAGACATCTTCAGACCTATCTAGAAATTTATTTATAATGGCAGGAGAAAATTCTACACACTTTCCTCTAACAAAAACCTTTCTATACTCCTTACTCTTATGGTCAACACAGTCAACATGAATATTAACAATAATCTCCTTAACAAGAGTTTCATAGCAATTTTCAAACCTGGTAATTATTTTCATCAATCCAACATAAGAGATTAGCCCCCATGATTTCCTTGCATTCCAAAGCACCAACTCCTAGTTCTCTCTCCAGGGCAATCCTTCTTTGATACACATACTTCCACTTTTCAACATTCCCAACAGAGTGAAAGGAGATGTTGTCAAGTGGGGCATCAGGAAGCCTAATAGATAGTTTCTTACTTGCAGATTTTTTGATAGGAGAGATGCCATGGACATCTTGCTTGACATCATACTCAGAGTCCGTCTCTTTAACTAGCACAACTTTCTTCTTACTCTTGGATCTTTTTAAAGCATCCTCATCATCATCAGTAGAGCTAACAGGTATAGCTTTTCTTTTTGCTAGAAGGGAGGACAACTTTACTTCCTGCTTTTTGGGGTCCATACATGGTTTTCTTCTTGATTGTCTTGGGATGGGGTGTGGCACTTGTATCCTTCACTTTCCTGGATTTTAGTCTTCTTGCAATACCAGGTACAACATTAGTAATGAGCTCATTGTTAGACAACTCTTCTACATCGATTATATTGTCAGTATTTTGACTTTCTCCATCTTTGGAGGCAGCAGCATCTTCTTTAGAAGAAGAGTTTTCTTCAACATTTTGTTCAACATTTTCCTCAACATCTTGATCAACATCTTCTTCTTCCACTTCTTTTAGGGCAGAGGTAGCATGCTTCTCAAGTTTTCTTTCAACAACATCTTTCTTGGATGATTCAGCAGCATCATTTTTAGGATTACTTCCTTTGTCAGCAAGAAGAGGCATGCGAGCAAGGGGATAGAAATCCCAGGCACAACAAAGCCTTCATTTAATACTCTATCCACAAGCCTTCTGATGCTTCTATCAACATTAAGAATTTCTTCTTCAGTTCTATTGTCAGTAGCAGTAGAAGAGTTACCTCTATCACCTTTAGATTTATTAGCTAGTGATGATCTAAGTTTCTTGACCTTTTTTCTCAAGCGGAGGGATTGTTGATAGAGGAGTAACATCTAGTATTTTGTCAAGGGAAATATTTTCATTGGCAGATTTTGAGGAAGACGATGTGTGATGTTGAGATATGTTTGAGAATTTTCTAGCAAGGAGATGAAGAATGGCAAGGGTCCTTTTTCTGTGAAGGAAAATTAAAAGTTTGTGAAAGTAGAGAGAAGAATTGTCGTAGCGTGTGGGAAACAATTTGAGCCAGTATTGTAATGATTTCTTTCTAAAATTTATTTGTTGGAAACACAAATAATACAATATTACTTTAATGATATTCCCACACACTTTTAATTACTACAAACCCTCATATAAACATATCCCTAATTTTCTTCTTAAATTCTCAAATTGATTAGCATCCAAAGCCTTTGTGAAGATGTCAGCTAGTTGCAATTCAGTGGCTACGTGTTCTAAGGCAACAACTTTTTCTTCAACAAGCTCTCTTATGAAGTGATGACGGATGTCAATATGCTTGGTCATGCTGTGTTGAATGGGATTCTTTGAAATGTTTATGGCGCTTAAATTGTCATAGAATAATGTCACGACATCTTGTTTGACATTGTATTATGTTAACATTTGTTTCATCCAAACCAATTGAGAGCAACTGCATCCTGCAGCAATGTACTCAACCTCAGCAGTTGACAGAGACACACAATTTTTCTTCTTGTTGAACCAAGATATGAGATTATTTCCTAGAAAGAAGCATCCTCCTGATGTACTCTTTTTATCATCAGTGCTTCCTGCCTAATCAGCATAAAAAAACCAGTTAAGGCAGAATTTGATCCATGAGAGTACATTATACCATAGTCACTTGTCCCATTCACATATTTAAGAATCCTATTCACATAGTTGGTGTTGTACCCCAAAATTTTCCCTCCCATATTTCTTAAAACATTTCAAGAAAGATCCTTAAGTTGCTCAAAGAAGTCCAAGGGTTGACCGGACAAGCTCTCTCCTAAGGCAGTCTACCTCAAATTAGGGTTTCATGTTGTATCAAGATACTTGAGTCCAAGGGATCCCAAATTCTCACCAATATCCTAATATGTTCTTAAGATCCTCCATGTCAAGTTTCAAGCCCTACAGAGAAAGTTTGCCAAGTCAATTGCTCAAAGGCCTAAAAATCGATTGTGTTAGGGCAAAAGTCAATTGTGACCTACATACAGTCAAACTTCAAGAGTTTTGGTCAACATCCTCATTTTGAAGTATATTTCATCATTTAATCAAGGTTTGATCATGATTCATCAAGGATTGCTCATAATTCCTCAAGAACCAAAAGTTGTTAAATTAGGGTTTTGCAGGAAAAGTCAACTCAACTTTGACCAAGCATAACTTTCTCATACTTTATGAGAAATGATCCATCCAAATCTCATTTTGAATAGGATGCAATTCTATACAATCCATCATCAGCTCTCAAGTTCCAAATATGCACTCATAATAAGTTTTGAATTTGGACATTATAGGTCATTTTGAAAAGTCAACAAAAACACCTTTTTTTCAAAGCTTCATACATGATCATGGAATATCAAATTGAGATGAGACCAAAAGGTTTGATTAGAGGACATCCTGAGCTTTCTAAAAAGTCCAAGAACACCTTCAAAGAGTCAAAATTGAGAAAGTTATGCATTAGTGAAGTTGACCTTCTTTGCAAAATTGCCAAAAGTCAATTATGCCTAAAAATGCAATTTTTGCCAAATGGGCCCAATCTTTTGCACTTGTTTTGAGTTGGCAACATGGTCCACGAGCCCTAGTCTTTTCCACTTGTAATTATCTTGTTTTTATTATTTATTTTGATTTTTATTTGAATTAAATCATTTTAAATCAAAACAAATCATAGAAAATCCAAAATATTGAAAACTCAATATTTTTTACATGTTTTAGGTCTTAATGTCCAGCTCGCATCAGATCAAATTCGTGTAAAGGCATGAGATGCACAAAAAGATTGGATTTGGACTATTTTTGGAATGGTTTTCAAAGGAATCAAATCAAAATCAAATGCATTGATGGAAGAAGATTGTGATCATTCTTTCAACCCTGATTCATTCCTCAATACATAAGGATGGTGTGCAGACCAAAAGAGGCTAGAGAGAGAGGCGCAGCAAGGAGAACCAAACTTGAAAAAACACCAAAAAAGTGCAAACTCGAATTCATTATTCTAGGCAATTTCAAAGCTTCCCGATCATTCCAATCGTTTCCTGGGATCATAAGCAACATATACCAATCAAGAACAAACGTTTCCATGCCTTGAATATCACTGTAAGTCAACCACGACATCCATGTATCTTTGAAATCGGTTTGTATAATTTAGACATTGATAGCATGAATTAATGATGTATTCTTGATCCTCAAGACATATGCAAGCTCTCTGTAATATTTGATTTCATTTTTATGGCATGTATGAGATTTCACCATTGTTAGGGTTTATAGCTCCAATTTGGGGTTTTGGTGTACAGGTGAAATTGGGCCACGATTAGGGTACCATTAAGTTCGTGAGATTGAGACGAATGGATTGGTACCATCACCATTGCTTTATCATGATTGTACATGGTTTTTGATATGCCCAGGGTTTTAGCTACGGAGAGCGTCCGTTGGTATAGGTCTATTGTCTAAAACAACAGATCCTTGGATAAGTTGAAGACGTGGCAGACAACCATTCGCGTGTTTGAATTTCGCGCGTTTCTGACTCAGTGTTTTTGCTTTTCATATATTATCATTGTTATTTATTTTATGTACAAACAAAAGCAAGTGGAGCAGTGGTAGTGGGGTGGTTGTAAAGTTCTTCAGGACCTGGGTTCGAATCCCAGGTCCCCCAAATTGCTTCATGATTTTTTCTTTCAGGTGATCTCATGCGTACATAAGCCAAAGGACCACCATGGGACCTCATCATCCAGCCTGCCAAGTGGTCAGATGGCCAGATCCAAAGGCCATCAATGAAGGAGTACAATGGACCATGGTCAATGCATCATAGGAAATCTGGCAGGTCAACGTGGGGCTTCTCTTTTGGGCCCAGAATCTGATTCTTACACCCCCCCATATTGCTCAGGCCCAAACTTCTTTCTCTATTCTTTTTTATATTCATTTTATTTAATTTAATTTATTTACTTTATTAACAAATAAATTATTTTTCTTATTATCAAAAAGTCACAAAATAATACTTTTCATCAAATTTAGGTTTAGATTTTATTTTTTATCAAAACTTAATTAATTTAATTAGGTTATTAATTTTAGATAACTTTAATTCCTTTTGCAAATAAATTAACAAATAATTAGAAAATTAGGGTTTGGTCAAAACTTAATTATATTTACTTTTTCTTAAAAATAACCAAAAACATAAAAATAGGCAATTTAGTTATTTTCATTAATTAATTTAATTAACTAATTATTTTGTATTTAATTTAAAAACTTAATTCTTTTCTTTAAAAAATATTAAAAACAACAAAAACATCTTTTTCTTTTAATTAGATTAAAAAGGGTCAAAACCCTAATTTTTCTTATCATTCTAATTTCATCGCGCGCGCTTTATTGTTTTATTATTTACCATATCGATGTAACTGCCTACAAGTTGTAATAGTTAATTAGGACTTTTATTTTCATTTATCGCTTTATTATCTAAGGGTTTGTTTTTGGCTATGTAAATACCCGAAGCCTTGTAATAGCGTAGTTTAAATTCCCGCACTTTAATTTCCGCAAGATATTAAACTGTTAGATATATGATATTAGGGATGTATGACAAGAATGTATGTAAACTTTAAAACAGTTAGACAACCCTAAAATGTGCAAAGATAAATAATTTGAAATTGAATCACTCGCACATGCGCACTCCTAGGGTACACTCCCACTTGGTTGCCTTCGGTAAACGGTCATTGAGTATAGGATGCTTTAGTGGTCGTCCTTTTGTCTAAACAAAGATCAAAGTCCCGATTCGGAAAAGTTTCCTCGGAATGGTTGCCTCGGAATTGTTGCCTCGAATAATTGATCTAAGACATTAGGGTTATTACTAAGACGTCCTAATATTGCTTTAGTGACCGTACGTCCCTTTCGAATTGACCCTCAAAACTCCAACGATGGTGCTACCTATTCACTAATAGTGGGATAGCATTGTCTAAAGGAAACAAACATAGAACGATTATTTTTTTAAGTAGGTAGATTAGTTCTTAAGTACTTGCTCAATCCAAACAAACTTTTTTACACTTACACTCCTTTACAAACAAAGTTTTCAAAAACACTTAATTACACTCTTGAAGACAGAAGCAAGGGTTAAATCGAAGTCAAAACAAAAACTTTTCAAAGCACACAAACACAGAGAAGAAATTTTGAAAATGATGAGCAATTACCTAAGAGCCCGTAGATAACTACGGATAGAAAGGGTGCTAATACCTTCCCTTTCTATAATCTACCCCCCGTACTCAGAAATATCTCGAAAAAGGAATTTTTCTATGCTTTTTTTCCTTTCCTTGTTGGATAAAATAAAAGTCGGTGGCGACTCTTGCTTACCACGACATTTTGCAAACACAAACGCAAAACGCAAACCAGCAATTCCTAAAAAAGGGGAAACAATCCCGGTTCTGGCCACCGTATCACAGAACTGGCGACTCTACTAGGGATAAATAAGTGGGGTGTATCTTAGGATTAGTTCATCATATTGTTTTCAATTGTTTGATTTGATTGCTTTATCTTTGTGGGCTTTGTATCGGAGTTACTATAGATCCTAACCCAGATCTGGGGGATACATTTTAGGTAAGTAGCAATAGACTGTGAGGGAACTGTACGGAGTATACCGATACGGTTGAAGCAGTAGCTATGTTGGTGTGACACATTAGTTGGTACCGATATCCCTTGTGGAGCAACAAGGAGAGTATGGGGCTGCTATATGGGTCATTAAGCATCAATTGACCTTAGAACCTATAATTGACCAACTTGGCCATAGGAAGTAGCAAGATGCTACACTCATTGAGACCATACTCTCGAGATGGTTCCGACCGAAAGAAAAGGTTGCATGAGCTGAAACTATGACCGATGGAGGATGGACAGTGATATTGAGAACCTCTAGAACCCGGTTACTATTATTAGGACAGGTTGAACCAACTAAACTGCAAGAGGGTAGTACCTGAACTCCATGCAAGCCTGAAACATAAGGGCTACTGTGTGACTTGATTGCCTTTACCATGTTTTCTATCTGTGATACCTGTGGTGTGTTTTTATCATGACATCATGCATCATGACATAGCATGCATATTTCTTTAGACTAACCATTTCAAAGACCGAGGGGATTCATCTTTGTTCTGTTTTGCAGATCATGGCTTCTATGCGTAGAAATACCATTCGAATCAACTTCGTGCAAATCCCTGCTCAGCTCAGAGAGTTAGTCTCAAGGGTTCCTGATACTTCTTCATTTGTTAGAAGACATGGTCATCTCCTTAGCTTGGTCACTTCAAAGTTGGATGAACAAATGATGAGTGTGTTATTTCAGTTCTTTGATCCATTGCATCACTGTTTCACCTTCCCGGACTATCAGTTAGTCCCTACTTTGGAGGAGTTTTCTGATTTACTGGGTATATCTATCCTCGAGCAGACACCCTTTACAGGTTTGGAGATAGCTCCTAGGCCAGAGGATATTGCTTCAACCCTACATCTAAAAATGGCTGATGTAGTATCTAACTGGGAGACTCGGAGCGGGGTTAAAGGTTTCTTGGCTAAGTTTTTGATCGATCAAGCTCAACAGTTCTGGGACAACTTAGACTTTCAAGATTTTGAAGACATCTTGTCTCTCCTCATCTACGGCTTGGTTCTTTTCCCAAATCCAGATTCTTTCATAGATGTGAACGCGGTCAAGATCTCCATGTCTCGTAACCCAGTGCCTACTCTTCTAGGTGATATTCTACATGCTCTCTATACTCGTATCATACGAAGAAGGGGGACCCTCTTGTGTTGTACGTCTCTGCTGGCGAGGTGGTTTATTTCGCATCTCCCCAAGTCTGTATTGAAGAATGAGGAAGGTGTAGGTTGGGCTTATGGAATCATGTCCCTTGCTCATACGGACATCGTTTGGAGTTCTAAAGATATGGAAAGAGTAGCTGTCATTGATCGATGTGGGGAATACTCTAATGTTCCGTTGCTTGGGTTTCGAGGGGGTATAACCTACAATCCTTGTTTGGCTTTACAACAGTTTGGACGCGCTCGGAGAGATGGTCCCCATGAGTTGCTGCTTATAGGAATTGTATTTGACTACAAGGGGGATGTCGAGGGGCATCGCCGCAGGTTTATACGAGCTTGGGGCACGGTGAACAGTTCTGACCCACATGAGCTAGGAATGAAGACTTCTCTCCCGATGCAACCATATCTCTAGTGGGTTCGAGCCCGTGCTCAAAAGCTGGGGATTCCATATGAAGTTGTTTTATCGGTGATCATAGAGCATACTAATGAAGAAGGTGTTCCTTATACGATCCTCCATCCATACATGCCTACTGATTTGGGGCCATTAAAGAGATCTTGGATCCAGCTAAAGGAAGAAAGGGATACCTATAGAGAAAAGTATCATGAGCAGGAGAGGAAGATCTTGAGGCTTACAAGGCAGCTTGAGAATGAAAGGACAATCAACGATTATGTCAGCACAAAGGGAAAGAGACCATGGTATTTCTGATGTCTTTTATTGTTTCTAGTTTAGATTTATTTTCAGTATTTCTTTTGTAACGCCTTGAAGGCATTGTTAAACATTATTACAAGTTTTATCTAATAAAGTGTGTTTTATTTTGGTTTACAAATTTGAATCTCCCAAAGTTTTTGAAATTATTTCATACGCATTCCATTCTCATGCACCTCATTACAGGTACCATTACGGGTACCATTACAGGGTTCTTATCTTCTTCGCTGTTTATTTCAGCAATCATGTCTTCTGAAACACCTACTGATCAAGCCATCAAGGCTCTTCAAGTTCAGAATGCACAATTCCAAGAGCTATTCCTGAACTTGGATAAAGGGAAGCAAGATTTGAAGTCTCTCATATTGAAAGAGAAGAAGAAGAAGAAGAAGGTGGTGGTCCTCCTGAATATGGGTCGCAGATTCGGGAATAATTTGCGACAGGAAACTGATTTATCCCATTCATCTGAAGGGGGAGAGAATCAAGAGGAAAGAAAGGGGCCTAGTCCTGTGGTTTCCGACAATGACACTGATTTTGATGAAGACCATTATCCTCTTGCTGAGGATAGATATAAACAACTTGAAGACCGTTTGAGTGCAATGGAGATCCAGAAGATACCTGGGTTGGACTTCAGAGATTTGGGTCTGGCATCTGGGGTGGTGATCCCCCACAAGTTCAAAGCTCTTGTCTTTTCTAAGTACGATGAGGTATCATGTCCGAAGCTACACCTCCACTCGTATGTCTGAAAGATTCAACCATATACTGCTGATCGGAACCTGTGGGTTCATTTCTTTCAAGATAGTCTGTCAGGGACTCAACTTGAATGGTTCTATCAACTGGAAGGAGCTAACGTCCGCAACTGGGAGGACCTTGCTGCTGCTTTTTATAAGTAATACCAGTATAATTCCGACCTTGCTCCCACGCGTACTCAACTTCAGAGTATGTCTATGGGTACAGGCAAAGGCTTTAAGGACTATGCTCAGAAATGGAGAGATATTGCTGGAAGAGTCTAACCCCCTCTGTCTGATAGGGAGTTGGTGGATATGTTTCTTGGGACTTTGTCTGGTCCATATTTCAATCATTTGATCGGAAGTTCATCGTCTGGGTTCACTGAATTGATTTTGACTGGGGAGAGAGTTGAAGCCGATATCAAGAGTGGCAAGATACAGAAAGGTGCTTCATCAAGTACAGAGAAGAAGCCTTTCATAAAAGAAGCTAGTGCAGTATACAGCTCGAGGAGCCAAAACTGACTGGAACGCCGCCAAGCAGTTAATGCGGTGGTAATATTAAAACCAATTGTTGCCCTACAACGCAACAATCAGCAAAGAGTAGAGAGACCGCAAAGGCAGTATACTCGGCTCAGTATGAGCCTATCTCAAATTTTACCGCAGTTATTGAAGACCAACTTGATCACTCTGAGGGAAGCTCCTAAGAATCCCAGTACTACATCACCGCTGTATAATCCGAACGCCCATTGTGCCTATCACTATGATAGCCCGGGGCATGATACGAATAATTGTTGGGCCTTGAGGAATAAGGTGCAAGATTTGATTGAAGCTAAAGAGATTGAATTTGACGCGCCGGAAAAGCCCAACGTCATAACGGCTCATATGCCCAAACATGATCAGGGAGTGAATGCAATTGAGGATGATGAAGAAGAATCAGATATTGACAGTTGGATTTACCCAACTACCGACGGCGGATTGAGCAATTGAACGGCAAAGGACTTTGTGCCCATTTCTTTTATTACACAGTAATAGACTTTTGTTTTGAGATTTGTAACAGACAGTTTTAAACTTTATGGCCTGGTGCCTTGCCCGAGACACCGTGGCTTTGTTTGTGAGGGCTTAATATTTGTCATTTCCATATATCATCAATAAAGCATTGGATGTTTTCTTGAATTACAAATTTTGTGCTCCTTGTTTTTCTTTTCTATTTTGCAAAACAGCTATTGTCTTACACACACTCACATATCCTAATACAGGTCCACATCCACTCTGGATCCCACTGATAACGACTCTGTTATTGCCAGTTATGACTTCGAAAGTCCGATCAACCAAGCCGAGGACGAAGTTGAGGATGATTATGAAGTGCCTGGGGAACTTGCTAGATTGTTACTACAGGAAGAGAGGGCCATACAGCCCCAAGAAGAGCCATTGGAATTAGTAAATCTAGGTACAGAAGAAGACAAGAGAGAGGTTAAAATTGGTGCAAATCTGGATTATGATGTTAAGCAACGGTTGATACAGATGCTGCGTGACTATGATGAGATCTTTGCTTGGTCTTATGAAGATATGCCTGGGTTGGATACCGATATTGTAGTTCATCGCTTGCCAACTAAAGAAGACTGTCCTCCAGTAAAACAGAAAGTTTGCCGAATGCGCCCAGAGATGTCTGAGAAAATCAAAGCGAAGGTTATCAAACGGTTTGATGCCAGTTTTCTAGCAGTTACTTCTTACCCGCAGTGGGTTGCCAACGTGGTTCTAGTGCCGAAGAAGGATGGTAAGGTACGGATGTGCGTTGACTATAGGGATCTAAACAGGGCAAGCCCCAAAGACGATTTCCCTCTGCCTCGCATCGATGTTTTGGTCGACAACACCGCACAGCATAACGTCTTCTCCTTTATGGATGGTTTCTCTGGTTACAATTAAATTAAGATGGCTCCCGAGGATATGGAGAAGGCAACCTTTGTTACACAGTGGGGTACCTTTTGCTACAAAGTTATGCCACTCGGATTGAAGAATGTTAGGGCAACGTATCAGCGCGCCATGGTCGCTTTGTTCCACGACATGATTCATCATGAGATTGAAGTATACGTTGAAGACATGATTGCAAGGTCCCAAACTGAGGAAGAACATCTGGACCTTCTTCAGAAGCTATTTGACAAGTTAAAACTATACAAGCTGAGGTTAAACCCGAACAAGTGCACCTTCGGAGTAAGGTCTGGTAAGCTGCTGGATTTCGTCGTTAGTGATAAAAGTATTCAAGTGGATTCGGCAAAGGTGAAGGCTATACAGGAAATTCCAGCTCCCCGAATAGAAAAAGAAGTCAGAGGTTTTTTGGGACGGTTGAATTACATTGCCCGATTTATTTCACATTTGACTGCTACTTGTGAGCTGATCTTCAAACTGTTTAAGAAAGATCAAGTGGTAAGATGGAACGATGAATGTCAGGCCGCTTTCGAAAGGATCAAGGAATATCTCCAAGAGCCACCTATTCTGATGCCTCCAGTTGAAGGGAGACCTCTGATCTTATACTTGACAGTACTCGACAATTCGATGGGGTGCGTGATGGGGCAGCATGACGAGTCTGGCCTAAAAGAGCATGTTATTTACTACCTTAGCAAAAAGTTTACCGATTGTGAGACCCGATACTCACTGCTTGAGAAAACTTGATGCGCTTTGGCATGGGCTGCTCGCGGACTGAGACAATATATGCTGACTCACACTACTCTATTGATATCAAAGATGGATCCAATCAAGTATATCTTTGAAAAGCCTACTTTATCCGGAAGAATAGCAAGATGGAAGATGATCTTGGCTGAGTATGACATCTAATACACGACCCAAAAATCAATCAAGGGAAGTGTGTTGGTAGATAATTTGGTGCAGCAGGCCGTGGACGATTACCAGTCTATGAACTTCGAGTTTCCGGATGAGAATATCATGTTGGTGAATGAGTGTGAAACACTTGGACCGGATGAAGGACCTGAGGAGGGATCCCGATGGTCTATGTATTTTGACGGAGCTTCAAACGCTTTAGGTAATGGCATTGGCACCGTGATCATATCTCCTGAAGGCTGTCATACTCCATTCACCGCCCGATTATGTTTTAACTGCACCAACAACATGGCGGAGTATGAAGCGTGCATCATGCGCCTTCAAGCATCTATTGACCTAAGGATTAAGTTCTTAAGTGTGTTCGGAGATTTCGCTCTCGTGATCAGTCAGATCAAAGGCGAGTGGGATAAGAAGCACCCAAATTGTATTCCTTACAAAGAGTATGTGTTGACGTTGCTTCCGCACTTCGAGGAGATAACCTTTGAACATTTCCCAAGAGAGGAGAATCAGTTGGCGGACGCGCTAGATACGATGTCTTCTATGTTCAAGGTAAGGTGGGACAATGAAGCTCCCCAGATTACCATTGAGAGGTTGGACGAACCTGCACATTGCTGTGACATTGAGATTGAAGAGGTAGCAGATAAACCCTGGTTTCACGAGGTAAAAAGGTATCTCGAGGCTCAAGAGTATCCCGAGGGTGCATCTGTTAATGATAAGAAGTTTCTGAGGAGGTTCGCGGCGAAGTTCTTCATCAGTAATGGTATTCTTTACAAGCGTAACCATGATTCGACCTTACTGTGTTGTGTGGATAAGAACGAGGCAGAAAGGATTATGGAAGAGTTACATGAAGGTACTTTCGGAACTCATTCTAGTGGATACACCATGGCAAAGAAGATCCTACGGGCGGGATATTATTGGTCTAGCATGGAAGCCAACTGTTATCAGCATTCTCGGACCTGTCATAAGTGCCAAGTCTATGCTGATAAGGTGCATATACCTCCAGTTCCCCTGAACGTCTTGACAGCTCCTTGGAATTTCGCAATGTGGGGCATCGATATGATCGGCGAGATCAGACCTACTACGTCTAACGGGTATCGTTTCATCCTGGTAGAAATTAATTACTTTACGAAGTGGGTTGAGGCAGCTTCCTTTTCTACAGTAACCAAGAACATCGTGGCACAGTTTATTTGGCACAATCTGATATGTCAATATGGTGTACCGGAGAGGATCATTACAGACAACGGTACAAATCTCAACAATACTATGATCACCGAGCTCTGCAAGCAGTTCAAGATACAGCATCACAACTCTTCTCCTTACCGACCGAAGATGAATGGGGTTGTTGAAGCGGCTAATAAGAACATCAAGAAGATTGTGCAGAAGATGACGGTAACATACAAAGATTGGCATGAGATGTTACCGTTTTCTCTTCATGGGTACCATACTTCAATGCAAACTTCAACAGGGGCAACACCCTACTCTTTGGTGTATGGCATGGAAGCAGTCTTACCTATCGAAGTCCATATACCCTCTCTTCGGATTATGAAGGATGTAGGTTTGAGCGAGGACGATTGGATCCAGACCCGGCTTGATCAGTTGAAATTAATCGATGAAAAGAGACTTACTGCTATTTGTCATGGTCAGACGTATCAAAAGCGGATGATCAAGGCATTTAACAAGAAAGTTAGATGACAAGAGTATCAAGTTGGGGATCTGGTGATCAAACGCATCATACTACCTCAAGGTGATCCCAGGGGCAAATGAACCCCTATGTACGAAGGGCCATCTGTGGTTAAGAACATTTTCTCAAGAGGAGCTATGATTCTAACCACCATGGATGGTGACGACCTTCCTCACCCTGTCAATGCAGACATAGTTGAAAAATACTACACATAATCAAAGACCCGCTAGGTTGACTGGCCTAGGCAAAAATAAGGGCTTCCCGGCGAACCAAAAGGGTTCGGGCAAAAATAAGGGATGAAAATGAAAAAATATGTACACCCGGCAAGTCGAAAACCTGAAAAGGCGACTTGGGCAAAAAAGGGTATCCTGGTGGACTGAAAACCATAAAGGGCGGTCCAGGCAAAAATTAGGGATTAAAGTGTAACACTATGTCTCATTAGATCACCTTGCAATCAGACTTCGGTATCGACTATCAAGCTCGGACGGTGCTAATCAATCTGATCTACCTTCAACCAAGTAGCAAAGTGATGAGATGCTCGAGGATATAAAGGCAATAGCAGAGTTGGAACCCAGTGGGATTATTCACATAGCTGTTTTTCTTTGTTTTACACAAATTGTATAAACTCTATTGTTCGGCGGCATTCTCTTACTAGGACGTCAGCCTATTGTACAAAAATGCCTACTTACAGGCCAACTTCAAAATCAGTACAATTCATTTTCACAAAGAAATTTCAAATTGTTTTCTTTTTTCTGTTTTCCAATGTTCATTTTGATATATGCATTTGACAATAATTGTTGCTCATAAATACTTACATGCGAAACAAAAGACAATTACTCGTAATATCAGAAACAGGGGCAAATAAAAAATGTTCACACCATACTGTTGCTCTATCCACCAGGTATAGGGATAGACCTAGTTGGAGAAAACGATTGAAGGTACATTCACTCCCCGCAGAGTAAGGAAAAGTCAGCGATATTCTCCCCAAGCAGAGTTTATTTATCACCAGCACTGGAAGATTATCCCCAGTAAAGTTTGGAGAATTATCCCCAATAGAGTCTAAAGGATTTCCCCCAGTAGACTCTGAAAGATTATCCCTAGTGAAGTTGCCACTAGAAAATCATCCCCAACGGAGTTCATCCCTTTCACAAACAGAAACTCAATTCCCAATAGAGTTCATCATCGCCAACAACGATAATTCATCCCCAGCTGAGGTTATCCTTCCAAATCAACAAATCCTCCGACAGAGTATGTCCTCCCCACAGAGTCATTTCCTCGTCAGTTTATTCCCCAGCGGAGTTATTCTCTCATCAATGTATTCTCACAGTCATCTTCGTTCATTATCCCCAGCGGAAACGAAGAATTCAACTCTTCTCTCCAGCAGCAATCCGGGATTTATTTTCCCCAGCTAGAGAATGTCATAAAAATATTACATGTCCATACATCATGACATACGCATAGACATCATACAACACAATCTCATTTATTTTGAGAACATTATTGCTTGATACATGTCATGCATTACATATAATTAACCTTTACCTTTCATGAAAGATACAATCAAATTCTCACAAAATTCAAGCTATGAAGCCCGGGTACGACCGGATAGTATCTTGATCTCTACAGCATATTGTGAAGCCCGGATTCCAACCGAATAGCAGTATCAAACACCGCAAAGCCTGGATTCGACCAGATAGTTGTTTACCATTAAGCTATGAAGCCCGGAGAACGACCGAATAATAGTTTAATCCCCAGCAAGCCGTGAAGCCCGGATTACGGCCGGATAACAGCTCAGCAAGTTACTGTGAAGTCTGGATTACGACCAGATAGCAGTGGGAGGTACCATGAAGCCTGGATTACGACCAGATAGTGGTATGTCATAAACACAAGCCGTGAAGCCCGGGTTACGACCGGATAACAGCTCAATAAGTTATTGTGAAGCCTGGATTACGACCATATAGCAATACAAGTTCCTGTGAAGCCTGGGTTACGACCAGATAGCAGCCAAAGATACCGCGAAGCCTGGATTACGACCAAATAATGGTATATCTTTAACACAAGTTATGAAGCCCAGATTACAACCGGATAGTATCTTGATTTCCTCCGAACACCATAAAGCCTGGATTTCGACCAGATAGTGGTATGAGACATCGCGAAGCTTGGATTACGACCAGATAGTGATAAAAGACACTGTGAAGCCTGGATTACGACCAGATAACAGTAAGGGACACTGTGAAGCTTGGATTATGACCAAATAGCATTTCACCCGGCCAGATACTATGAAGCCCAAATTACGACCGGATATTAGTAGGCCCAAAGCCAAAGGGAAGCCCGGAGACGACCGGATATTAGTGTTCCCTAAATTCAAGTTGAAGCCCGGATACGACCGGATAACAACTCATTTCCTTCTGAAGCCTGGATTACGACCAGATAAGAATCGAGAAATTGCGGAGCCTGGATTACGACCGGATAGCAAGTTTAATCTCATCTCTCCAGTAAGTAACTGTAAAGCCTGGATTACGACCAGATAGCAGTCGGTCTTATTACTATCAAGCTTGGATCACGACCAGATAGTAGTTCATTTTCACCTCTTCAGAATAACGGACGACCGAAGTTCCTAAAATTCAACCTTTCTCAAAACAGAGATGATTCCCCAGTAGAATAACGGACGACTGAAGCTCCTAAAATTCTATTTCTCTCAAGACAGAGATCAACATTCCCCAGCGGAATCTTCCTCAACAACAGGTATACAAGCTCTCGCTAAGGAATCTCTTAGGCGATCGACACTCCTTCGGATGGCATCTTTAAGCCCATCCCCCGTCAGCAAGTTCCAAATGGCATCTGTAAGCCCATCCCCGACATTGCAAGACGGACACCACTTTATGCGAGTGCAAATTTCTGGGCACTCTAGTGTTCAATCCTCTTCCACCTTCGGATCACGAAAGGCACGAAAGCCAATCTACATCCTCAGGCTTAAGAAGATTGAACAAGGGCAGCTATTGTACCCCAAAATTTTCCTTGCCATATTTCTCAAAACATTTCAAGAAAGATCCTCAAGTTGCTCAAAGAAGTCCAAGGGTTGACTAGACAAGCTCTCTCCTAAGGCAGTCTACCTCAAATTAGGGTTTCATGTTGCATCAAGATACTTGAGTCTAAGGGACCCCAAATGCTCACCAATGTCTTAATATGTTCTCAAGATCCTCCATGTCAAGTTTCAAGCCCTACAGAGGAAGTTTGCTCAGTCAATTGCTCAAAGGCCTGAAAATCGACTGTGCCAGGGCAAAAGTCAATTGTGGCCTACATACAGTCAAACTTCAATATTTTTGGTCAACATCCTCATTTTTAAGTATATTTCATCATTTGATCAAGGGTTGATCATGATTCATCAAGGATTGCTCATAATTCCTCAAGAACCAAAAGTTGCTAAATTAGGGTTTTGCAGGAAAAGTCAACTCAACTTTGACCAAGCATAAATTTCTCATACTTTATGAGAAATGACCCATCCAAAGCTCATTCTGAAGAGGATGCAATTCTCTACAATCCATCTTCATCTCTCAAGTTCCAAATATTCACTCACAAGAAGTTTTGAATTTGGACATTATAGGTCATTTTGAAAAGTCAACAAAAACACCTTTTTTGTCAAAGCTTCATCCATGAGCATGGATTATCAAATTGAGATGAGACCAAAAGGGTTGCTTAGAGGACATCAAAAGAATTCTAAAAAGTCCAAGAACCCCTTCAAAGAGTCAAAATTGAGGAAGTTATGCATTGGTGAAGTTGACCTTTTTTGCAAAATTGCCAAAAGTCAATTATGCCTAAAAATGCAATTTTTTCCAAATGGGCCCAATCTTTGGAACTTGTTTTGAGTTGGCAACATGGTCCACGAGCCCTAGCCTTTGCCACTTGTCATTATCTTGTTTTTATTATTTATTTTGATTTTTATTTGAATTAAATCATTTTAAATCAAAACAAATCATAGAAAATCCAAAATATTGAAAACTCAAGATTTTTTACATGTTTTAGGTCTTAATGTCTAGCTAGCATCAGATCAAATTCGTGTAAAGGCATGAGGTGCACAAAAAGATTGGATTTGGACTATTTTTGGAATGGTTTTCAAAGGAATCAAATCAAAATCAAATGCATTGATGGAAGAAGATTGTGATCATTCTTTCAACCCTGATTCATTCCTCAATACATAAGGATGATGTGTAGACCAAAAGAGGCTAGAGAGAGAGGCGCAGCAAGGAGAACCAAACTTGAAAAAACACCAAAAAAGTGCAAACTCGAATTCATTGTTCTAGGAAATTTCAAAGCTTCCTGATCATTCCAATCGTTTCCTAGGATCATAAGCAACATATACTAATCAAGAACAAACGTTTCCAGGCCCTGAATACCACTGTAAGTCAACCACGACATCCATGTATTTTTGAAATCGGTTTGCATGATTTAGACATTGATTGCATGAATTAATGATGTATTCTTGATCCTTAAGACATATGCAAGCTTTCTGTAATATTTGATTTCATTTTTATGGCTTGTATGAGATTTCACCATTGTTAGGGTTTATAGCTCCGATTTGGGGTTTTGGTGTACAGGTGAAATTGGGCCACGATTAGGGTACCATGAAGTTCGTGAGACTGAGACGAATGTATTGGTACCATCACCATTGCTTTATCATGATTGTACATGATTTTTGATATGCCCAGGGTTTTAGCTACGGAGAGCGTCCGTTGGTATAGGTATGTTGTATAAAACAACAGATCCTTGGAGAAGATGAAGACGTGGCGGACAACCATTCACGTGTTTGAATTTCGTGCGTTTCTGACTCAGTGTTTTTGCTTTTCATATATTATCATTGTTATTTATTTTATGTACAAACAAAAGCAAGTGGCGCAGTGGTAGTGGAGTGGTTGTAAAGTGATTCAGGACCTGGGTTCGAATCCCAGGTCCCCCAAATTGCTTCATGATTTTTTCTTTCAGGTGATCTTATGTGTACATAAGCCAAAGGACCACCATGGGACCTCATCATCCAGCCTGCCAAGTGGTCAGATGGCCAGATCCAAAGGCTATCAATGAAGGAGTACAATGGACCATGGTCAATGCATCATAGGGAATCTGGCAGGTCAACGTGGGGCTTCTCTTTTGGGCCCAGAATTTGATTGTTACACTCCCCCATATTGCTCAGGCCCAAACTTCTTTCTCTATTCTTTTTTATATTCATTTTATTTAATTTAATTTATTTACTTTATTAACAAATTAATTATTTTTCTTATTATCAAAAAATCACAAAATAATACTTTTCATCAAATTTAGGTTTAGATTTTATTTTTTATCAAAAATTAATTAATTTAATTATGTTATTAATTTTAGATAACTTTAATTCTTTTTGCAAATAAATTAACAAATAATTAGAAAATTAGGGTTTTGTCAAAACTTAGTTATATTTTCTTTTTCTTAAAAATAACCAAAAACATAAAAATAGGCCATTTAGTTATTTTCATTAATTAATTTAATTAACTAATTATTTTGTATTTAATTTAAAACTTAATTAACTAATTTTTTTCTTTAAAAAATATTAAAAACAACAAAAACATATTTTTCTTTTAATTAGGTTAAAAAGGGTCAAAACCCTAATTATTCTTATCATTCTAATTTCATCGTGCGCGCTTTATTGTTTTATTATTTACCATATTGATGTAACTGCCTACAAGTTGTAATAGTTAATTAGGACTTTTATTTTCATTTATCGCTTTATTATGTAAGGGTTTGTTTTTGGCTATGTAAATACCCGAAGCCTTGTAATAGCGTAGTTTAAATTCCCGCACTTTAATTTCCGCAAGATATTAAACTGTTAGATGTATGATATTAGGGATGCATGACAAGAATGTATGTAAACTTTAAAACAGTTAGACAACCCTAAAATGTGCAAAGATAAATAATTTGAAATTGAATCACTCGCACATGCGCACTCATAGGGTACACTCCCACTTGGTTGCCTTCGGTAAACGGCCATTGAGTATAGGATGCTTTAGTGGTCGTCCTTTTGTCTAAACAAAAATCAAAGTCCCGATTCGGAAAAGTTGCCTCGGAATGGTTGCCTCGGAATTGTTGCCTCGAATAATTGATCTAAGACATTAGGGTTATTACTAAGATGTCCTAATATTGCTTTAGTGGCCATACGTCCCTTTCGAATTGACCCTCAAAATTCTAACGATGGTGCTACCTACTCACTAATAGTGGGATAGCATTGTCTAAAGGAAATAAACATAGAATGATTCTTTTTTCGAGTAGGTAGATTAGTTCTTAAGTACTTTCTCAATCCAAACAAAAATTTTTACACTTACACTCATTTACAAACAAAGTTTTCAAAAACACTTCATTACACTCTTAAAGACAAAAGCAAGGGTTAAATCGAAGTCAAAACAAAAACTTTTCAAAGCACACAAACACGAGAAGAAATTTTGAAAATGATGAGCGAGTACCTAAGAGCCCGTAGATAACTACGGATAGAAAGGGTGTTAATACCTTCCCTTTCTATAATCTACCCCCCGTACTCAGAAATATCTCGAAAAAGGAATTTTTCTATGCTTTTTTTCCTTTCCTTGTTGGATAAAATAAAAGTCGGTTGCGACTCTTGCTTACCATGACATTTTGCAAACACAAACGCAAACCAGTAATTCCTAAAAAAAGGGAAACAGTCCCGGTTCTGGCTACCGTATCATAGTTGGCATGGCTAATTTTAGGATCAACTTGATATCTTACACACACCCCTACAACAAATGCAATGTCTCGTCTACTAGATGTGAGATATAGAAGACTGCCTATCATGCTTCTGTAGAGACTTTGATCTACACTTACTCCTTTTTCATCTTTAGTCAGCTTCAGATGTGTGGGAGCAGGGGTTCTTTTGTGACTGGAATTCTCCATCCCAAACTTCTTCACTATATTCTTTGCATACTTTCTTTGAGATAAAAATATGGAGTCTTCCATTTGTTTAACTTGCAGACCAAGAAAATAGGTTAATTCACCAATAAGTCTCATTTCAAATTGAGACTGCATTTGCTTGACAAAGTGTTGAACCATCTCATTTGACATCCCACCAAATACAATATCATCAACATAAATTTGAGCAATCATAATCTTCCTTTTTTTCTTCTTTGGCAAAGAGGGTTTTGTTTATGCCATCTTTCCTATATCCATTCTCCCCAAGGAATTATGTCAGACCCTCATACCAAGCTCTTGGAGCTTGCTTCAATCCATACAGATCTTTCTTCAGTTTATAAACATGTTTAGGAAAAATTGGATCAACAAATCCTTTTGGTTGTTCAACAAAAACTTCTTCATTCAGGTACCCATTCAAGAAGGCACTCTTTACATCCATTTGAAATAATTTAAATTTCAAAATGCATGCAACTCCCAACAGTAGTCTGATTGATTCAAGTCTAGCCACAGGAGAAAATGTTTCATCAAATTCCACTCCTTCAATTTGAGTGTATCCTTGTGCAACTAACCTTGCTTTATTTCTAGTGACCACCCCTTTTTCATCAGATTTATTCTTATATAGCCATTTAGTGCCAATCACATTTGTTTCTTCAGGTCTTGGAACCAGATTCCAAACTTCATTCCTACTGAATTGTTCTAGCTCCTCTTGCATAGCATTAATCCAGAACTCATCAGTTAGGGCCTCTTTGACATTCTTAGGCTCAATTTTTTATACAAAGCAAGAGTTTGAAATCCCTTCTCTTGATCTGGTAGTAACTCCTTTGTTTGGATCTCCTATGATAAGCTCCTTAGGATGATCTTTCTGAGTTCTGATTGAAGGTCCTTTATTGAGGTGACTAGGTTGAGGATCTTCTTGAGGAGGATTAGACTTAATACTCATGTCATTTGATTCAGTTGGACTGTCAGGAAAAGATGTTCCAACATCGTCTTCAATATTCCATCCTCTATCATCAATAGTAACATTTATTGACTCCATCATAACTTTGGTCCTGGAGTTAAAAACTATGTATGCTCTATTGTTTTTAGAGTAACCCAGGAATATTCCTTCATCACTCTTGGGATCCATCTTTCTCCTTTGTTCACGATCAGCTAAGATGTAACATTTACTTCCAAAAACATGAAAATATTTAACAGTTGGTTTTCTTCCCCTCCATATTTCATACAAAGTAGCTGAAGTGCCTTTCCTTAGAGTGACTCTGTTATGGATATAACACACAATATTCATTGCTTCAGCCCAAAAATGGTAGGGTGGCTTCTTAGCATAAATCATGGCTCTGGAAGATTCTTGGAGAGTTCTATTCTTGCGTTTTACAATCCCATTCTGTTGAGGAGTAATGGGAGAAGAGAATTCATGGTTGATTCCTTCAGAGGAGCAAAACTCAAAAAATTTGTTGTTCTCAAATTCCTTTCCATGATCAATTCTTATTCTTATGACATGGCTTTCCTTTTCCCTTTGAATTTTTTGACAAAGATCTTTGAACACTTCAAAAGTTTTTGATTTTTCTCTAATAAAACTTATCCATGTGTATCTAGAAAAGTCATCTACAACAACATATGCATACTTCTTACCACCAAGATTTTCAACCTGCATAGGTCCCATCAAGTCCATGTGAAGAAGTTCCAAAACTTTTGATGTATTAAGATGTTGAATCTTCTGATGTGACATCTTAGTCTGCTTTCTAATTTGACAATAACCACACACCCTTTCGTCTTCTATCTTAAGCTTAGGAATCCCTCTCACTGCTTTTTCTGATATAATTCTCTTCATACCTTTCAGATGCAAGTGCCCCAATTTTTTATGTCATAGTTTAACTTAATTCTCTTTGGCTAAAACACATGTTGAGGAGAGGTTTAAATCTTGAGGAACCCATAGATAACAATTGTCTTTAGATCTGATTCCTTTCATGATAACTTCATTGTTTTCATTGCGCACAAGACATTCTTCCTTGGATAAGTTAACTTTGAATCCTTGATCACATAGTTGGCTTATACTTATCAGGTTAGATGTTTACCCTTTTACAAGTAACATATTATCAAGCTTAGGAACTCCTGAATAGTCAAGCTTGCCAACACCTTTGATTTCTCCTTTTGCTCCATCACCAAAAGTCACATAATTGCTGGAATGAGATTTGACATCCACCAACAGATTCTTGACACTTGCCATGTGTCTAGAACAACCACTATCAAAGTACCAGTTATCTTTGGTTGATACTCTGAGAGAGGTATGAGTAATGAAACTACCAACTTTGTGTTAGAATAAGATTTATTCTGATCTATCTCAGAGTTTTGATGATAACAATAAATTATATTTTAGATAATTTATACTTTGATGAACGTATTTGATTGTTTCAGAAAATGTTCTGACAGAAGCATTCTGAAGTGCTAAGATTAAAATTATGAAGAAGTTATTTGATGAAAGAACCTTTTTTATTTTAAGAGGATCTGCTGACTCTGGTAAGACAATTTATTTAAATATATCTTCTAGCATTTAGCAGGATTCCTTGCTCATAAGATTACTTGAAAGTAAGTGCTGATCAAGTTCTTAGCAAGTAAAGCACTGCATAGAAGATGAGTAAAGCATGTTCTGAATTCAAGACGTTGAAGCAAGTTCTAAAAGAACGTTAAAGCCAAATTGTCTTGTCAAGCGAAGGAAACATGTTCTTACAATTTTTCATTTGCTTATTAATGCAAAGACGGCTGCAAGCACTCAAGTGTCTAAGCTAGTTTCTTGGAAAATGGAATAGTACAAGGAAACACACAAGCATTTAATGCTCTCCACTTTTCTGAAGGCAGCAACTGTCATTTTGTTCTTACTATATATAGAAGGACATTTATTCCAAGCCAACCAACTAATAAAATTTCAAAAAGGAAGCAAGAAACTACGTGAAAAATTCTGGACTCACAAACTCTTTGTTCATACACTTTGTGCAATTTATTCTAAGTGAAAAATCACAGTTGTGATATAGCTTGATTAGAAGAAAATTTTCTTTCACTATTTGTAAAGACTAAACTCTTGTAATTGTTCCTTGAGAGACAAAGTTTGGTCAGATTTCTCAACCAGACTAGGACTAGATTTAAGTCTTAGTGGTGTTAGTCACTTGTAAGATTACTTGTGCATTGTTAGTCACAACAGTTGTTATGTATTTGTAATCAGTTGATTATAGTGGATTAAGTCCTTGTTGAGAAAGGCGAAATCACCTTGACGGGTGGACTGGAGTAGTTTGAGTTCAAACGAACCAGGATAAAAATAACCTTGTCCTTCCATTATTGTTGAGCTTTGTTTTGAAAAGAAAAAAAGTCACTTATTCAACCCCCCCCCCCTTCTAAGTGTTTTCTTACCCCTTCAATTGGTATCAGAGCTTGACTCTGAGATAAACACTTAACCGTGTCAGGAAAAGATCCAGAAGATAACACAATGGTTGTTGAACAAAACAACAATAGTTACAACAAACCTCATGTTTTTGATGGAGAAGATTTTGAGTACTGGAAAGACAAACTAGAAAGTTTCTTTCTAGGTCATGATAGTGATCCATGGGATATAGTTTTGGATGGTTACACACATCCTACTGACTTAGAAGGAAACAAAGTTGACAGAAAAAATATGGATAGACTACAAAAAGCTGAATTTAAAAATCATCATAGAGCTAGAAATATTTTTCTAAATGCTATCTCTAAAGTTGAATATGAAAAAATCACTAATAGAGATACAGCGCATGATATATTTGAGTCTCTTAAAATGACTCATGAAGGAAACGCTCAAGTTAAGGAATCTAAAGCTCTGGCTTTAGTTCAGAAGTATGAAGCCTTCAAAGTTGAAGAAAGTGAGTCTATAGAAGCAATGTTCTCTAGGTTTTAAACTCTGATCACTGGTCTGAGAGTTTTGAACAAGGGATATACCAAAGCAGATTATGTAAAAAAGATCATCAGAAGCTAACCCAGAAGATGGGCACCAATGGTCAATGCTTTCAAAGTTTCAAAAGATCTGAACAACGTGTCTCTGGAGGAACTCATCAGCACTCTCAGAAGTCATGAGATTGAACTAGATGAGCACGAGCCTCAGAAGAAAGGTAAGTCTCTTTCCCTTAAATAAATTAAGAAATTTGATACTAACGCTTTTCAGGCTGAAGAGGAAAACTCTGAAGAATCAGCGTCAGAAGAAGACGAACTATCCTTGCTCTCCAGAAGGATCAATCATCTGTGGAAGCACAGACAAAAGAAGTTCAGGAACTTCAAGAAGTCAGAAGATAAACCTGAATCTTCTGGACACAAAAAGTCAAACAAAAGAGAGATCATCTGTTATGAATGCAAAGAACCTGGTCACTACAAAAGTGATTGTCCAAAGCTTCAAAAAGAAAAACCAAAGAAAAGGTTTGGTAAGAAGAAAGGGACGATGGCAACCTGGGATGACTCAGATTCTTCTGAAGATGAATCCGGTTCTAAAGATGAAAATGCCAACCTAGCTCTGATGGCTACCACAACAGATGACTCGGATTGTGAGTCAGAACCAAGTGAGGTATTTTCTGAATTCACTAGAAATGAACTTGCTAATAGTTTATCAGAACTTCTGGAAAACTATAGTAAACTCAAAATCAAATACAAGAAACTCAAGAAGAGTCTTGCATCTGATATTGAGAAACATGAAGCAGAAAAATCTGAACTCTTAGAAAATAATTTTAAACTTAAAGAAGAAATTCAAAATATTCAAAAAATTTCTAGTTCAGAATCTGTGTCTAGTTCAAAAGATATTCTAAAAGAATATGACTATAACTTTCAAACTTTCCTAGCTAAAGGCATAGATAAAAGCAAAATGGCTTCAATGATCTATGGAGCTAGTGGGAAAAACAGAAGAGGAATTGGATATGAACCTCCCAAAGGGAAGGAGACATACATACCAAAACTTGTTGCTAAAATGACTTTCACTTACAAACCTCTGAATAAACAATTCAAGTTTGGACACTCACATAATATAAAATATACATCACATTATGGAAACTCTTATGCTAACCCAAAAGGACCCAAAAAGATATGGATACCTAAGGATAAAATAATATTTGTTGCAGATGTCCTTAACAGCTCAATTGAGACACCATTCATGGTACCTGGACTCTGGGTGCTCACGACACATGACGGGAAAAAGGTCTATGTTCCAAAGCTTGGAATTTAAAGCTGGAGGAGACGTGAAGTTTGGAGGTAATCAGAAAGGGAAGATTATTGGTTCTGGAACCATTGGAAACGGTAACCTTCCCTCTATCTCTAATTTTTTATTAGTAGAAGGATTAGCTCATAATATATTATCCATAAGTCAATTAAGTGACAATGGTTATGAAATCATCTTCAATCAAAACTCCTGTAGAGCTGTAAGTCAAAAATATGGATCAATCCTCTTTTCTGGCAAGAGAAAGAACAACATTTACAAAATTGATTTATCAGATCTTAAATCTCATAATGTTAAATGCCTTTTGTCTGTTAGCAATGAGCAATGGGTATGGCACAAAAGATTGGGACATGTCAGTCTTAGAAAAATCTCTCAACTAAATAAATTAAATTTAGTCAGAGGACTTCCCAATCTGAAGTATAACTCAGAAGCTCTATGCGAAGCATGTCAAAAAGGAAAATTTTCAAAACCTTCCTTTAAATCCAAAAATGTTGTCTCTTCCTCTAAGCCATTAGAGTTACTTCATATTGATCTGTTTGGGCCAGTTAAAACTGCATCCATCAGAGGCAAGAAGTATGGATTGGTCATTGTTGATGACATCAGCAGATGGACATGGGTAAAGTTTTTAAAACACAAGGATGAGTCACATTATGTGTTCATTGACTTCTGTACTCAAGTGCAAAACGAAAAAGATTTTAAAATTATAAAAGTCAGAAGTGATCATGGTGGTGAATTTGAAAATCATTATTTTGAAAATTATTTTAAAGAAAATGGTATTGTTCATAATTTTTCTTGTCCTAGAACTCCCCAGCAAAATGGAGTTGTAGAAAGAAAGAATAGAACATTATAAGAAATGGCCAGAACCATGATCAATGAAACTAATATGGCTAAGCACTTTTGGGAAGAAGCTGTGAACACAGCGTGTTACATTCAGAATAGAATCTCTATAAGACCTATTCTTGAAAAGACTCCCTATGAATTATGGAAAAACAGAAAGCCCAACATTTCTTGTTTCCATCCTTTTGGATGTACTTGTTTTATTCTGAACACTAAAGAAACTCTGAACAAGTTTGATTCTAAAGCACAAAAGTGTTTTCTGCTTGGATATTCTGAACGCTCAAAAGGCTATAGAGTATACAACACAGAAACTCTGATTGTTGAAGAATCAATCAAAGTCAGGTTTGATGATAAGCTTGGCCAGCAACAGCCAAAGCAAATTGATTTCTCTGTAGGTACAGAAGATCATCCCTCGAACTCTGAAACTTAAGAAGCAAAGAAAGACTCAGAAGCAAAGAAAGACTCAAAAGCTAAAGAAGAATCAACAGATCATCCTCTTGACAATGCTCTAGATAACCTCAGAATCTCTGATCAACCCACTCAGAAAAGGTTTCCTAGAATATCTTCAGCTCACAAAGAAGATGTAATCATTGGAAGAAAAGAAGATCCCATTAGAACAGGATCCTCTCTCAGAATCAATGAAGAATATTTGTTTGGTTTGGTTTCTCTGATTGAGCCAACTTCCATTGATGAAGCTCTGGAAGATAATGATTGGATCTTAGCAATGCAATAATAACTCAATCAATTCTCCAGAAATGATGTATGGAATCTAGTTCCAAGACCCAAAGGATTCAACGTTATAGAAACCAAATGGGTTTTCAAAAACAAACTGAACGGGCAAGGAGAGGTGATCAGAAACAAAGCACGACTGGTTGCACAGGGTTATAGTCAACAAGAAGGAATTGATTATAATGAAACCTTTGCCCCAGTCTCCAGGTTAGAGTCTATAAGATTATTAATTTCTTTTGATGTACAAAATAACATTTCATTATATCAAATGGATGTTAAAAGTGCATTTTTAAATGGCTATATTTAAGAAGAAGTTTATGTCCATCAACCTCCTGGATTCAATGATTCAAAACATCCAGAACATGTTTTTAAATTAAAAAAGTCTTTGTACGGTTTAAAACAAGCTCCCAGAGCTTGGTATGACCATCTAAGTAATTTTCTTTTAGAAAAAGATTTTACCAGAGGGAAAGTGGACACAACTCTTTTCAGAAAGACATTTAAAAATGATATTTTAATTTGTCAAATTTATGTTGATGATATAATTTTTGGAACCTCTAATATCTCCCTTGGAAAAGAATTTGCGGAGACCATGCAGGCAGAATTTGAAATGAGCATGATGGGAGAATTGAAGTTCTTTATGGGAATTCAAATCAACCATACTTCAGAAGGTACTTAAATACATCAGACGAAGTATGTTAAAGAACTTCTGAAGAAATTTCAGATGTCTGAAAGCAAAGATGCCAAGACACCTATGCATCCACCCTGCATTCTGGAAAAATATGAGGTAAGTATGAAGGTAGATCAGAAGCTCTATAAAGGTATGATTGGATCCCTTCTCTATCTGACTGCATCTAGACCTGATATACTATTCAGCGTGTGTTTTTTTGCTAGATTCCAATCAAATCCTAGAGAATCTCACTTAACAGTTGTTAAGAGAATTCTTAGGTATCTGAAAGGTACTACTAATCTGGGTTTGTGTTACAGAAGATCACAAGATTACAGACTAGTAGGTTATTGTAATGCTGACTTTGCTGGAGATAGAATTAAAAGAAAGAGCACTTCTGGAAGCTGCCAGTTTCTGGGTGACAATCTTATCTCGTGGTACAGCAAGAAGCAAGCAACAATTTCACTTTCAACCATAGAAGCCGAGTATATATCTGCTGTTGGATGTAGTTCTCAGATGATTTAGATGAAAAGTCAGCTAGAAGATTTCAATCTTTATGAAAGTAAGATTCCTATCTTCTGTGACAATACTTCTGCTATTTGTCTTTCTAAGAATCCAATTTTACATTCTAAAGCCAAACATATTGAAATTAAATATCATTTTATAAGGGACTATATTCAGAAGAGAATTTTAAATTTAATTTTTGTAAAAACAGACCATCAATGGGATGACATTTTTACCAAACCCCTTTCAGAAGATAAATTTAATTTCATTTTGAAAAATATTTGTATGGAATTATGTCCTGAATAAAATAATATTTATCTTCTGTGTTTGACTTCAGAATATTCTGATATGAATGTGTTGGCTCCTAAATTCGACACCTTTGTTTCAATTGATGACAGCCATTAAAAGCTGAAAGATGCTTTCGACTGGTTAAGCCTGTCGAAGTGCCCGTCGAAAGATGGCCAAATACTTAGAAGATTTCTTCCAAGGAAGAAGGCTGATTGCCTTCGACGTCGAAGGAGTTTTCGTCGAAGACGTCTCTTGACGAACGTGTTCGATGGTCCAGAGTGGAGCAGTTTGAAATTCAAAGCTTTGGAGGGAAAACGGTTTCCAGCAGTTACTACGTGCGAACGTGCAAGGATCTGGAGCGTCGAGCATGAAGAACGTGACAAGTGGCTTGATCTCGAAGCAGTGTAACTGCCCGACGGTTACTTGGAATGTTTTTGTATAAATAGGAGTAGACGTGTAGTTTCTCGCGTGTGTTCACAATAGATACATAGTCACTCATTTAGATTCAAGTACCCAGTGTGAGCGAACGAATTGTTGAGAAATGTATGTGTGAAACACCAATTTATTAATTCAAGTCATTTACTTTTCCAGTATTTTACATGCTCTTTCCCTTTAAGATTCCTGTCGAACCTTTACATTCAAGCCTCGTTTATTTTACCAAGCCTTTTCCTTTATGCAATTTACTTTAAACAATGTACTTAAAGCCTTATCCACATTAATTAAACTTCAAAATCAACCTATGTCCATAGGATCAATCTGATCGATCCTGCGAGTAACCAAATAAGTAACCATTTGGAGGATCAGCGGTTGTTTACCAAATCCCCAGGTAAACAAATTGGCACACCTGATGGGACTGTGTGTTGATTGTTGAAAAATCTCATCTTTTCGAGTTGTATGTTATTGAGGAGTGGTAGAATATACACCAACGATAATAATACTGCCAGAAGAAGGGAAGAAATGGCGAATCCGCCAAACAACAATGAAATCCCACAAACAAGTGTGGGAGCAACGGTTAATATGACCGTTAGTGAAGCGACGAATGTTGGTTCGATGCCAGCAGTGTCAGTCACAACCACGGGGCCAATAACTTCGTTAACAGGCCCCAGAATGACTTTGGGAACTCCCCCTCCAAGGGGAAATACTGGCCCAAGGCCAGTGGTTCCCCCAGGATTTATTCCATTCTATGGTATGCCAACTTCTGAATTGGCAAGCCTGACGAATGCTGCGTCCACTTATTCAGACCCTTTCGTGAGTGCCACTTCGCCACTCCAAGGCTCTGGAGTAGGCATGGCGAATAGAAATAGGACCCAACTCTTAGGAGGAACGGCCCAAGTAGCCCATGGCCTTACAAATGCCTCGACAGCAGTCTTGAGGCAACAGATGGACGAAAGCAACCATGATATGGTGCAAATGTTGGCACAAACTTTGAGTACAGTGCTAAATCCTCTAATACAAAATACTACTCAGTCGAATCAGCAAGTTACAGCGCAAATGACGCGTTTGGCTGACTTCTTTGGAGTACCCCCACCTATTCGACAGCCCCAAAGGGCGCAAATAAGAGGAAATCAGGGGATATTTGTAGAGGAAGAAACCACCATTAATCAGGCCCAACAGCCTGTAGAACAACCTGTCGAAGAACCTAGGGTAATAGCCCCAGAGGTTAGGTTAGTTAACAGAAACCAAAATGCTGACGAAGTGGTTCAGCATGTCCAATACCAAAACATGGGGTTGGAAAACAATCTGGCAACCATGATCGAAAGGATCATGACTCAGAATGGAATGAACATGGGCTTTCGAAGGCCCAACTTTACATCTCCATTGTCAGAATATGTGTTACAAACTGACTTACCCCCTAGAACCAAAGTCCCCAAATTTACTAAGTTCTCTGGGGACACGACAGAATCTACTGTCGAACATGTGGCTAGGTATTTGATCGAAGCAGGAGACATTTCAAATAATGAAAACCTAAGAATCAAATACTTCCCAAGTTCCTTAACCAAGAACGCTTTTACTTGGTTCACAACTCTCCCCCCCAATTCGATCCACCATTGGACCCAATTGGAAAGATTGTTCCATGAACAATTCTATATGGGGCAAACCAAGATAAGCCTGAAAGAACTGGCGAGTGTTAAGAGACGTTTCACTGAACCTATAGACGAATATCTAAATAGGTTTAGGTTGCTTAAGGCGAGATGTTTTACACAAGTGCCAGAACATGAGCTGGTCGAAATGGCCGCAGGCGGTTTAGACTATTCCATTAGGAAGAAGCTAGATACCCAGTACCTAAGAGACATGGCCCAACTGGCCGATAGAGTTCGACAAGTCGAACGCCTTAAAGCTGAAAAAGCTAAGGCAACAAAAACTCACAAGAGAGAGAGAATAGCTTACGTTGAGATGGATGACGAAGAGCTAGAATCCTTCGACGATACTTTAGCTGTCGAGGAAGGAGAGGTCGATTTAGCAGAACTGAAACAAGGGCCTCCATACTCTTGTAAACAGTTAGTCCCCTCAAATGGGAAAAATCCCATTGGTCCAGACAAGACCAATGATAGGTTCCCAAAAAAGACTTATAGTTTTGACATCACAAAATGTGATGAAATATTCGACTTGCTAGTTAAAGATGGCCAAATGATAGTACCCCCTGGGGTAAAAGTGCCTCCTCTTGATCAAAGAAAGAAGAGGGGTTTTTGCAAATATCATAATTTTCTGGGCCATAAAACTTCTCAATGTTTTCTTTTCAGGAATCTTGTCCAAGACGCTATTGAGGAAGGGAGATTAAAGTTTGCTGACAAATCCCCCATGGCTGTCGACTCCAACCCAATGAAGGCTGAAGCCCACTATGCAGAACCCTCTGAGGTGAACATGATAGAGGCTACCAAAATCCAGTCGAAGAAGCCAGGCATTAACATGGTCGAAGTCTCTAGGGACCACATCAACATGCCAATCTTTGGCAGTTTTTCTGGAAACTTATCCAGGAAGACAATTGAGGCTGTCCAGAAAGCGGTCGAAGATCCAAAGTCGAAGACTGCTGAAGTACAAAAAACTGGACCAAAGCCCAGTTCCCAATTGGCCACTGTACAAGGCCAGACGGAGAAACTGGAAACACAAATGAAACAACTAACTCTTGCTACTAAGGATACCATGAACATCAACATGGTTGAACTTTCTGACCCTAAAGCTTCAGAAGAAGCCATAAGGCAAGAGCAGGCAAATAAAACGGCTTTCCCTAAGGAAAACGAAAACTTGGCAGATTTTTTACAAAGATGCCAGAAGAAGAAATCAGAGGTCATGCTATGTCCAAGATGTAGTTCTATCTTTGATAAAAAAGCTGCTGAGCACATCCAAGGAGTGAGAGCAGCGAACAAGAGAAGGGAGAATTCTAACCTTCGACATGATCCCAGAAGGGGTTCTAATCAAGACAAGAGGCCTTCGACTTTTAGGCCTCCAACAAATGTACCAGTAGACACTTGGTACAAAACATCTGGTCGGAAAAGGCCAAGTGAAGAGAAATGGCATTCTTTCGAAGTGCCAAGAGGTTCCTCTTTAATCCAGAAGAAAGATCCTCAAGTTGCTGCACCCAAGGTTGCTCAAGTGTCCAGCAACTATAAGGGAAAAAATCCTATGTCGAGATCCCAATGGAGGAGGTATCAAAGAAGGCGAAAAGCTGAAAGGGAGGCTACCAATGAATCTAAGGCTGAGACTAGTTCGAATGTGCCTCAAAGGAAACAAAGAAAGCCTCTTGAGAGAGAACCAGTTACCAACAGGCTAGTTTGGCCTAACCAGAGCGAAGTCGAAGACGAAGAAGATGCTGAGTCCGATGATACCCTGGATATAATGGTGAACGTTGTCTCAATGCTGCCTAGGGAATTCAATCGACAAGTAGAAGTCGAAACCAGCGACTGGGAGATGGAACAAGAAATGGCCAGACACAGGCCAGTGTGCTATTTTGTCATGAACAATGGCACTACAGAAGAACAAAATGGCTTCTTCGAGCCACCCACAGAGGCGATGAAGAATCACCTCAAACCTTTGTTCATAAGGGCTAAGCTCGAAGAGACCACTGTGAACAAGATATTGGTCGACTGTGGGGCCACTATCAATATTATCCCTCATTCTGTGCTAATAAAGATTGGCAAAAGGGATGAAGAAATAAAACCTCACAATATGGTCCTGTCCAACTATGAGGGAGGCATTGGGACCACCATGGGAGTGATCCAGCTCGACATAAAAGTTGGGTCGATCCTTCGACCAACAATGTTCATGGTTATTTCAGCCAAACCTAACTACAACCTTTTGTTAGGTCGTGAGTGGATACATGGTGTAGGTGCTGTGCCTTCATCGATGCATCAGAGACTGCTTCTATGGCGCCCAGATGGGTTGGTCGAAAACATAGAGGCTGATCAGAGTTACTACCTTGGCGAAGTAAACCATTTGGGTGTAACAGATTTCGACAAAAACTTGGCTCACATAGGGCCATGTCCAGCTCCTGATTTCGACATGGCGCCAGCGCCAAACACCTTTTGTTCCCTATACCTGCATCCTGAGCATGGTTTCCAATGGGACAGAGAGGATGTGTCCCACATAGAATTCAGTGGGCTAACTGGTATCCAACCAACTGGTTGGGGAAGTGAATTCAGTGATAATGACTGAGTCACAATCTCTGAAACGAATTTCGGCCTATGTGGCTGAAACCAAGATGATAACGGCTCTCGAAGCCGAAGTAAAATACATGGCCACCAAGGCCAATGACCAAGCACTACCTTCTGTAGGTCCTGGAAAAGATTTCGACCCAGAGCCACCAGATATAGGTCCTGGAAAAGATTTCGACCCAGAGCCACCAGATATAGGTCCTGGAAAAGATTTTGACCCAGAACCTCCCGATATCTCGACAGAAGGAATGCAGGAACAGAGGCTCGACGCCATCTATGACGATGAGCCTTTGGGCTTCGAAAAGGATCCCTTGGCGAACAACATTAAGATGTTAGCACAAGACCCTTTAGAAGAAATCAACTTAGGCGAAGGATCAGAGAATAGGCCAACCTACATCAGCGCCAAAATTGATCCAGAACTTAGGTTAGAAGTAATCCAATTGCTGAAAGAGTTTAAAGACTGTTTTGCATGGGATTACGACGAAATGCCAGGTCTCGACAGAGGATTGGTAGAACTTCAGTTGCCAATCAAACCTGGAAAGAAGCCAATCAAGCAAAATCCAAGACGCTTCGCGCCAGAAATTTTGTCGAAGATCAAAACGGAGGTCGAAAGACTTCTGAAATGCAAATTCATCCGTGTTACAAGGTATGTCGAATGGATTGCAAATATTGTGCCAGTCATTAAGAAAAATGGCACATTAAGGGTATGCATAGATTTCAGAGATCTGAATGCTGCCACCCCCAAAGATGAATATCCAATGCCTGTGGCGGAAATGCTAGTCGATTCTGCCGCTGGCTACGAATACCTGAGTATGCTCGATGGTTATTCAGGATATAATCAAATTTTCATTGCTGAAGAGGATGTGTCGAAAACAGCTTTTCGATGTCCTGGGGCCTTAGGCACTTACGAATGGGTAGTGATGCCTTTTGGCCTAAAGAACGCTGGGGCAACGTACCAGCGAGCAATGAATACTATCTTCCATGATTTTATCAACACGTTTATGCAAGTTTATATTGATGATATTGTTATAAAATCTGTTTCCAGGAAGAGTCACATTGACCACCTTCGACAATCATTCGAAAGAATGAGAGAACATGGTCTGAAGATGAACCCTTTGAAGTGTGCGTTCTGTGTAAAAGCTGGAGATTTCTTGGGCTTCGTTGTCCACAAGAAAGGGATCGAAATCAATCAGAACAAGACGAAGGCAATTTTGGAAGCGAAAGCGCCATCGAATAAGAAGGAATTGCAATCTCTCTTAGGCAAGATAAATTTCTTGAGAAGGTTTATATCTAACCTAAGTGGGAAAGCTCAGGCCTTTTCACCCTTGCTTCGACTGAATAAGGAGGGGTTCGAATGGGGGCAAGAGCAACAAGAAGCCTTCGACAAAATCAAAGGGTACCTCACTAAGCCACCTATTTTGGTGCCTCCTTGTAGCAATAGGAGTATGAGATTGTACATAGCTGCATCTGATAAAACTCTGGGAAGTATGTTAGCCCAAGAGGATGAGAATGGAGTCGAAAGACCCATTTATTATCTCAGTCGAGTTTTGAATGATGCAGAAACTAGATATAGCGACGTTGAAAAATTGTGTCTATGTCTGTATTTCTCTTGTACAAAGCTCAAACAATATATAAAACCAGTTGATGTTTATGTTTCGTCTCATTTTGATGTTTTCAAATATATGTTGTCGAAACCTATCTTGCATAGTCGAATTGGCAAGTGGGCATTAGCATTGACTGAATATTCCTTGACCTTTATGCCTCTTAAGGCAGTAAAAGGACAAGTGGTTGCAGATTTCATAGTCGACCACTCTATTCAAGTCGAGGATATTAACTATGTGGAGATAGAGCCTTGGAAATTCTACTTCGATGGTTCCAGCCATAAAAATGGAACAGGAGTAGGAGTCCTGCTTATTTCTCCAGACAAAATTCCAACAACATTCAAGTACCAAATCGAAGGTTCTTGTTCGAACAATGAGGCTGAGTATGAAGCTCTAATTACTGGCCTTGAAATATTGTTGGAATTGGGGGCAACTCGAGTCGAAATAATGGGAGACTCAGAGTTGGTCATCAAGCAAGTCACAAAGGAGTATAAATGCATAAGAGAGAATCTCATTATGTACTTTGTGATTGCAAATCGTTTATTGAAACAATTTGAAAGTGTCAATATTCGACACATACCCAGAGTCGAAAATCAAATAGCCAATGACTTGGCACAGATTGCATCTGGGTATAAAATTTCAAAAACGAGATTACAAAGAGCAATCGAAGTTCGAGAGAAGATAAGAGCAACTTGTCTATCACCAACAGACTTAGAATCAACAAGGTTAGGATATGCTGATCACTCAAACTTCGAGATTTCGTTCATTGATAATTTGTCAGACCAGGATTGGAGGAAACCCATTGTGGACTATCTTCAAAATCCAGGAGCTCCGACAGAACGAAAAACAAAATACAGGGCGTTGAGTTTTGTACTCATGGGTAATGAGTTATTCAAGAAGACGCCTGAAGGGGTGTTGCTGAAATGTTTAAGTGAAACTGAAGCATACATAGCCCTTTCGACTACGCATGCTGGCGCATGTGGGGCTCACCAAGCAGGCCATAAGATGAAATGGTTGTTGTTTCGACAAGGACTATATTGGCCCACTATGCTGAAAGATTGTGTTGAGTTCGCCAAAGGTTGCCAAGAGTGTCAAGTTCATACAGGCATCCAGCACGTACCAGCAAGCGAACTTCACTCGATAGTGAAGCCTTGGCCCTTTCGAGGATGGGCGTTGGATCTTATTGGAGAGATTCGACCAGCATCATCAAAGAGTCAAAAATACATATTGGTAGGCATTGATTATTTTACTAAGTGGATCGAAGCAGTCCCTTTAGTCAATGTAGACCAAGAAAATGTCATTGAATTTATTCAAAAGAACATTATATTTAGGTATGGAATCCCTGAGACAATAACAACTGACCAAGGTTCAGTTTTCACTGGTCGAAAGATGCAGGAATTTGCTCAGGAAACAGGTTTCAAACTCTTAACATCCACGCCTTACTATGCACAGGCGAATGGTCAAGTCGAAGCAGCTAACAAAGTGGTAATTGGCTTGATAAAGAAGCATGTTGGGAAGAAACCAAAGAATTGGCATAAGACGTTAGACCAGATTTTATGGGCTTGTCGAACGTCCCCAAAAGAAGCCACTGGTACAACACCATATAGGCTAACTTTTGGCCATGATGCAGTATTGCCAGCAGAAATTTGTCTTCAATCTGCAAGAGTTCAGAGGCATTATGATATTCCTTCTGAGGTTTATTGGAACATGATGTTAGATGAATTGGTGGATTTAGACGAAGAGAGATTACACGCTCTCGACTTACTCAGGCTTCAGAAGAAAAGAGTCGAAGACTCTTATAATAGAAAGGTAAAACCTAAGGTGTTTTTGCCTGAAGATTTAGTTTGGAAGGTAATTCTTCCCATGGATCGACGGGATCGAAGCATGGGGAAATGGTCACCCAAATGGGAAGGACCCTTCAGAGTTATCCAAACTTTTTCTGGTGGAGCCTATGAAGTCGAAGAGATAAGTGGTGATAAAAGACTCTTGAGAGTAAATGGTAAATATTTGAAAAAATACAAGCCTATACTTCAAGAGATAAAAATAAAATAATAAACTAAATTAACCATAGAAATGCCAAAATGGAAATTTTTATTAATTTCTGCCAAAATGGCAATTGTTGTCGAAAGCGATTACAATAGATGATTACAAAAGAGAATCAAAAAGAAAGAGAATTCTTCAGTCGAAGATACTTAGCATGCTGCAAATCCAACCTCTTCTTGCACCAAGATTTTTCTTGCTCCAGTTTGGCAATTTGAGCATCGAGGCTTTGCGCCCTCTCAGCGAACTCCAGGCCTTGCTTGACCTCAGTCTGGCTCTCAGCGTCTGGGATGGTCGAAAGAATTTCCCCTTGGAGCACAGTGTTGGCGTTTATCTTCGCCTCTATCTCTGCAATTTGTGCTCGGAAGGAGACATTCTCTCGCTCAATAGCATCGAACCTTTCCTGTGCAGACGCTTTCTGTTTCGACAACTCGGCAATTCGAGAAGTCGAACTTGTGACGGCAGTCCATGCAGATAAGCTCCTGCCATGCAACGTTTCGAGCTGACTGTTGAAATTTCGTTGGCGCCGGTAATCCGCTGAGACTTGGTCAATCATAGAATGTAATTCCATGATCAAGTCTGAGATTTCTGGAGATACAGCATCGAAATCAACAGCATTCAAAACCTCCTTTAAGCAAGATGGAGCAGTGGGGTCCCCCTCTAAAGCCTTCATTAAATCTCTCTTGAAGAACTGGGCCTTGACCTTCGCCAATGCATCATCAAGAGGAGAAGTCTCAGTAGATTTCTCCGACAAAGTAGGAATTTCCTGACTGGTGTCGGAAGAACTCTTACTCTCGACGATTGCATTGAGGTAGCTGATAGGGTCAGTTCGTTTCAAGATTTCCAAGTCTTCTTTCGACCTATGCTTTGAGGAGGTGACCCTTGCCATAGCATTATCTTGGACTGGAGGCTGTTGAATGCTGAGTGCCTCGTTTGGTTGTTCTTCGACTTGAACTGAGGCGGTACTAGCGTCGACTCGTGGTTCTTCGTTAACTTCACCTTGGGGTCTTTCGCCAGCGTCATTCTGCGGTTCTTCGCTGGCGTCATCCTGGTGTTCTTCGCCAGTACCACCTTCATGTGCTTCGATAACAGCATCTTGATTCTCTTCGCCATTGCCTTGGTCTCTTCCTTCAGGATTCTCTTCTGACGACAAGACCACCACAGGAACCTTTTCTGGCTGTGTTTCCTCCGCCATAGGTTCTTCAGTTGTCTTCTCCACGGTTTCGGCATTGGCTTCATGCTCAGTGTGGGCTTCGTCATTGCCCAAATCTTGCACCTGAGGCCTGCTGAGGTCAGCAGATTCCAGAGTTTCTGAAGTCCTTGGTGGGGAACTTCCAGTAGTTTCCTGAAAAAGAGGAAGAGGACAAATCTTCAGATGTCGAAAGAGATATAATCAAATACTGGTATCTATGCCTAAGTTATAAGAAGGGTCTAATAGATTACCTGTGGATTGGCTTCAGCCCCAGGGCTGGAATTATCACTTTCGACAGGCTGGGTAACTAGAGCGTTCAGTTCCTCCTCAGTTGGTTCTTCGATGACCACTGCAGGTGGCCTAGGCTTTCTTACACCAACTTTTATTCTGACGGTTCGACCTTCAGGAGCTGGAGTAGGAACAGAAGCGTCCTTTGTTAACTTTCGCCTCTTTAAGGGAGAAGGAGGAGAATCACTTTCGTCATCACTCCCCGATTCGATTACAAAGGCTGCCCTTTTCTTGGGCGAAGGGGCCTATAAAACCAATAGGAAATTCGATTGAGTAATAACGTCGAAAATAAAAAATCGAAAGCCAGAATGAAAATGAAGAGAATCTGGTTACCGATGCAGGAGGCCTCCTCGAAGAGCCTTCCCCCTGTTGGTTGCCTGTTGTCTTCGCCGGCGCTATAGTCTTCGCCGGCGGTGGAGGTTTGGTCGAAGGGACTCCTCCTTGTGGGCCTCCTGGAGCTTTCTTGACCAAAGGCTTTCGAACAACTGAAAGCAAAAAAGGAAAAGTTAACAAGCTAACAGTCGAAGAGAAATATAAAAAAAAATAATGTGAGAGTGTGAGCTTACATTTCTTCACTTTGTCAAATACGAGGACAAAAGACTTCTGCAACTCTGCTGTGAAGTCCTTCTCGTCGAAGAAGTACTCAGCGTAATAGCTTCTCCACCATTCTTCAAAAGATGGCGAACAAAGGAAGTTAAGCTGGTAGTTGAACAGCGAGAGGATGGTTCGACCAGCATATCTCCCAATATGCTTGGTAGCAGCTTCTTCTGTATAATCGTTGCAGAAGTACAACATTGATTTCTCTCTTGGAAAAATGGGAGAAGGCAAGGTTTGGATGATACCAAACTGGCGAGATACCAGGTTTGGTTGATAGGCCAGCAGACTCAGATGAGTCTTAGAACTTTTAAATCGAAGAGGCATAATCCTTGGAGTAAGGAATGCCTCCCACAGTATGGTGTGCTCATCAACATTGGGACCACTCGACTCCTTGGGATGTGGCCTTGTGAACCAAGCTGGCCCCACCTTTCGCTGAGCGAATGGAGCCATAGTCGAAACAAATTCCTTCCTTCGAGCGAACATCAGCACGAAGTTAGTGAAGGTTTGTTGGAACTCTAGCCCATCTTCCACAGGTGTCAGTAGAGCCAGCCTAATCCCTTCGATACGTCTGTTAGCTATCGCTGAGGCTTGTTCATTTATCGGAGTCTTCTTGGGTAAGAAAGACTCGAAAGTGGCGTTGAGCCACAGTTGAAGTAACCAGAAAGGCCCAGCGAGTAGCAGACTGTTCCTATCTTCGATATGCTTCAAAAGAGTAACCCCATTGCTGATGGAGTCATAAAGACTGGCCAGAATTAGTTCTGCCAGACAGATGTTCTGGCGGTGATGCAATTGGGTGGCCAGAGTGACCATCTTTTTGGTCACTTGCAGGGACTTCGAACAGAACACGAAGCGAGTTATCCATAAGGCTAGAAACGCTATGTGTTCAACGTCGGACACTGTGTCTGTCGACTTGTCATGAAAGTGGTTGATAAAGGTGGTGAATGTTGGCTTCGTCTCAGAAAAGCCAATTTGGTCCTCCGACATCTCTTCCGGGTCGAAGTAATCTCCGGTTGGTCGAAGGCCAGTGATGGCTGCTACGTCGAAGAGTGTGGGAGTTAGCATCCCACATGGGAGGTGAAAGGTGAAGTGAGAGTTATCCCAGAACAGCATCGAAGCTATAAGCATCTCTGGGGAGTAGTTTAAACCTGTCTTCGACAGCATTATTAGGTCAAAGATGCCCATCTCCTTCCAGACTGGAGTTTGATGTTTTTCCAGCTTTGTTAGCCAAGCAACGTAGTCCTGGGTGAGATTAGGGCAAGACCTAAAAACTCTAACACTTCTGTTGAAGAAACGAAGGTCGATCTTCTCGTGTGTGGGGTCTTCGTTGTCTTCTGGATCCTTCTTAGCACAAGCTACTGGCTTGAGCTTCTCGACAATGGGAAAGTAGCTCTTGATCTTCAGAGCTTCAGAGATGCTGGGGTTCATGGGTCCAGCCATTGCGAAGATTTGGTTGGAGTATCCAACCGGAATCATCAAGTGACGCGAGTAAGCGTCGCGGACGGAGATATCAGATGGTTCAGGGACCCTTCGTTTCCCTGTAGCGTTCACTACCGGAGCGGTTACAAAAACCTTGGGCTTAGCAAGTTGTTCAGTTGGTGCGTTAGTCTTGGGGGCAGTTGAAGCAGAAGCCATTGTTGGGGATGAAGATGAAGTTGGAAAGGGAAGAGTTTTTCTGCAAAGAGAAACAAGTTTGCAAGAAAGCAAGGGAGTTTGAGAGATTGTTTGCGTGAAAAGTCCCACAATGGGATATTCACTACTATTTATAGTAGTGGGAGAAATTCCCAATAACGAGGGCATTAAATGTCATTTAATGCTGCAGGGAGTAGTGGGACGCGTGGCAGCATCCTGTTGTTTTGGCCGTTTCTGCAGAAACAGATAGACGCAGCGTGCGTCCTCGTTTTTTGAATTTGTCATAATGACAAATTATGAAGTGATGTTTTGGTTCTGCACGCCGTACTGACAGTGACGTCCTAAGATCAAATCAATGATGATTTCTTGGGATTGCCAATAGTTGGTAAAAAGCAACAAAAAGTGCACAAGTTAACTTGTGACTCAGCGTGGACAAACAGGTGTCGAATGGCGTTTTCAAAGAATGCCTTTTTCTTTCAAGAGTCGAAATAAGGCATTCTTGGGGGGCAATTTGTTGGCTCCTAAATTCGACACCTTTGTTTCAATTGATGACAGCCATTAAAAGCTGAAAGATGCTTTCGACTGGTTAAGCCTGTCGAAGTGCCCGTCGAAAGATGGCCAAATACTTAGAAGATTTCTTCCAAGGAAGAAGGCTGATTGCCTTCGACGTCGAAGGAGTTTTCGTCGAAGACGTCTCTTGACGAACGTGTTCGATGGTCCAGAGTGGAGCAGTTTGAAATTCAAAGCTTTGGAGGGAAAACGGTTTCCAGCAGTTACTACGTGCGAACGTGCAAGGATCTGGAGCGTCGAGCATGAAGAACGTGACAAGTGGCTTGATCTCGAAGCAGTGTAACTGCCCGACGGTTACTTGGAATGTTTTTGTATAAATAGGAGTAGACGTGTAGTTTCTCGCGTGTGTTCACAATAGATACATAGTCACTCATTTAGATTCAAGTACCCAGTGTGAGCGAACGAATTGTTGAGAAATGTATGTGTGAAACACCAATTTATTAATTCAAGTCATTTACTTTTCCAGTATTTTACATGCTCTTTCCCTTTAAGATTCCTGTCGAACCTTTACATTCAAGCCTCGTTTATTTTACCAAGCCTTTTCCTTTATGCAATTTACTTTAAACAATGTACTTAAAGCCTTATCCACATTAATTAAACTTCAAAATCAACCTATGTCCATAGGATCAATCTGATCGATCCTGCGAGTAACCAAATAAGTAACCATTTGGAGGATCAGCGGTTGTTTACCAAATCCCCAGGTAAACAGAATGCTCTGATTAACAACTCTTCAGAAGTTAAAAGAGAAGTTGCATCAAAAGTTATATGAAAAGTTCTGAAATGTTCTAACGTTTCCTTTCTAAGTATAGTTCAGAAATTCATTAGAACAAACAGCTATTACATGCATCCTTCAGGAGATGAACACGTGGTGTGTTTCTGAAAGGTCACGCTTGCAAAAGCTACTGATGACGTTCTAGGTAACTGTTAATGATTAGCCATAATCTCACGTTTTCCCTAATTTTTAGCAAAAACATTAAATGCACGTAATGATGAGATTCGTTTAAAATTCATTTCAAATTTGTTTTAAATTCGTTAAAAATTCTTTTTTTAACTTTATTTCTAAACCTATTTCTGAAACTGTTGCATATAAATACTTTTTGAAAAAACCCTTTTTCATTCTTTACTGTCTCTTTCAAACTCAATCGTTTATGTACTTTTTCTCTAAAACCCTTTTCTTCATCTCTCATCTCTAAAAACTTCAATGGCTTCTTCTTCTACCCACTCTGAGCAATACATAGTGCCTGAGAGAACAACTCTCATTCCTGTAGAAAGTTTGGAAGTTTTAAGTGAGTTAATGGTAGATTTTGAGAATCTAAGAGAAAATGGCTTTGACTTGTTCCCTGCTGTTAAGTTTCAAGGTTGGGAGAACTTCTTTGATCGTCTCATTGGTCCAGTCTTTCCACATCTGGTGAAGGAATTCTGGATACATGCTATTGCAACCCCTAAGGTTATTCTCTCTTTCCTAATGGGCAAGGTAATATCCATTACATAAAACCAAATCAGAAAGTTGCTAGGGTTTAAAGGACTTGGAGTTACAGGTATGCCAAGTGGAAGAATAAAAATGTCAAGGGTCTACTCAGAGATTTTCACAAATGGCCAAGGATCTTCAAAAGTCAGGGACTTAAAAGATAAATACAAGATTTGGTCAAGGTTTATCCATGGATGTATTCACCATAGGAAAGACACCAGCTCTCCAGATTACATTAACGTTGATCAACAATACTTGTTGTTCTTCCTAGGAACAAATGTAAAAATTGATTTGCCTTATTTACTGTCTGAACATCTCTGGGACCATGTAAAAGAGACTAGGGAAGCTGAAAGGATGAAAAACCCCAAATCCAAAAGGAATTGGATTCCTATGGGTAGATTAATATCATACATTCTGACTGAGAATGGTCTGATTTCCCACCTAGATGAAGCCAATCTTCTGGGGGAGCTAGAACCTACTTGTGGTAAGACTATGACTGGGAAGAATTTACTGAAAAGGAAAATAATTGACAAGCTACTGGTGGAACCAACTCTGTATGTGTCAGCTGTTGTGAAGAGAAGAAGGATACCTATTACTGATTTCCCTATGTTCAACTCAGGAGATTACCCACGTATCATCCTGCACTGCATTGAAATCTGCAAAGAGACTGGAATACCTGTTGATCCAGCTTGGCTCCAAGGAAGAAATCAAGCTGCTCCAGATGTTTTTCTCCAGGAATCTTTGAAGAGGAAAGTTGTATAGGGACCTTCTGCTACACCTCAGAAGAAGAAAAAGAAGACAAGTAAACCTGCTGAAACTATCACTGTTCATGATTCTGTCAATGTATCTACACCTGTTGAACCCTCCCAAACCTTAGGAGATATAGATGTTGATATTGACCTGACCTTACCATCTGACTCTCTTATTGACAACCCTCATAGAAATCAGGTTTTATCAGACTTGAGTGACTTTGACTCTGATGAACACTCTGAAAACCAATCAGAACCTTCTCAATCAGAACCCTCTCACTCAGAACCCTCTAAACAGTCTGTTTCTCAACCCATTCCTACTAAACGCTTTTCAAGACCTCCTCCCAAACCTCTATCATCCAGACCCACTGGATGGTATGATGGTGGCTCTTAGAGAATTCCATGGATAAATGAACCTCTGGCCACTATAAAGCCTCCTTTCAACTTACCATCTGAAAACATTTTTGCTATAAATCGACCACAGCCTCAGAACCCAATTCTCACTCCTGAAAATACAATAATAATTTCACCTGATGTCACTCCACCTACTTCACCACAACATCCAACACCAAACTCACCTATACTCTCACCTCCTCATATTCTAGAACAACAATCTTTTGAACCACCTGAAACGGTTGAATCATCTGAACCTCATGAACAATCAGCACCACCTAACTTTGTTGACTAACCTGATCATTCAGCCACTCCTGAACCAACCAAAAATCCTGAACCTGCTAGCTTTTTAAGAACTGTAGTGGATTATAAATCTCTATAATTCTTGAAAAACAAAACTTTCAAGAAAGCTGTCCCAAAACCTGTTCAGCCAGATGTGAATACATTATTTCAGAATTTTTTAACAGATGTTCAAGCATGGTTGAATCTGCTGAAAGAAGATTACTCCAGAAGCGTGAACCCAGCTGCAACAGATCTTCTATGGAAAACCTTCAGAAGAACTTTTAATGCTGAGTCATTGAAGCTACAGGACTTATCCCACTTTCAGGTGCTAGACAACTTTTCCAAACATTTGCATGCTTTCAAGTCAGAATTTGCTGACATTTGGAATAAGAAGTCTTCGTTAATGATTGCTGATACACCAACTGATGCAATGGACATATAAGAAGATGAATCTGAAGATTCCTCTGACGATTCAAACCCTCTGGTTATTGTTCTATTGAATCAACCTTCTATTAAGGAAGCTCCTGAACCTATGCCAACTCTTGCAATGGATCTGGACACTCTGCTTTCAACCTACATGCATTCTGACTCATCGGTTGCTGCTTCTAAGCCTGTTTCTACTAAAGCTTCGTCATCCTCTGCTCCTACCTCACTTATCATTGACACTCTGAATGAGCTCAAGAGGGAGAATGAAGTCATACATGAACGCTTGGATAAGCAAGACCAAACAAATCAAGAAATCAAGAACTGGATGGTGAAACAAGAAGAATCTGCCTCTGAGTTCAAGAATCTTCTGATGGCTCTTGTTACAAAAAAAATCCTAGTGTATTTCTGTTTCTTGTCTTTTGTTTGTTGTTTTGTACTTCTGGATATTTTTGCTATTTTATGAAAACTTTTCAGCTCTTCAACTATTTTATTTATACACTTTTTGATTATGCCAAAAAAGGGGAGAAAATGAGTATTTTGAACTAATCACTATTTAACAGTTATGTGACTAACTCTCAGACATTCTAACAATGTACAAGATTTCTTTCTATGCAAAAGAATTTTTTTTTGTAGGTATCACTTTAACTCTGAAAGAGTATTCCAGCTGAACATTATCTTCATAAAGAAGTTCTGAAGAAATTCAAGAAGACTTTTTTAAATACTCTGATAAATAATCTCAGGAAGTTTTATATATATATATATATATATATATATATATATATATATATATATATATATATATATATATATATATATATATATATATATATATATATATATATATATATATATATATATATATATATATATATATATATATATATATATATATATATATATATATATATATATATATATATATATATATATATATATATATATATATATATAGAAATATTCATTTCAGGGGGAGATTCTTATCTCTTATCATATTTTATTTCTATATCTGAATAATTTTTGTCATCATCAAAAAGGGGGAGATTATTAGAACAAGATTATTTCGGATCTATCTCAGAGTTTTGATGATAACAATAAATTATATTTTAGATAATTTATACTCTGGTGAACGTATTTGATTGTTTCAGATAATGTTCTGCCAGAAGTATTCTGAAGTGCTAAGCTAAAAATTATGAAGAAGTTCTTTGATGAAATAACCTTTTTTATTTTAAGCGCATCTGCTGACTCTGGTAAGACAATTTATTTAAATATATCTTCTAACATTTAGCAGGATTCCTTGCTCTGAAGATTACTTGAAAGCAAGCGCTGATCAAGTTCTTAGCAAGCAAAGCACTGCCTAGAAGATGAGTAAAGCATGTTTTGAATTCAAGACATTGAAGCAAGTTCTGAAAGAACGTTAAAGCCAACTTGTCTTGTCAAGCAAAGGAAATATGTTCTTAAAAGTTGTCGTTTGCTCATTAATGCAAAGACGGCTACAAGCACTCAAGTGTCTGAGCTAGTTTCTTGGAAAATGGAATAGTGCAAGGAAACACGCAAGCATTTAATGCTCTCCACTTTTCTGAAGGAAGCAACGGTCATTTTGTTCTTACTATATATAGAAGGATATTTATTGCAAGCTAACCAACTAATAAAATTTCAAAAAGGAAGCAAGAAACTACGTGAAAAATTCTGGACTCACAAACTCTTTGTTCATACACTTTGTGTAATTTATTCTAAGTGAAAAATCACAGTTGTGATATAGCTTGATTAGAAGAAAATTTTCTTTCACTATTTATAAAGATTAAACTCTTGTAATTGTTCCTTGAGAGACCAAGTTTGGTCAGATTTCTCAAGCAGACTAGGACTATATTTAAGTCTTAGTGGTGTTAGTCACTTGTAAGATTACTTGTGCATTGTTAGTCACAACAGTTGTTGTGTATTTGTAATCAGTTGATTATAGTGGATTAAGTCCTTGTTGAGAAAGGCGAAATCACCTTGACGGGTGGACTGGAGTAGTTTGAGTTCAAATGAACCAGGATAAAAATAACCTTGTCCTTCCATTATTGTTGAGATTTGTTTTGAAAAGAAAAAGAGTCACTTATTCAACCCCCCCCCCCCCCCTTCTATGTGTTTTATTACCCCTTCACTTTGGACTTGGGAACCCACAATTTCTTATTTTTGCTTCTTTAGGGAATCTTATCAGTTTTTGTAAGAGGAGTATTTTTAGGATATCCATACAACTTGAAACAGAAGGGCCTTATATGTCCAAGCCTTCCACAATGATTACATCTCCAGGGTTGGGGATTCTCTCAGGTGTGATGAAGCTTTTTCTTCCCATGAGGTTTGCCATGATGTCCTTTCTTTACATGAGGTTTCCTAAGATGTCCTTTCTTATCATGATGTTTGCCCACATGTTGAGACATCTGATTCGACATCTTTGGCTTAGGCTTGGCATGTGTGGAAATAGATGTAGGTTGTTCTGAGTTAGGTTCCTTTTTCTCATTGAAACCTAAACCACTCTTATCTACTATCACTCTACCTGCTTGGAGAATTTCATCTAATGTGTCAGACCCATTATTCAGCATCTTGAGAGATTTAACCATTCTATCAAGATTTGAATTTAGACAGGAAATTTCACTTTCCAGATCAGAAATAGTTTTAAGATGCTCTTCCCTTTCCTCCTTCAGTTGAGTTATAAGGGCTTTCTGTTTCTCCTCTTCAAGACATACTTCTGCACTTCTGAGACATAATTCTTTGTATGAAGCAACTAACTTATCAAAGGTTAGTTCCCCGTCACTAGACTCTTCATCAGATACATATTTGCCTGTCAATGCTTTAACATATTTGGCAGATTCTTCAAGATCACTCTCTGAGTCCTCTTCAGACCAAGTAACAGATAGATTCTTCTTATGTTTCTTTAGATATGTAGGACATTCAGCTCTAATGTGACCAAAGCCTTCATATTCATGACATTGTATTCCCTTCCCTTTAGAATATTTTTCTTCAGCCCTTTTTCTTCCCACCTCATTTGACTTATAGATGTCAGACGGGATGTTCTTGACATTTTATCATTGGTTCTTGTCCATTATTTTATATCACTTTATTAGATTATCTTCCAAGCATAGCTAAAGCATTTGATATTCCTCCATCTGTATCCAGATCACAGTCCTCTTCTTCATCTTCAGTATTAGATACAAAGGCTATGCTTTTGTTTTTCTTCTCAGATCTTTCATTTATGCTTAATTCAAATGTTAGAAGGGATCTAACAAGTTCATCCATTTTCATTTTGTCAATGTCTTGGGCTTCTTTTATAGCAGTTACTTTCATATCAAATCTCCTGGGAAGAGACCTGGGCATCTTTCTCACCAGTTTGTCTTCAGGTATTTTCTCTCCTAAAGCACTAAAGGCATTAGCAATTTCAAGGATGTTCATATGGAAGTCATTTATACTTTCATCATCTTTTATCATCAAATTCTCAAATTTTGTGGTGAGTAACTGAAGTCTTGACATCTTAACTTTGGATGTGACTTCATGAGTAGATTGAATAATCCCCATGCATCCTTAGCAACTTCACATGTATTCACTAACCTGAAAATGTTCTTGTCAATTCCATTGAATATAGCATTCAAGGCTTTAGAATTTCCAAGAGCAATTTCATCTTCTTCCTTAGACCAATCTTCTTCAGGTTTTAATTCAGAAGTAGGTTCTTCATTTTCTCCCAATTTGACAGGGTGTTTCCATCCTCTTAAACAACTTTCCAAACCCCGTTGTCTAAGGACTTTAAAAAGGAAACCATACGTGGTTTCCAGTAGTCATAATTGCTTCCATCCAGAATGGGTGGTCTGTTCATAAATCCTCCTTCCTTGTCCATAGTACCAGAAAGTATCTTCCCTGGATCTCACCCAGATAAAGAGCAGGATGCCTGCTCTGATACCAATTAAAATTGCGGTATCAGATATGTGATGTCGAATGAGATGTCACGATATAAATATCTATTTGAAAGTAAGGTGTAGTAAAATCAAAAGCAGTAAAAACACAAGATATTGTTCACCCAGTTCAGTGTACAACAACACCTACTCTGGGGGCTACCAAGCCAGGGACAAGTTTACTAAATAATATCAATTCATAGATCCTCGGTAAATAACCAACTTACGATCTAATCACTTAATAACTACCTAAGCTAAACTTCTACCTAAGACTCACCTAGGTATGAGGCCATCCTCAAATCCCTTCAATCACTTACAGTGAAGAACTTAACATAATTAATAAGTTTGAAACACTTCAATCATTCAATGCTTAAAAGCTTGTGAATGATACATAATTAACTACTCAAATAACAACTCAAGTATTTAAACTAATACTTAGACTGTATAAAAAGCCTAGACTTCTAATCAGAAAGAAAGTATTCTTCTTCAAAAGTTGCTTGTCTTTGAATAAGGAAGCAAGTCCTTATATATGAGCAGTTGTGGGCTTGAGTTTAAAATCAAAAATTCAAATCTTTTGAATATTTCCATAAAAACAGGCTAAGATAAAAATTATGCAATTTGAAAAATATTCCTCCATATTTTTCGCAGCCTGTAGGTCACAAATTCTGAATTATGGCACGCATGAAAACAGGAAACAAAAAGACTTAACTAATGTTGGGTTGAGATCAATTCAGTAGGAAGATGTCAAGACATCTACTTTGACATCATTCAAAATATTTTTGCTCCAAACGTTAATACATTTAGCAAAATATTAACAAGTCATTGTTTTACCAAAATTGCTGCCAACAAACACTTACAAGGAATAGGGTTTTTATTTTTTAGTTAGGGGAAAAAAGGTTTTTAGTCTTTTAATTAGGAGAAATCGTCACCATTTTTAAGTCGTATGCCTACGTATCCTCTTACGAGGAATCAGAGTCATAATTCTTAGTTCGTAGTGTTTGGTTGTTTTTTTTATGGATTGTGGAAATATTTTGAATTAATCCTTGAACCAAGTCTGGGTTGAAAATAGCGGAATCATAGACATAGTTCGCACTTAATAAAGAAAATCTCCACAATCCTTTTTGAAAATATCTTAAGTTTTAAATTATGTTAGTAGAGAAAGTGTCAGAATTGGCTGGTTAGCTATTTCAGAGTATGTTACGCAATATGTAAAAATATATATTTGAATGAGAAAACAATTTAATGCAATTAGAAAAACAGGGTTAGTGTTTCTAAAATATTTAATTAATAAATAACTATTTTTCCTAATTATTACAAATATATTAAGTATTTTTGATAAAATATCTAATAATTATTTATTAATATGCAAAATTATAATTTAATGTAAATTGCTATATATATATATATATATATATATATATATATATATATATATATATATATATATATATATATATATATATATATATATATATATATATATATATATATATATATATATATATATATATATATATATATATATATATATATATATATATATATATATATATATATATATATATATTAATTAAATGAAGAAAATAGAATAAGTTAATTAAAGAATTTAATGAATTAATTAATTAATTAATTAAAGGAGGGGTGTAAAAGTTAAATTTGAAGTGTATTTTGTTATTCAAAAGAAACTAAAGTCTTCTTTTTTTTTTGTGATTTTTATTATTTTTTTATATTTTTAATAATGAACAAAAGTTAAAATTAAAAAAAATCTTTTTTTTAATACTAATAATAATAAGAAAAATTAAAGTTAGAAAAAAGAATTTTTAAGTTTAGAAAAAAAAGAGTTTTTTTATAATAATAATAAAAAAGATTAAGGTTAAAAATATCTTTTTAGGGTTAGAGAAAATGTTTTAATAATAAAAAACACAAATATCATAAACCATAAACAAAACAAATAGCAATCAAACAATCAAACCAAAATTCAAATAAGAATAAATTCTAATCTACATCAAATACAACATTCATACACATGTTTAAAGATATAAAAAAATATCAATATGGAATGTCGTGATCAAATTAAGCTGCTCCCTCCATCCTTCTTTTCCTTTTCTTTATGTTTTCTCCTTTTTCCTTCCTTGCAAGATTCTCCTTTTTTCCTTCGATACAAGATCTCTCTTTTTTCAAATTGATGGAATGGAGACCTTAGGGTTTAGTTGTTGTTGTTCTTTGATGTAAAGAGCAACAACTTTTAGGAGAACTCTAATGAGTTGTTGATCTGTAAATGATTATTGATGCTCTAAATGATTGCTGATGAAAAATTTAAGATGAAGAGAGTCTTATTTATAGATTTTAAATTAGGTTAAAGACACCCCAAAAAGGAAATAGTTCACACCAAGAAAAGCCTAAAGTTTATGATTTTATCTTGACCAGGAAGTCTACAAACTCAGACTAATGAGAAATCAGTTTTGTCAACATGTGACCAATCAGAAAGTGTCAAATCATATGATTTTGTTGTTTTTATAATTTATATGATTTTTGGTTAGTTTTTAATTAAAATTTGAAAAAAGTGGAAAAAAAACTATTTTTAAAAATTTATCAATTAAAAAATACGAAAAATAATAATTTAATAATAAAAAAAGTGATTTTTTGAAAAGATTTATACCAATTGAAACAAAATTATAAACCTAGACACTTTTGTGATTTTTTCTCAATATTGTGATTGATTTGGTGATTAATAAAATTTGATTTTAAAAGATTTCAATTATTTTTAACATCTTGACTATTAAGTGTATAAAATCAAATATTTAAAAAAGTAATTTTAAAATACCCTTAAAATAGAAAACAAAAATAATAATAAAATAATTGAAAAATGACTTTTTTTTTAATCTTTTTTATTAAAAAATACACAAAAGAATATAAATATCAAAAAAGTAGTGTAATGTGACTTGAACTCAAGACCTATCACTTACAAGTCTTATTCTCTTACCAATTGTGCCATGTCATTCAAATCAAGACAAAAAGGCTCATAGATGCATATGAAATTGGGAAAATATTTTGCTATTTTAAGAATAAAAATAATATAAAGTAAATTATTATATATTTTAAATAAGCAAAAATAAGTTATTGTTAAACCAAATGTGGGTAATGTCCAAAAAAATTATGAAGCCAAGTTTAAATATAATTTGAATATTTTTAAAAATGGGACGGACAAATTTGGGGTATGACACCTATGTATCCTCTTATGAGGAATTAAAATCTCAATTCGTAGTTCGTAGGTGTTTGGTTAGGTTTTTTCATGGATTGTGGAAATATTTGAAATTAATCCTTGAACAAAGTCTGAGTTTGAAAAGCAGCGTAGTCATAGACGTAGCTCGCAGTTAATGAAAAATAGATCCACAAACCTTTTTTTAAAATAGGAGTTGAATCTGAAATTAAGTTAGTAGAAAAAGTGTCAGTATTTGATGGATTAGCTGTCTTAGATGTATGATACATAAAAGATTCGAATGATAAAAAGTTTGATAAAGTAGAGAGAATGGTTAGTGTTTTAGAAAATAATAATAAATAACTATTTTCATATTAAAAAATATGTTAAATATTTTTAATACAACTCCAATATTTATTTATTATAAATCTCTCTCTTACAAACTTTGTTGATTGTTGTTGTCTTTAAGAGACAATGATCAACAACTAGTTAACGATTCTTATTAGCCTTCAACCTTCCGAACGGGCGACAACTTCCACAACAACAACGGATTCAGCCGCCACACACTTGTTACGCCCTCCGTCGTCATATAAAAGTGTCATCGAGAGTATTTCCATTTTTTCTTTCGGTATATTTTTTTGTGGCATAATCTAAGTTTATGTATGATTAATATATTGCAGTGTTTTAAATTGGATTTTGATTGTTGCTGTTGAGTTTTCTGATTTTGATTTTTCATGAGAACCATGGTTGATGAATGCTAGGCGTTAAAGAGCCGAAGTAGTAAATTGGTTTTAAAATATAGATGGTGATAGGTTGAGAACTAGTAAGAGATAATTGTCTATTGTTAACTCATTATTATATTAGGCTTTATTTCTATTTTATTTTAAATAATTATCCACCTTGTGTCGGTTTCTCATTGTCGTGTTTGTTTATTTCTATTTTATATTTATATTATTGTGTAAATTAATTAGGATTTCTTAATTAGAGTTAAATTATGAGCCAGGCCTCTTACTATATACACACCTAGTAATTACACCAAATTAAGTATACACCCTCCCCTTCGTTTTAACTAATTTATTTATTTATTTTTTAATTAATTAATTAATTCATTTATTTGTTTTGTTTATATGAAAAGTTGCTGGTAATTGAATGATTGTTGATATCTCAAACTATAAAAATAGTGGGATATTTATAATTGAGAATTAGGTCAAAAATCAAGTGAAATTGATATATTTTTGGCATGATTTTGAAGATTGAAAATTGATTGAAATTTAGTCTATAACTTTGTGAACAAGATTATCAATCTAGCCTTATTTATGACTATTCCAAATATTGAGATTGATTTGAAAAGATTTTATTTATTTATTCTAAATTTAACTATTAATTGCATAAAAATCAAATATTTAAAAAGTAAAAATTAAATTTAAAATAATCTTAAAATAAAAAATGAAAAATAATAATAAAATAATCTAAAAATAACTTTTTTATCCTTAAATAAAAAAACACAAAATAACAATAAAATATAAAAAATAGCACAATAAAAGTTGAACCTACAACTTTATGTTCAACATTCTTACCGAAACTCTCTTACCAATTATCCTATCTTAATTAGTTAAATACATTATGTAAACATGTAATACTATTAATTCCTTATATATTTACATAATAATAATCGAGTAACTATTTTTAAAATGTGTTTGAATATTTTAAAATATATTTTAAATAATTTAAAAATATTTAAATAAATGTTAAATAACATGTTTTAAAATATTTAAACAAATTTTTAAGTATTTAAATAATTATTTTTAAATTACTATGTTTTAATAAAGCATTTTAAAAAATAATTTAATGTATTAAACATTTAAAATGAAAAAAATGATCAACTAATATAAAAATTGTTAGCCCATACCAAAATTCAAATATGATATATTATAAAAAAACTTGAGTCCTTAGAGTTAAAAGTGTGTTTCTTTTAAGATTTCATTTGAATTTTACTATGTGCTAATAATTCTTACATTTGAATTTTACACTGCTAATAATTCTTATATTAATCGGTCATACAATGGTTTGTTCTTATTTTAAATGAACCACTACTATCGGATAGTATAATTGATTCCTTTATATTACTGAGTCTCAAGGTTTGATATCAAGTTTTAAAAGAAACTAAATAAATAATACATAATTAAAAATAAACTTTTTATTAATTTGAAGTACACAAATATGTAAGAGAGATCAAGAGCTCATTGAATTTAAAATAAGTAACTTATCATGTGATTGAGTTAAAATAAGAACATCAAAACAATAATATTTGAGCCTTCCTACTATTGGTTTGAAGACTCATTGACTATGATTGAGAATATTTTTTGTCTTGTCTTTTTTCTCTAACCAATGTTTCAATCTGATGAAAATAAATTATCTTCCATAAAATGTAAATTTAGTGAAATTCTAGTCACTTAAAATTGTCAAATTTAAAGAAAAAGAAAATTTTAATAACAAAGACGTTGAGTGCTTTCTCTAGTGAAAATCATATTGGAGAGAACTCTTTTCTCATTTTGATTGTCTTAACTGAATTTGAATCGGTTAGAATATTAATGTAAGTGTGAGTAAATATGGAAATTGTCTCATATTAGATAAGAAAGTTGTGACCTAAGTATTTATAAATGAGAAAATTCACTCACCTACCACCTTAAGGTTTTAGGTGGACAAATAGTGCGTCTCTCACAAAGATTCCTACTCATACACTATGTATCAATGTTCTCTAGTATACTCCTCTAACAAATGGTATCATGAAGCCTTTAGTTCGAGAAAGGTATCATTTTGCTTGTATCGAAGAGCGTCCAAGAAGAGGTGTTTCGTTACAACAGCGGTACAAGTATAAGAGGGGGAGCATTATGGACTCACACTTGAGGGGAGTGTTAGAATATTAATGTAAATGTGAGTAAGTGGAGAAATAGTCTCACATTAGATAAGAAAATTGTGACTTAAGCATTTATAACTGAAAACTCATTCACCTATCACCTTAAAATTTTATGTGAACAAATAATATGTCCCTCACAAAAATTCTTACTTCTATACTATATATCAATGCTTTTTAATATACTCCTCTAAGATAATGTTATGCAGACATCAAAGACTTTCTTCATTCTTGTGCATGCATAAGATAAATAGCCACTTTATTATTTAATGCGTGTGGAAACAATATTTTACCAAACCAAAGGAAAGGAAAGGAAAGCTTCTAACAAATACATTTATGTAATTTCAAAATATCATATTATACTTTCTTTTCTTTTCTATGTGCTAGTATAGTAGGATGAAAGGAACAGGTCTTGTTTTCTTTGTTCACATTTGAACAAAGTTGAAAAGTATACAAGCATCCTTTCATAAGAAAATATATATAATACATGCATAAAATCAGTTGCCACCTCGGATTTGTTTTCTTCTAAGTCCGAGTTGTACTTTTGGTCTTATTTATTGACTACGAAAATGAGATTACTTTTCAATTAGTAATTTAGTATGTATGGTTAGTGTAAACAGTAAACATATTTGAGCTGTTAATTCAAAGTAAAGTATCCTTACACGTGTACACAACCGTCTATTTGGATTAAACAGTGCTAAAAAGTTTAGTCTCTTACACGTGCACACGGACACGGTTATCCCAGTCAATAAAATAATAAACATTTTCACAGTTGAATAAGCAAAAAGAACACAAGGGGCATTATCGTTAATAATGATGAATCATAAGGGTAATAATTGAACATGATTCTATATAAATACATCTCAACAGCACCACAAAAAACTCAACTTTCTTTCTCATTTTTTCTCTACATTTTGAGCTCTCATCAACGCACTTCTTGGACTTTGATTTTGCAATCTTTGAGTTTCATGTATGTCCTTTTTTTACTTCAAATTTTCATGTATCAATTTTCTATGGTATAAATAAACTTAGCTACTTGGTTTCAAAAGTAACATGAACATAACTTTTTTTTTTTTCTTTGTGAAGATATAAGATGAGTATTGTGTATACTCATGCTCTCAACTACTCTCAAGTTGAATCAAGGAAGAACAATGAAATTGATTCAAATATTGGATACTCACAAACACAACAATATTGTCACCAAAACTCATTGCTTTCAAGCCTTATAGACACAAGAAATGGTTTTATGAATGAAGAAACTTTCAGAAATGATAATGATCAACATCACAAACATTATTCTCCCTCCACAAGTTCAGACATGGAAACAATGTTTACAAATTCTCAACATTTGTTAGTGAAACAAGAAGAGAATGACCCTTTTTCACAAGGAATACAATACAATGGTTACTCTAATGAATCTCCAAGTCAGATGATTTACCAAACTCACCAGAATCATGCATTGCTTAATGATTTTGAGGCTTCATTTAGTGCTGTGAGTTCCTTGGATTCAGAGAATTATGACACAGAAACTAAAATAGCTTCTTCTATGAATTGCTCCAATCTCATTAGGCACAACAGTTCACCTGCTGAGTTTTTCTCCAATTATTCACTTCATAACGGTATTGGAACTAAAAACATTGGAAATGATAATGCTAGCACTAAATCTTACATGCCTAACTTCATCAATGACTATTGGGCTACTTCTACATTCACTGCCCCTAAAACGTCCATTAATAATGGTCAAATCTTCTTTTCCACTTCAAATACTTTGGAAACTCAGGTACACAAACAATAACATATGTGATTGATTACATGTAATTACTTCTATTGTATAAATTTAGTGTCTATGTGTCAGTGTCGTTCGTGTTCAAGTGTATTTCATTGTTGATAACTGAAAGTTTATGTTAATAGGATTTAGACTTTGGATACCAAAAACATGGTTTGAGGCACCAATTGAGTCTTCCAAGCTCTTCTACAAAGATGACTAGTATGGACAAGTATTTTCACATTCAAGGATCTGTTCCATGTAAAATTCGCGCCAAAAGAGGCTTTGCCACCCACCCAAGAAGCATTGCAGAGAGGGTAAAATTCTAACCTTGTTAACAATCTCAAGTCATATAAACACATTTGTTGCATTTTAATGAGCTGCTTCATTTTTTATATATTGGTATGCATATTGCAGGAAAGAAGAATAAGAATTAGTGCAAGAATCAAGAAATTGCAAGAACTTTTCCCAAATTCAGATAAGGTAATATAGCGTGTAATCTTAAGTTTTTGAAAGTTCTGCATAAATTAATCAAGATTCTACCATAAAAAAAATAATTAAAAATCTTATTTTAATTAAAATTTAATCGTAATTATTATGTGATAGTCAGTCTTACACGCAAACGATTGAACTAAAAGTGAAGTTTCATGGTATGCAATTTGATGAGTTATTTGTTGTAATTCTGTGTTGGCAGCAAACAAGTACAGCTGATATGTTGGATGTAGCAGTTGACTACATTAAAGACCTCAGGAAACAACTTAAGGTATAACAAGACAAATACTAAACATTTTTATGTTTTTTCAATTATTGCAAAAATATAACTTTATTTGAAGATGTTAAATGTATATCATGATAAACAAAATATATTACCTCAAAAAATTCTAAATTGTCTTATATGTATTTTTATTTTTCATAATGCAGATATTATCAGACACTAAGGCAAAGTGCAGCTGTACAAGTAATTAGAAGCAATGTTCAGATCTTATGCCTGATTTTCATCCTTGTAGATCACAAAAGGAAGGACAAATTTGTTTTTAAATTATAATTTAGTTTTGCCTAAATAATGGCAAGTGTGAGTATTATATATAGCATAGTTTTATAATATTTGCCCAATTTGTATAAAATTTTAGGTCTTGCTAAATATATTCAGTTTTGTTTTTTCATATTCTCTCTACTTTTTTTCCTTTCTTTTCTTGGCTTCATTTAAGGGTTATAAATTGTATTGCAAAAATAAAAGTACCAACAAAACAATTTATACCATATTTTTCAACACACTAATTTATATAGGTTTTACTCCCACACAATTTTATTAAGGAGAAAACTTCGGTATAATTCTTACTATTTTTTAATAAAAATATAATAAATGTGTTTAAATATTTTTTAAAGAGTGGAAATAGAAGAAAATAACATATGTGTAAGAAGAAATTATACATTTTTATATTTTCGTTAGAAAATAGTAAGATCCACACCTATAGAATTTTATTTAAGTTTTCTCCTTTTATTAAGCCTATTGAATTTTTTACCAATAAAAAACTTGTTAATTAACAAAATATTGTGTTACAAAGTGTCTAGGTAGCTCTCTTCCCAAGAATTCTAAATCAATTTAAACATAATACACAATACAAATATTTGGTGGCGGGGCTTGAATCGTTTTCTCGGGGTCATTATGATTTTCCCGCATGAGTAACTTTCTTACATTGGTTTTTAACTTTACCATCCAAAACCCTAATTTGCACATCATGTTGCTCAGGTTTTTCACGTAAACTCAGCTCTTTCATGAATCACTTTTAGTTATTTCCTGAACTCACTCCCAATCAAACGTCCAAGCCCAATGCCTTGTCGTCCTCAACAAAATCAATCCCACCGCCACCACCACCAAATTTAATCATTCAAACAAGTCCTAAATGGGGTTTGTGACATCCCTTACTCTTAACTCCCTCAAGCCATTATCAAAGGACACAAACTCTCCATTACCACTCTTGTAGATGAATATAAAATTGGTCTTAGAGATTTCAAGAGCAACCTACATGGAAGGATCCATTTAACCTAAAGGCTCTACTCCTCTTGCGGTATTCGCACTTCACACAAAAAATTCAGGGTTATGGTCGAATCTAAAAAGTTCGAGTGTTCTATCTCTTGGTAAAAAAAATTATGAATTCACCTTCTCTTGTGTTGAGGATTTGAGAAGAGTAAGGGCACAAAGATCTCTAAACTTAAGCCCAGGTACTCTGAAGCTTTTTGCCTAGTCTAAGGATTTTAATCCATCTTATCAACAAAACACATTTGCACAGGTTTGGGTTAGATTTTTTTTACTATCACAAAAATATTGGAGACCCGAAATCTTATTTGCGATAGGGAGTAATATTGTTACTCCGATTTAAATTGATGTAGCTTCTTCCAAATCTAGAGTCGATAGAATGTTTGGATAGTATGTTCGGGTGCTTCTTGATATGGATCTTTATGATGTTCTTGTTGAGAGAGAGGGCTTTGCCTTCTTTACCGATATTGAGTATGAAATTCTACCATATTTCTGTTCTCACTGCTGAATAGCATTCCTAAGTACCAGATCCCAAAAAACAACAAACAACCATCCACATCCCCAAAACCAATATTGCATCTCCTAAGGAAGTTGATGTCCAGTTAAATGCTGACAAAGATCCTCCATCTCAGATTCCCTTGGTGGAGAGGACATCGATTTTGAACCAAATTCCTCAAGTGGCGATTTCTAAAACTTCATCTTATACCTCAAACATTAAACACCATTAGTCTTTATTGAATCATTTGAAGTCATTGTTACTCTTGTGACTATTACCCTTAAAATAAAAGTTAGACTTTGATGTCACTTATTGACCAAGTAACTCCGAACACAAAAGAGGTTAAATTGTGATATGCAAAATTTGTAATTAATTTATAAAATCTTCTTACTTTTTAAAATATTTATGTTAACGGTTACGAACAAGATATTAGTATGAATTAGATATTGAGAGAAATGCAACGAAAATAAAATAATTAACTGAAATAAAAGAGAGAAGAGTACAAAGAGAGCGCACCAGACATTACTACGAAAACACATTTAACAACAGTTGTGAAAGACCTATAATCATGGTTGATGGTTCGTTCTTACATAACGTGTGGTTGTAAGTGGGTTATTTACAATCACGATCTATTTCTTGTGGTAGTAAACTGGATAGTGCGCTACATACAACCACAAATGTATTAAACAACTGTTGTCGTATGTCTTTTAATAAAATAAAAATAATGTAGTAGTAGAACAACAAGAACAAGAACAATAACAACAAGAATAAGAAGAAGAAGAACAACAACAACAACAAGAGTCTCGTAAATGGAAGATGACATTTAGAGGTAAAAGATGAAGTTCGTCTAAGTTTGTCTAACTTTGTCTAGCGTAAAAAGAATGAATAAAGAGCGTTATATATATTGGAAAAATAAAAATGGGTGACTTTTCATCACGGTTGGACTTCTAACCGTTGTGAAAAATGGCTTATAATTTAAATAAACAAAACTTTAGGTTCTAGGATTCGAACTCAAAACCTTGTGCCACTTTTAACAACGGTTGAAAGTTTCAACAGTTGTGAAACGTGGCTTAAAATGAAAAAAATAAAAAAAATATAGGTATTAGGATTCGAACTTATGACCAGGCGCCTTGTAACACCGTAAACCCCAAAACTCATTTTTTTTAAGTGTAATCATGTAAAATCATTTTAATTCAGAGACAAGGTGTCACACCTTTCTCATAACAACATACTTCTCAAATCAAAACAAAACAATAGAAATTCAGAACATATCATCTCAACTTAAAACATCTCATAACTCATCAAAGCAAGAAACTTAATCTCAACAAAGGAAAATTAACAAGAAAATTCTTATAAATATAAACCAATGGAAAAAATTGTCCCGATGTTACAATATCAAAGTGATACCATGGAAACTAAAACTCAAAATGATAAACATAAATAAAGAAGAAGGCAATATGCGTCATTCCTCAACATAACAACTACTACTCCTCTACTTGAGTATATGTAACACCTACATAACAAGCCACATAACAACAAAAGAGGAGAGAATAATTCCACAGATGTTATCGGTGAATAGAGAAGTACAAATAGTTGTAATAACATTCATATCAATTACACAATTAATTCACACTTGTAAACGATTACAAAATGCAACATGAAATGCAAATGCAATCCTCCTCTAAAAATGCATGCAATACCAAGTGTTTGGATGTCCAAGTTATGTTATAGAATTATCCACACCACTAATTCCTCTCTGATAAAGGTTCTCTCTAAACTATAAGATTGTCATTGGTTCTTTCTGACCATTTGACCTCATTTACCTTTCTCCAATATACATGAATGCATGAACATGGAAACAACATTCTCACTCAAAATCATCGACAATTATTATTCACAACTCATAACAGCAAAACACAATATATCCCAAACTCAAAAGTATGTCCCTCTCCGAGCCAACAACTTTGCCAATGTAAGGCCAAAGGTAATTCGTCTCTGAATTACTCAACTCAAAAAAATATAGCTCCTTTTTGAGCCACTCAATTATAATTTTTTACAAGTTCATATCAACCACATATTCATATATTATTTACAAAAACTCATCAAAAGAGAAAACACATTATAAGCTCACCAACAGGGTATCAACAACTCAACTAAAAACTTGTCAGAGTATACAAACAACTCAAAATTAATTCTAAAATACGCCAATTAACTCCAAGTAACCAATAAACTTCAAATCTGAATCGAAATAATATTTCTCAGCTCTATTGAAAACTCTAATATAATCAAAATAACTTAATTTATGAAACACTCAAAAGCTCACTAAACTCAAAATTTCTCAAAATCTCATTCGACTCAAAATTGCCCAAAAACTCAATGAACTGGACAGTGGATTCGAGTAATTACTTAAAATATCAAACAACATTTAAATAAAGCAAATAAATATGTTTTGGAATTATTAGAGGGTCCTTTATAAGACTATGATTTTACTTTAGGACTCAATATCCCAATCAGTTCAGTTTAATCAAACAACAAGAACTGGTACTTGCACCAGATAAAATGTTTCATCTTACTTCAAAATAGCACCAAATATTATAGACTTATGATAAAATTATGAAAATCTCTAGTCTAAAAGATCTTTGAACCCTCTTTCTAACTTAATTGACGTACCTCAAACGGATTTATGGAACTAAACTTATGCATGAAACAAGATGACCAACACAGGGCCAAAATTGACTACACCTTTAGTATAAAAACCATGGAATTGTTATTGTTGTTGCGCTTCTAAACCCAATTACTCAACTTCAAAAGAAATATTATCACGTTAGATTTCTTATTGTAACTGACGACTGTTGTAATCAGTTTAATTCTGCAGCTACCCTTGAGTTTTGATGATAACAAATCATTGTATGTTTAGAGAATAATTTTATACTCTAACAATGTGTTAAGTGTGCAGACTCTAAATAAGCCAAAAATTGGGGATAATAGACTCTGGACAACGCTATTTATGGGCTATGAACTTATGGAGAACCTAGGCTCTGGGTTAAGTCAAGGTTTTGACTCTTATAGTATGATGTGTGACATCATCAGTTTCTGAAATCAACACACTCAAACTCTGGAGAGTTACAATTTTGTGTTACAAAGATCAAGCAAACATCAAGAATGCTTCTAATCAACGGTTCTGATGAATGTTAGTTTAAATCTTCTATCTATGATTATATTGTGAAAATATTCTGAAGACAATGTTCTAGAAGATCAAGTTCTGAAGATTATGAAGACAAGGTTCTGGATGAACAAGTTTTGAAGACAAGGTTATGGATGAACAAGTTCTGAAGACTCTGAAGACAAGGTTCTGGATGCAAAAGTTCTGAAGACTCTGAAGACGAGGTTCTAGATGAACATGTTCTAAAGATTCTGAAGACTCTGAAGACTTAGGTTATGAAGATTCGGTTTCAAGTTTTTGTCCTTCTAGGCATGCTTCATCATCTACCATCAGAAGCCCTTGGAGATTAGAAGGTAAGATCAAACTAGGTTTTTGTGAGGAATAATATAAGGTACAATTGTTTCCACTACCCTAATATGGTGGTGCAAGGACTGTACTATGGTACTAGGTTGTTGACCATTCCCTCACTGACCGCCGCGGGAAAAAAAAGCTAGATTTTAGTATTCCCATTCTACCCTCCAACGTATTTCTTTTCATCTATAAAAGGAAGACTTGGAAGAATTGGAAAATAATGATTCAACTATTCATTCTACAAAACTTACACTGAAACACTCTTTCATCTCACTTTGATTTATTCATTGTAAAGTTTTGTAAAAGTAAGGAACTTTTGTTCGTTAACTTGCTAAGAATACTTTTATGTTTCTATTTGTATTTCAACTTGTGTTATTAGATTTCTTAGAAGAAACTTTGTAAACACAACCTTTGTATTTCAACTTGTTAGTTGATTGTTCCTTGAGTGACTAAGTGCTAGTTAGATTACTCAAGAAGTCATTGACAGTTAGTCCTTGAGATGTTGTTCCTTGAGATGTTGTTCCTTGAGAGACTAGGGTATAGTCATAATTTATCAAGAAGACATTGACAATTTGTCTTTGTAGTTTGTAATCATTTTGGTTATAGTGGATTAAGTCCTTCTTGATAAGGAAAAATTAGCTTGGTGGATGGACTGGAATAGCTTCGTTAACAGTGAACCAGGATAAAAATAATCGTGTTCATTTATTTTTATTCTTGTGTCATCTACTTTTTCTTGAGGAAAAAAATTTAAATCTAGAAAACCAATTCAATCCCCCCTTTCTTGTATTTCTTGCACTTCAATTGGAATCAGAGCTCTGGTTCTAGTATTGATTGTTATCAAACACTTAACTATGTCAGATAAAGATCCAGATAATTTTTTAAACACATAATAGGTTCTAAAAACATTGTTAGAGATTGTTATTATGTTAATCTTCCAGTATTTGATGGAGAAAGGTTTAAATATTGGAAAGATAGACTTGAAAGTTTCATTCTTGGTTATAATGTAGATCTCTAGTGTTAGACGATGTGAAGGATCTAAAGGGGGGGGGGGGGTGAATAGATCCCTTTGAAAATTTTGGGCTTTTTGTAAAATTGTTTTTATCAGAGAGCGACAGCTCTGAATCTGATCGTCTAAACTTTACGTATTGGAAAGATCGGATATGCGAACCAATTTGATGAAAATGATGAGAATATAATCACAACTAAAATTGAATATGATGAATCTCTTTAGCAAGTTTAACAAGGTGTAAGTTATTATCAATTACTTGCGAAGAAGATAAAACAAATTTGTGAGTTGTAAATTCACCAAACACTTGGTGTACATACTACACAAGGTTTGGTTATACTCAAATTGTAGTGATTATAGAGATTCAAATGAATGTTATATGAGTTGTAAATTTTAGTTTGTCACTATAATTATTTTGTATGAATGAGAAAAATTGATAACTCACAAATTCAAGCAAATAGAAATAAAATGCAGAAAACTAAAATGGACACAGTATTTGTTAAGGTAGTTCACCCTGTCGTCCTCGCGTGGGATACTCTACCCCCAATTCTAGAATCTAGAATTAGGATTATGAAATTAATTTTGCAAAGTTTGTAAGAGAAGATAAAATCACCATAATTCAAAGTCACTTGATGAATCTTATATGTTGCACTCCTCTTCCCTTGATTCTTGATGAATCAAGTATGCCAAATCTTGAACAAAATCTCCTTCTACCTTGAATGATTTTGAACCCTAGAAATTGGCCCCAAATCCTTCTTCACAATACTCCGATTATCAATACCCGATTGAACACCCCACGGTCTTCCAATCCCTTAGCTCGGCTGAATTCAATGAAGCAAAGACTTATGATAAAAACCCCCAATTTTGGAGGACAAAACCCCAATGGTTTTATTCAAGAAAAAACCCACAAAGATCTCTAACCAAATCTGAAATTTCACTTTCAATTCAGACGTTATCAACACAATCCCAAAAACTTGATCAACAAAAATGATTGTGTGTAGTTGTTGATGGTTGATGAGAGGTTGAAGATGAAGAGATTTCTTGTGTCTATCTTTCACTTTTTATTGTTTTTTCCAAAAAATAGAGGCCAAACAATATATATAAGTGATTCCCATGATGTAACAACGTAGTAGAAAAATGAGACAATATAGCGATGCATCGGTTCATGCAGGGTGTACAAAAGTCGTGTGCCTTCCCGAGCGAGAGAGGTTGAAATTCCTTCATTCATGCGCCGATTCATTGCCTGATGCGCCGACTCATGTTTTCCAAAAACTATGCGTCGATGCATAGAGAAGGCGTGCACTTTCCCGAACGTTTCCAAGCCAAAATCTTCTTCTCATTAGCCGACCTAAGGTTTCATGAGTCGGCTCATGCAGTCTGTTTTGAGAAAAATGCTTGTTTTTGATGTTTCTCACATGCACCTGTTTGAAGCATGACATATTTGCACAGATAGGTTTTTGACCAGCATTAAAACTCAGTTCTTTCACCTTTTCCCTCACATACTCCCCCTTTTTGATGATGGCAAAAACCGCAAATATGAATCGTCTCAATGGTTGCGAATCATCCAATCATCCTCCCCCTGAGATATTGCATATTTCTGTTGTGTATTCCTTCCCCCCCTTTGAAAACATAAAAAAGAAACAAGGACATGGGTTAAGAGAACCAAAAAAATAGAATGACCAATATTTTGCAACTTTTCAAAAAGAACACAAACTAACATACACACAATATGAAGCAAGTGCAAACGAAAATAGATTCAATAACCAATAAAGGAATACAATATGATGTTTATTGTTACAAACCCAAAATAAAACACAAAGTAGTATGGGAAGTAAAACAGTTTAATATAAAACCATATTAATACAAGCATAACAAGCAAGAAATAAAGTGCCAAGCATTAACTAATGTTGTTGTTCCTCATTGTCTTATGGTGGTTCAACTGGTTGGTTTGGTGGAAAGCGAGCCATGAAAGCCGACTGAAATTTTGCCAAGTTTGTGTTTTGCGTTTCCATCATTCCATGAAGAGTGTTATATCGACGGTCTTGGAGGCTAGCATAATCCTTAAACTGAATGTTTTGAAGGTTGACTATTCCAGCAAGATTGTTAATTCGTTCATTTTCTAATACCATTTCTTCATGATGGTGGACGTGCATTTCCTCAAGTTTGCGCATCACCTCGTCATAGGATCTATGAGGCTCATGGTCATCATTGCCTTTGTCATCTTCTTCATCCTCTTCCAAACTTTCTTGATTCTCAGTACCAACTTCACCGCCCTCAGCATCTTCCATTTCATCATCCTGTTCAACATCTTCATTTCGAAGCATTACTGAGTTTGATTTCACAAAGTACTTGTACTTACCAAGCTGCGGATTCCATTGATGACCCATAAGTGTGAGAGATTTGGAGGTAAAATATGAATCCAGCAGGATAAGTGTAGGTGAAATACCAGTAAGATCAAGGTTTGCTTGACTTAGAATTCCATGAATGAACGATGGATACCCCAAAGCAGATCCTCTAGGGGAATCCCTCAATGCAAATAGCCGGCTAGTGATGTAATACAGCCAATGAATCTTAAATTTGTTTAGAATAGACCAAATTAACATAACCTCAGGTTGATTAATACGGGACAACCCACCCTTTTTGGGGAGAATTATCCTTGACACAATCCATTGCATAATTCGAGCTAGAGTAACCAATTGACCTGTTGTGACAGTTTTTGGAAAAGCACTACTTTGCACAAAACTCTCGGGATATGTTCTTTTTAACATGGAATTCAAGGCTTATTTGAAGTCATAGTCTGTAGGAAGCTTAATGCCAGTGATTTTAACAACATCAGTGTCAACAGGGAACAACTCAAAAGCTTTCCAAATTTCATCATCTACCTTGATAACCTTATTTGCAATTCTGTACGAAAATTGGTGATCAGAGAATTTACCTTGTATACCCGTATAGAATACCTTGACGAGTACCTCGTTGTAGTCTCCATCCAACTCAAGGAATGGAAACACCTTTTGATGGTCCAACAATTCCACCACATCTGAGATATGTAGGCATTTAAGAGTGAGACGGAAGGCACAAAATTGCTTAACCAACCTCCTTCTAGCAAACTTCTCATCATACTTTTCAGTGAGATCAGGAGGAAGAAGTGATAGAAGAGTAACTCGAGTTTAATTTGAAGAGCTAACTCTGATACTTATTTTCTTTGTTGCCCTAGAAGCATTGGATGAAGGTTTAGAAAGATTTGGAGTTGAAATGACATAATGGGTTTTTAGGGTTTTGAGATGGAGAGGGAGGCCGGATGAATGCTAGCAAGAGGGAACAACAACATAGAAAACGGATGTATGCAAATGGAACAACACAATAAAAACTAAGATATAACGGGCTTCCAAACAGCGATGCATCGACCTATGCAGGGATGCGTCGATGCATTCCAGTAAAATAAACCTAAATATGTTTTTCAATCAAGCGTGCGCCGGCCGCTCAGAGTTATAGGTCGGCTCATGTATGTAAAATTTTAAAATTTCTTGTATTTCATGGCATGTAGGTTTTTTAGAAATTAATTGAACATAATAAACAAGTACGCATGCACAGAAGCAATAACACATAAAGCATTTAATCATTTCATAGCACCAACATTTAAGCAAAATGATCACTAATGAGAAATAGTAGGAAGGATATTACCGAACGTATTTGAATGACACGATTCCCTCACATGTCGCCAGCCCAAGATGATATTCACGAATCATAGAGACACAAAGATAAATAAAGGGAATGCAACTCATTGGAGTTACGATCTATCCGAAATATCAAGGACACCGAGTTCTCTACGAATATGAAAGAATGGTTTGGTCGCAAGTGGTTTTGTAAAAATATCGGCAAGTTGATTTTTGCTATCAACGTGCTCAAACACGACTTCACCTTTCTCTACATGATCCCTAAGGAAGTGGTGCCTAATTTCAATATGTTTAATGCGCAAGTGTAGAACTAGATTTTTGGTTAGATTGATGGCACTTGTGTTATCACAAAATATTGGAATATGATTAAGTTTTAAATCATAGTCGAGTAATTGTTATTTGAGCCACAAAACTTGAGCACAACAATTACCGGCTGTAACATATTCCGCCTCAACCATTGACAAAGCAACTGAAACTTGCTTTTTGCTATGCCAACTAACTAAGGAGTTTGAAAAGAAATGACAAGTGCCACTTGTGCTTTTCCTATCCAATTTGGAACCCGTAAAGTTGGAATCAGAATAGCCAACCAAAGAATAATCACTACCCTTGGAGAACAAAAGTCTATACTTAGGAGTACCACAAAGATACCTAAGTATACGTTTTACAGCTTTTAGATGACTCTCCTTAAGACAAGATTGATATCTAGCACACATGCAGACACTAAACATAATGTTCGGACGAGAAGCGGTAAGATAAAGAAGAGATCCAGTCATACCTCTATACCTTTTTACATCAACCGGATTACCATGTTCATCCCGATCTAGGCTAACCGCGGTAGGCATTAGAGTGTCAATAACTTTTGAGTTTTCCATATCGAAGAGCTTGAGCAACTCATAGCATTACTTCGTTTGGATAACAAAATTTCCTTCCTTGAGTTATTTGATTTGAAGACCTAGGAAGTAGTTTAACTCCCCCATCATGCTCATCTCAAATTCACCCTGCATCACTTTAGAAAATTCCTTGACCAAGGTGATGTTAGTAGACCCAAAAATGATATCATCTACATAAATTTGCACCAAGATTGAGTGATTTCCTTGGCGCTTAATGAAGAGGGTTGTATCAACCTTCCCTCTAGAGAATCCCTTTTCTAGTAAGAACTTGCTAAGCCGATCATACCAAGCCCTAGGGGCTTGCTTAATACCGTATAAAGCACGTTTAAGTTTATAAACATGTTTAGGAAACTCGTGATTTTCAAATCCGGGAGGTTGAGATACATAGACTTATTCATTAATATAACCATTTAAGAATGCACTCTTAACATCCATTTGAAATAGCTTAAAGTTTTGTGAGCATACATAAGCTAATAACAAGCGTATAACCTCGAGTCGGGAAACCGGAGCATAAGCTTACTCATAGTCGATGCCTTCCTCTTGGTTATACCCTTGAGCAACAAGATGCACCTTGTTGCGAGTTATGATTCCGTTTTCGTCAAGTTTGTTCCTAAATACCCACTTAGTACCAATTATTAGATGTTCTCGCAGAGGGGGGACAAGGTCCCAAACCTCATTTCTCTTGAATTGGTTTAATTCTTCTTGCATTGCCAAAAACCAATGTTCATCGAATAAAGCTTCTTTAGGGTTTTTAGGCTCAATTTGAGAGACGAATGCGAAATGATAACAAAAGTTACGTATCTTAGACCGTGTAGTTACTCCCTTTGATATGTCTCCAAGAATGTTGTCAATGGGATGATCCTTGGTTTCTTTCCACTCCAAAGGAGGATTTATTTCATTTGTTGGTTGAGTGTCTTCTTCTTATTTGCTAGACACATAATCCATCTCCCCTTTTTCTTTCTCAAGTATGGGCTCATTACTCTTTTCATATTGATCATTGAGTATCCTTTCCGAAGAAGCACCTGCACCATTAAAAGAAATACCCTTTCCGATCATTTTTGGACAGGATTCATCAAAGGAAACATGCACGGATTCTTCCATAATTTGTAACATTTTATTAAATACCCTATATGCTTTACTAGATTGAGAGCATCCGAGAAAGATACCTTCATCGGCTTTTGATTCAAATTTTCCAAGATTTTATTTTCCATTATTTAATACAAAACATTTACATCCAAAGATATGGAGATGAGAAATATTTGGTTTTCTACCTTTCAAAAGTTCATACGGTGTTTTGTTGAGCATAAGACGTATCAAGATCCTATTTAGCACATAACAAGCCGTATTAATGACATCGGCCCAAAAGTATTTTGGAAGACCATGTTCATTGATCATAGTTCTCCCAAGTTCTTCTAGAACATAATGTTTACGCTCAACAACTCCATTTTGTTGAGGTGTTCTAGGAGCAGAAAAATTATGATCAATGCCATTTCTTTCACAAAATTCATCAAAAAGGTGATTTTCGAATTCACCTCCATGGTCACTTCGGATGATAACAATTTTTGTATTCAACTTGCTCTGAGATAATTTGGAAAAAATTTCAAAAGCATAGAAAGTCTCACTTTTGTTTGCTAAGAATATTGTCCAACAAAATCTAGAGTAGTCATCAACTATAACGAAGCCATGATAATTTCCACCTAGACTTTTAATTCTAGATGGTCCAAATAAGTCCATATGGAGGAGTTCAAGTGGTTTCGTTGTAGAGATGACATTTTTAGATTTAAAAGAGACTCGTGTTTGTTTACCCATTTGACAAGCATCGCATAGATGATCTTTTGAAAATTTGATTTTTGGTAAGCCAATCACAAGGTATTTAGATATGATTTTATTTAGAAAATCAAAGTTAACGTGTGCTAATCGCCTATGCCAAAGCGACGAGTCTTCACCCATGGAGACTAAGCATTTAGCACCTGTTAGGGATACATCATTCAAGTCAAGCATATACACATTGTTTATCCTCAAGCCCTTAAACACATCCTCTTTCTTATCATTATGTTCGATTATGCAATCATCCTTTAGAAAAGTAATTTTATAACCTTTGTCGCATAATTGACTAATGCTAATAAGATTGTGTTTAAGGCCTTCAACTAATAGGAAAACTGAGATAGTGGTGGATGAGGGATTACCTACACTACCTTTACCGAGTATTGCTCCCTTGTTGTTATCACCATTAGTAACAAATATTTTCTTCTTTGCCACAAAGTTAAAGAATAGCGAAATGTCACTCGTCATGTGTCTTGAGCAACCACTATCGAGAAACCGTCTTCTCTCGAGAGGCTCAAGACATTCCACCTGAAATCAAACATGGGAGATAGGTACCCAACATTCATCAGGTCCTTGAGTGTGAGTTAAACATTTGTTTCCTTTGGGGAACCATTGGTATATGCCTTTAGGAACTAAGAATCTCCTAAATCAACATTTACTAATGGTATGTCCCTTCTTGCAACAATATAGGCAAGACATATCTAAGTGAGATCTACTCTTGCTATCTTGATCTCTTACTTCATAGGTATATTTTTGATAGGGATTAATCATACTTTTTCTGAAGTTTGAGCGATCGATACCAAACGTAATCTTAGGTTGTAAAGCTTTGTCTAGTATGGCTTTGAGAGTTCTAACTTCTTTTTGCCAAATATGACAAGTTTCACATCCATACCATTTAAACCAAGGTCTCTCTTATTTTTCACATTTTCCTTCAATATTTTCTATCATAGATTCTTTAAGAGCTTCTAATTCCTTTTCAGAATCGGAAACCTTTTTTTATAGATATGAAAAGATTTTCTTGTTTGAGGCTAAGCGTTTGAAAGCTTACTTAGCCTCTTGATGTAAAATATTAAAGGAATTTAACAATTCTAAATAAGACATTTCATCAAAATGATCATACTTAGCATGACTTACATTCTTTTTCTTATGATGATGAGCCATGAGACAAAGGTTGATCGTTTCTTCTTCATCACTTGAGAAACCTTTACTTGAGGAATCACTATCGCTCTCCCAAGCAATGTATGCTCTTCTAGCTTTGGTTGGTTTCTTTTCATTTTTGGCCTTGGCTTTGTCTTTATTCAAATAGGGGAAATCCGACTTGTAATGACCGAGTTTGCCAAAATGGTAGCATGATCCTCGTGACTTAGGCTTCTTACTTTCATCTTGCTTGCTTGGTTGAGAGTGGCGTCTATAATTGATGAGATTCTTATCTGAATGTTGAATTTCATTTTTCCGGAGAAATCTATTGTATTTTCCTACGAACAGACCCATATCCTCATCCAGACTCTCATCGTCATCACTTGATTCACTTGCACACGAAATTGAGGTGGGTGACTTAGAGCTTGAAGCCTTTAGTGCTATAGACTTCTTTTCCAAGTCCCTTGACGTTTCCTTCTTTTCTTTCTTTTCATGCTTTCTAAGGCTTATGAGCTCTTGCTCATGTTCTTGAAGCTTACCCTATAGTGTTGTGAGATCCAAAGCATTTAGATCATTGGCTTCCTTAATTGCTGTAACTTTAGGTTGCCATTCCCTGCTAAGACATCTCAAAATTTTGTTAGTAGCAACAAAATTGGCAATTACATGACCAAGTGTATGCAAGCGACTCATTATATGAGAAAATCTCTTTTGCATGTCGGCGATGGTTTCATCTTGCTCCATGAGAAAGAGATCAAACTTTTGCGTCAAAGTATTGATTCTAGCCAATTTTACATCGTTTGTGCCCTCATGGGTGACTTGCAAAGCGTCCCACACTTCCTTAGCTGTAGCACAATGTGAGACCCGAAAATACTCATCAACTCCTAGAGCTGCTATGAGCATGTTTCTTGCTTTCCAGTCATAGGCATAATTTTCTCATCTTTTTCATCCCATTGTGCTTCCGGTTTAGGAACGGTTATCTCGACAGCATTTTGCATAGTTATTGCAACTGGCCCATCTTGGATAACCTTCCATATTTTCCTATCAACAAACGTGATATGGACACGCATACAATCTTTCCAATAGCTATAATTTTCACCTGTGAAAACGGGTGCTCTAGTGTATGCCCCTTTTATATCACAATCCATTTCTAGAAGTTGTATGTGAAGCACTGGACAAACCGGAGCTCTGATACCACTTGTTAGACAATGTGACGGATCTAAAGGGGGGGGGGGAGGAGGTTGAATAGATCCCTTTGAAATTTTTTCGCTTTTTGTAAAATTGTTTTTATCAGAGAGCGACATCCCTGAATCTGATCGTCTAAACTTTACGTATTAGAAAGATCAGATATGCGAACCAATTTGATGAAAATGATGAGAGTAGAATCACAACTGAAATTGAATATAATGAATCGCTTTATCAAGTTTCACAAGGTGTAAGTTATTACCAATTAGTTGTGGAGAAGATAAAGCAAATTTGTGAGTTGTAAATTCACCAAACACTTGGTGTACGTACTACACAAGGTTTGGTTATACTCAAATTGTAGTGATTATATCGATTCAAATGAATGATATATGAGTTGTAAATTTTAGTTTGTCACTACAATTAGTTTGTATGAATGAGAAAAATTGATAACTCACAAATTCAAGCAAATAGAAATAAAATGCAGAAAACTAAAATGGACACAATATTTGTTAAGGCAGTTCACCCTATCGTCCTCGCGTGGGCTACTCTTCCCCCAATTCTAGAATCTAGAATTAGGATTCTGAAATTAATTTTTCAAAGTTTGTAAGAGAAGATACAATCACCACAATTCAAAGTCACTTGATGAATCTTATATGTTGCACTCCTCTTCCCTTGATTCTTGATAAATCAAGTATGCCAAATCTTGAAACAACATCTCCTTCTACCTTGAATGATTTTGAACCCTAGAAATTGGCCCCAAATCCTTCTTCACAATACTCCGGTTATCAATACCCGATTGAACACCCCACGGTCTTCGAATCCCTTAGCTCGGTTGAATTCAATGAAGCAAAGACTTGTGATAAAAACCCCCAATTTTGGAGGACAAAACCCCAATGGTTTTATTCAAGAAAAAACCCACAAAGATCTCTAACCAAATCTGAAATTTCACTTTCAATTCAGACGTTATCAACACAATCCCAAAAACTTGATCAACAAAAATGATTGTGTGTAGTTGTTGATGGTTGATGAGAGGTTGAAGATGAAGAGAGCTCTTGTGTCTATCTTTCACTTTTTATTGTTTTTTTTCCAAAAAATAGAGGCCAAACAATATATATAAGTGATTCCCATGATGTAACAACATAGCAGAAAAATGAGACAATTTAGCGATGCGTCGGTTCATGCAGGGTGTACAAAAGGCGTGTGCCTTCCCGAGAGAGAGAGAGGTTGAAATTCCTTCAGTCATGCGCCGACTCATTGCCTGATGCGCCAACTCATTTCCTGATGCGCCGACTCATGTTTTCCCAGAACTACGCGTCGATGCATAGAGAAGGTGTGCGCCTTCCCGGACGTTGCCAAGCCAAAATCTTCTTCTCATGAGCCGACCTATGGTTCCATGAGCTGGCTGATGCAGTCTGTTTTGAGAAAAATGCTTGTTTTTGATGTTTCTCACTTGCACCAGTTTGAAGAATGACATATTTGCACAGATAGGTTTTTGATAAGCATTAAAACTCAGTTCTTTCATATTTGCCCTCACATCTAGGATATGTTAACAAATGGTTACACACATCATGTAGGATCAAATGGCGTAAAACGTGAAAGAAGCGAAATGAATGAACAACAAAAGAGAGATCACAAGAATCATCACATATCCAGAACTATTATGTTGTATGTTATTTCCTATTCAAAATATGAAAATATCAGAAATAGAGACTCTGCTAAGTCTATATCTAATTCATTAAAAATGATGCATGAAAGAAATGAGCAAGTAAAAGAAACCAAGGCTTTGGCTTTGATTCGGAAGTATGAAGCCTTCAAGATGGAAGAAGAAGAAACTATTGAGGATATGTTCTCAAGGTTTTAGAGTCTGGTAGCTGGCTTAAAAGTTTTGAACAAATATTATACTACTTCAAATCATGTAATGAAAATCATCAGAAGCTTGCCAAAGAAGTGGAGGCCAATGGTGGTTGCACTCAATGTGTCTAAGGATCTGAACAGTACAACTCTAGAGGAGCTAGTAAGCTCTTTGAGAAGTCATGAGTTAGAGCTAGAAGAAGATGAGCCTCAAAGAAAATAAAAATAAATGGCTCTAAAATCCAAAAGAAAATTTCTTCAAGCTGAAGAAGAGTTTGATGAAGAGGACAAGTTGTCTCTACTCTCTAGAAGGTTCAACTAACTCTAGGAGCAAAGAAAAAAGAAAGATTTTAAGGTTGTGTGGGTCAACTTTGAGCCTTTTGAAGGCGACTCTAAATATGAAGCTAATGTGGCGTTGATGGCCAGCACAGAAGCATCTGATTCTGGATCAGAATCAGATTCATCATACTTAGAATCAGACTCAGACTCCGACGAGATATGGGTACCAAAAGACAAATGAAAGAAGCATATATTCCAAGATTTTGAACTTAAAGCCTCGTATCTCTATAGGTCCTGAAGGAGATTATAAGGATAAAATATTCAGAACATAGACAATTGGTAACAATTCTCTTTCCTCTACTTCTAATTCGTTTTATTTATTCTTAACACTAACAGGTTTGATTCTGAGTGCTTAACAAGGTATCATATTGAGGTTACTCTGAATGCTCTAAAGGCTAAAGAGTTAACAAAGCTGAAACTAATATTGTTAAGGAATCAAGTCTTAATAATTTTGATGATAAGGTTGACTCTGAAAATTCAAAGCAAGTTGATAAGTTTTCAGATTTGGAGATTAGCAACTCAATCTCTAGAGGCAGGGAATTTGAAGTGAAATTTTCTGAAAGCGCTCAATGAAGAATTTCTCAATCAGAATCTGAAGTTGCTGACTCACCAGCCCATGTGAAGAAGTTCAAAATCTGAAACCTCTCTTTCTAGAGATATTATTCTTGATGAAAAGATAGAACCTTCTTGGTTTTTTTTAATATATTTTTATCCTTTTTGACTGTCTATCCTGAATCTGTAGTTTTGGCAATGGTTATTGCTAATCAAAATTATTCATAAGTATTCATCTCAAAGGGAGCTTGAAAACCTCACTCTAAAGAAGCTAAGATAATTTTGATTGTATAAAACTCAGGGGGATCCTACCAACCTAACTCTCGTGTTTTATATAATGTTGATTAACCAAAGTAAAAAATGTTCATCAAAATACATGGGTCTATCATCATCAAAAAGGGGAAGATTGTTGGAACAGGTTTGGTTCTGCAACTATCCTTGAGTTTTGATGATAACAAAGCATTGTATGTTTAGAGAACAATTTTGTACTCTAATAGTGTGTTAAGTGTGCAGACTCTAAACAAGCCAGAAAAGATAACAGACTCTAGACAACGCTAGTTTTGGACTACGAACTTATGGGTAATCTAGGCTCTGAGTTAAGTCAATGTTTTGAATCTGATGGTATTACGTGGGATGTCATGAGTTTGTGAAATCAACACACTCTACGTCTTGAGAGTTACAAGTCCGTGTTACAAAGATTAAGTAAAGATCTGGAACGCTTCTAAGAAACGGTTCTGATGAACGTTAGTTTAAAGCTTCTAACGGTGATTATTGTAGCACCCTTCAACCCCAACGGATAAATCACAAAATATTTAATAAATAATTTAAACTCAAATCACCAATAAGGGTGTCACATCATCATAAAAAAATATCATAAAAAACATCTTACTCCGTAACACGGGTTTTCCACAGTTATAATCAATTTCTTTTTCAGAATATCCATACCAAATCATTTACTACGTAGTGGAACAATAGTCTCAACATAACTTTATTAAAAGTCCTTTTAAAGGAACATCATCATGTCAACAAAAAGAACTTATAGTTCAAATCAAATGATCCCAATCCCCGATGTTACATATCAGAGCAAGACCCTTCTTATTCAACATAAATAAACAACGCACTCCGAAGCTATTCTCTAATCTTATACAAACTAATCCTGATCACTTGTGTGTTACCCACATGGAGACAACATTCAAACAGAAAGAGTGAGTAATCACAAATCATTACAAAAGATATAAGAAATAGATATACAGTTGCAACGACATCATCATGAATGCATAAATAGTCATCAAGTCATAAATCATAACCAAGACATCAAGTAATTCACAAATGTCAACATAATTATCCATCAAGTCACAACATTGTCTAAACATCATTTAAATCAACAATTATGCAATGTCACATAGAATGGAATGTATCAATATAGACTCATGCATGTGGTACCAAACTTCACCGGTGAATATTGGGCCATCGTTCTCCAAAGATCCCCACCATAATATCGATTCTCTCTTGCACTCAATACACACAATGGGATTGAGGCCAACACTAGACCAACATCCTAAACAACCTGGGTGGACCAGCATCCAAACAAATACTATGAATTCATGATGCACAATCAACATAATATTCACGACCACAACTAGTCAAGTGCATCATCATTCATGTAATCATTATACAACATATCATCATCTTATACATCATTATACCATATACAAAATACTCACAACAATCTACATATCATGCCATCATACACCATATTTTATCAATACATACTGATATATATTCATCGTGGCATATTCATGGGAAGCACACCATATTACTCATTTTATTCCGCGCAAAACAACAAAGAAAACAAAATTGTCAACTGCCCACTCGCCTAAGGCTCTCCCGGCGAAGATAGCCACTGGCCTAAGGCTCGCTTGACGATGTTGAGGCAATACACCTTCCCTATACATTTTTCTAGGAGCACCTATTTTTCACCCTTCCTTTGCCTCTTATCTTGCCCGACGAAGCTTAAGCTCGCCATCTCTTCGACCAACGAAGCTGGGGAAAAAATCCTTCCCCCATACATCTTCTAGGAGCACCTAAAATTGCATATCTTCTTGCCTAGAAGTCGCTCGGTGCTGCTCTAGCAAAATTGTTCCGCCCGACGCTGCATGTGGCTCGCTCGGAGATGCTGTGAAAACAATAGTTCTATTTTGCAATTTCTACACCTGTTCAATCCTAATTTCTCATGAGATTTCATACTAGTATAATCCCAATTTTATAAATAATCAACATGTCAACATATAAGAGCAACCACATATTATAATACAGACTATGGGTATCAAATCATAGTATTTTACACATCATATTTCACCAATTTCATCATAATCATCATATCATAAATTCATCACAAAGCCCCAAACAAACCTACCTACATCTAAACCCCATACAATTATAATAGCAAGGATCACCCCTCTTACCTTAGATTTTCCTAGCAAGAGATCATCCTCTTTGTGTTCTACCGCATATCCTCTTGTTTCCTTGTGTCCTAAATTTTCTATGCTGTTCTAATTCTTTCACGATCATACACAATGAAACATTTTCCCTCTATTCCTTATTTAACCCTTAGTCCCCTATTATGAACTTCCTAACATACCTTCACTTAGCCTTTCACCAATTATAACATTGCCCTCAATATTTCTACATTAATATACCTTTTATTTTATTAATAATAATTATATTTAATAATTCAAAACAATTATATTAAATTATCTAAATTATTAAAATACCGAAGACCACCTTAATTCATCCTTACCCCACAACATAACGTCACAACACACATCATATTCAACAAAATATCACATATTCACCAATAATTCACAAATGATCATACTAAATCAATTAATTAAATAATCTAATTATTTTGGGATGTTACAACTCTCTCCCACTTATAGAATTTTCATCCTCGAAAATTACCTGAGGAAAACAGAGTCGGATACGACTCTCATCTGATCCTCACGCTCCCAAGTCAAACTTCCACCATCCGGTCCACCCCACAATACCTTCACCAAGGAGCTCTCTTTACCTCGTAATTTCTTTACTTCCTGACCTTCTATTCGCATGGGTGATGCTAAACTGTCAGGTTATCTCTCACCTTTACATCATCTATTTGGATTACATGCGAAGGATCCAGAACATACCTCCTCAATTGATATACATGAAACACATCATGAAGATTTTCAAGCAACGATGATAAAGTAATTTTATAGGCCACCTCGCCTATCTTCTCTAAAATCTAATACAGACCAACAAAACACGGTGTTAACTTTCGCGACTTTAGAGCTCTACCAACATCAGTTACCAGAGTAACTCTCAAGAACACATGATCGTCCTTCTAGAACTCAAGTGCCTTCCTCCTTTTATCGTGATAACTCTTATGATGACTCTGAGAAGCTTTTGTCCTCTATTGGATCATCTTGATCTTTTCAGCTATTTCCTGCATAATCTCATACCCGAGCACAACACTCTCGTCTGACTCATACAAACACAATAAAGTTCTACGCCTCCTACTGTACAATGCTTCATATGGTTCCATACCAATACTAGCATGATAATATTTGTTGTAGCTAAAATCGATTAACGGAAAATGGTTATCCCAGGAATGGATGTTGTGGTATCAGATTCAAAATTTGGATTTTCTGAGTGGGGAGCTTCAAACAGCGGATCAAATTGATCAATATCAGAAAGAACTTGAGCAAGTTCAGGCTGATTTTGGTCAATATGGGTAGTAGGTGGATTATTTAGAAGGTTATCTAGAGATAGTGAGGGGTTAAATTCAATGTCAAAGTCATCAAAAGTTTGTGGTGATGGTACTTCTGTGGGTTTAGTAGAAGTAGGGTTTTCAGATGTTGATAACAGAACTGATTCATAACTGAAATAAAAGATGGATTACCTTTCTTTTTAGAAGCCTTGAGAATCTTCTGAGAAGATCCTTCTGTAGTAGATTTCCTTTTCCTTGATTTTATGGGGGAAATCTCCAGAGGTTGCTGTATCAGATCACGAATGTTTACTTATGGATTTATCCCATCCCTTTTACAAGCATCCAGATACCTGAGAATAATATCTGGAGAAGCATATGTTTGAGTAAAGAGTGGAAAGTCCTTCAAAGGTACTCTTCTATTTGTAATGACTTCCTTGGTTGTTATTGTTGGATCCTTCTTGATGGTTTCAATGATCTTCATCTTCTTCAGATTCTTAGCATTTAGAGGTTTACCAGCACAAGCTTCCAGAGTGATGACTTGTTGAGCTTCAGTCAGATGTTCTATTAGTTTTTTTGTTAGAATATTTGAGATGAGTCTGCCTAGAGGAATCCAGTCTCTCTTTGTTCTTTCTTCTTCTCTAGTCTCTTTGACGCTGGTCTTCAGATGATTAAACAAAATATGAGGAAGATTAACCTTTGATTTTATTGCTATGAAATACAGAAGATACTACTGATCAATATTTATATAGTCTGGAGAACTTGTTGGTTTTCTGTGATTGATGTAGCCCAAAATGATTTTTGACCAAATTCTGAGGTAGTCTTTCAGATCTTTGATTTTGTTGGAAGGTTGACCAGAAGTAAAAATATCTTTTGAAATCTTCGTTAGGTCAGAGCTTTTGTCAGCCATATCGCTGCAACGAATACCTCCATCGTCGTGACCTATCAATTTCCCAATGAGATCTTCAGAGATTACTATTTTCTTTCCCATCACAAAAGAAGTGACCTGATGATTTGAAGAAGTAGCGTGAATCCTGAATTCTTTAACCAATCTTAGAAGAACTGGACCCAGTAGATGATCAAAATAATTTGTCCATCCTTGAAATTCAACATCAGGAGTTAAATTGTATATGTTTTCCTTCATACTAACGAAGTCCACAATGAGTTCACACAGAACCTCCAGCGAATCAATGGGAGTTAGGAGTGTTCTTTAGGGTTCTTCGTACCTTTCTGTTGTTGAGAAAGAAGAGCCAGGAACACTTTGAGAGCTTTGAGAAATTTGTTGGGAAGAAGCCATTGTTCACACAAACTTTTTAAGGTTTGAAAAATTGAGAAAAAGTAATAGAGAGAAAAAGTAATAAGAGTGGAAAAGTGATAGTGAAAGTGAGCAACGTATTTATAGAAAAATAGGAAACTTAATTAACAAGAAAAGGGTTAAAAAGAATGATTACTAGCATTAATGATACCTGAAAAAAGGATGGCGTAGAGATATGAAACAGTTACCGATACGACACGAGTCTCAATGCATCCAATCAACGTTTCAAATTCTTCAGAATTTGAACACGTGTTCAGCCTTAGAAGAAACCCTTGTGAAGAGATGACAAGTGTTGATGTTATGAACTGCAAGCCTATCTTTGAAATGAACCGTTTGGAGACCGTTCAGATCTTCTTAGATAGATTCTGATACAACTTTCATTCTTACTTCTGAAGAATTATTGATCATATGTTCACATAAAAAAACATAAAGTTCTGAGGGTTAATGTATACATAAATAAAACTATCATTCTGGGAAAAATTCCATGCTGAGATGTTTCAGAATGAAGTTAAACCTATCTTCAGAAATGGATTTTATGAAAACATCATCCCATTGATGGTCCGTGTCTATAAATTTTAATGAAAGAATTCCTTTCTGAATATAGTCCCTAATAAAATGATGTTTTATTTCTATATGCTTAGCCCTAGAGTGTAAAATAGGGTTTTTTGAAAGACATATAGAAGAAGTGTTGTCACAGAGTATAGGAATGTTACTCTCAAATATATTGAAGTCTTCAAGTTGACTTTTCATCTAGAGCATTTGTGTTCTGCATCCAGCTGCTGCTATATATTCAGCTTCAGCAGTTGATAATGAAATTGTGGATTGCCTCTTGCTGGACCATGAGATAAGATTTTCTCCCAGGAATTGGCAGCTTCCAGAAGTACTTTTCCTTTCTATTTTGTCTCCAGCGAAGTCAGCATCACAATAGCCTACTAATTTGAATTCTTTGGTTTTTCTATAACAAAGACCAAGATTAGTAGTACCTTTCAGATACTTGAAAATTCTCTTAACAATTGTTAAGTGAGATTCTCTAGAATCTGATTGGAATCTAACACACACACACACACAGACACTATATAGAATATCAGGTCTTGAAGCTGTTAAATATAAGAGAGAACCAATCATACCTTTGTATATCTTTTGTTCTACCTTCTTACTTACCTCTTCCTTTTCCAAAATGCATGTGGGATGCATGGGAGTTTTAGCTGGCTTACATTCTGATAAGTCAAATTTCTTCAGAAGTTATTTGACATATTTGATTTGATGTATGTATGTTCCTTCTGGAGTTTGATTGATTTGGATGCCCATAAAGAACTTGAGTTCTCCCATCAAGCTCATTTCAAACTCTGCCTGCATAGACTTAGTATATTCTCTTCCCAAAGAGGCTTTAGTAAATCCAAAAATAATATATGTAAAATCAAGCTTCTCAAATGCACTTTTGTTTTGATAAAGACAAACCATGATTGACAAAGAAGGCAAAGATTATTGATCAAACTAAAAGCATCTGTGGATAAAGTCTTCAGTACAAGTACTTAGCAAAATTTTAAGGTATAATGATAATACTTACTTTGAACTTAAGACATAGATGCTCAATGGTGAAAATAAATATTTTATATTGTCCAAATCTTTACTCAAGTTTTACTAAGCTAAAAATCATTTTTGACTTGAGTGCAATCGATTTGCTTATTAGTGCAATCGATTGCATGCTTCAATTTTTCAAAACATTTGCTACTGTTTCTAAGTGTAATCGATTTGCATGTTTGTGCAATCGATTACACTCAATCAATTTTTGCTACTGACTTCAAATGCAATCAATTTACACTCTTGTGCAATCGATTGCACACTCAAAATATTTGAATTTCTAGCTATTGAAACCCCGTGCAATCGATTTACACAAAGGGTGCAATTGATTGCATGCTGCACGATTTTGAAAAACAGCAGCTTTACACATGCCTGTTCATAACACCATTTCATGGAAACCTTTCACTCAATCTTGGCAATTGTTCATGACTCATTTACAAAACTTTATGCTGTTTCAAAAAGGTGTTATGAACATATAAATAATAATTTTCAAAATCATTTAAACACCCCTTCCAATTATATTTTCTGAATTTTCAAAAATCAAACTCAAGTTGTTATACATTTTCATACACAAGTTTTCTGCACACTTTCACATATTATTAACCAGAAAACTTTGAGAATTATATATCTTGAGTCATTGTATACTATTATCATTGGAAGAGAAGATAAACTCATTGATTAAATCACTTAAAGTGATCATTGCTACTCAAACTCACTCAAATCAAATATTGTTATGTACTTGCTTATTTTTAAGGATTGTTGGAAATAAGTTTAAGTGGTTTTACAAATCTTGTTTTTCCAAGATTGTTGGATACAAGTAAAGTCACTTTGAGAGGATTGTTCTCATTGTTGACATAGTGAAAATCCAAGAGGATTGTTCTGGTCCAAGAGGATTGTTCTTGGTTTTGGGTAGTTCTTGTTTAAGTTTGCCACAATAAGGAAATATCTTTCATGTTGAAAGGGGACTGGAGTATTCTCAGACTGTGAGGGGAACTAGGATATATCGCTTGTGTCTCTTTATTTTTATGCACTTTATTCTTTCATAAAGTCACCATAATCCAGAAAAATAATATCCATCATCACTAAAACCAGAAATTTATAAAGTACCTAATTCACGCCCCTCTTAGGCGCACTTCGTACTTACAATTGGCATCAGAGCAGGTTATTGGTAACCTGTTCCTAAAAGATCCAGAATGGCTTCCGTAAATCTAAATCTCGTTTTCAGAGATGGTGGTAGTAACAATAAGCCTCCTCTATTTTGTGGTGAATATTTTGACTTCTGGAAAATACACATGAAGGCACATCTAGAAGCACAAGGAGAAGAAATATGGGATGTCGTCGAGAATGGTCCATTTATCCCTATAATGGTAATCAATGGTGCTCGCTCATTAAAGCCTAAAGCTGCATGGGACGAAGATGATAAGAAGAAGGTTCTCTATGATAAAAAGGCAATAAATCTTCTTCAAGGTTCACTTAGCACAGATGAATTCTTCTGTGTCACGGCATACAAAACAGCGAAAGAAATATGGGATACCTTGGTACAAACTCATGAAGGAACTGTTGAAGTTAAAAGATCAAGACTAAATATCGTGAGTCAAGAGTATGAATTATTTCGAATGCAGCCTGGAGAAACAATCCTTGACCTATAAAAGAGATTCGTGCACTTGACAAATCATCTAAGTGCTCTTGGTAAGACTTTGACGAATGATGAACTAAATCTGAAAGTACTTAGGTCCTTAACCAGGGAATGGCAACCAAATGTAACGACAATTTCATAAAATAAAAGTCTCTCCTCAATGACTTCCGCAATGTTGTTTGGGAAACTTCAAGAATATGAAATGGAACTCAGAAGACTTGAAAAACATGAAAATCAAGAGAAGAAATCCAAGAATATTGCTTTAAAGATAGATTCCAAGGAAGTTGAAAAGGAAGACAATTCGGAAGAAGATGAAAATTTCATGCTTCTTGTTAAAAGCTTGGTAAGTTCTTTGGTAGAAATGAAAAATACTTTTATCATTCAAAAGGAAAGAAACAATTCAAGAAAAAGTAAGCTTCCACATCAACACAAGAAGTCACATGTTATGAATGTGGTAAGCAAGGTCATATCAAGCCGGATTGTCCAAAACTCTCCAAGAAAGGTCGCTACAAAAGCAAAAAGGGATTCAAGAACAAAAAGGCCTATGTTACATGGGAGGATAATGAAATAAGTTCTTCATCCGATTATGATAGTGATGAAAGTGCAAATCTAGCATTGATGGCCTCACACCATTATGATTATGAAGACAATGAGGTATGATTGAAGACCACATGCAATCTTTGGTATCTTGATAGTGGTTGTTCAAAGCATATGATGGGAGACATAAACCAATTTTCAAATCTAGATCTAAAGGCAAAGGGTTTTTGTCACTTTTGGAGACAATAATAAGGGAAGAATTCTTGGCAAAGGAAAAGTTGGTGCTCCACCTTTCACATCCATTGAATATGTTCTTTATGTTGAAGGACTAAAGCACAATCTTCTTAGTATTAGCAAACTTTGTGACAAAGGCTTCAAGATCAAGTTCACCAAGGATGAATGCTTGATAGAAGGCAAAGTCACACATGAGGTTATACTTAAAGGTAAAAGAATCAATAATATATTCATGATTTCCCTTGATGATCCATCTTTGAAGGTAAAATGTCTCATGGCGAACAATGATGATTCATGGCTGTGGCACAAAATAATTTCTCATATTCACATGGAACACTTGAATAAACTAATCAAGCATGATCTTGTCATTGGGTTGCCTAAGAGATATTTCGTCATAGATAGACTTTGTGATGCTTGTCAAAAAGGGAAACAAACAAAATAAACTTTCAAATCTAAGAATATGGTGTCTAATACAAGGCCACTACAATTTTTACATATGGACTTATTTGGTCCATCAAGAACAATATGTTTCGGAGGTAATGTATATGCTTTGGTTATTGTTGACGATTTCTCTATATATACTTGGACATTCTTTTTAGTGAAGAAAAGTGATACATTCAAGGCATTCAATAAGTATGATAAACAAATTTAAAATGAGAAGTCTCTAACAATTTCCTCCATAAGAAGTGATCATGGCGGAGAATTTCAAAACGCTCTATTTGAAGAATTTTATGGAGAACATGAAATATCTCACAACTTCTCGGCACCAAGGACTTCTCAAAAAAATAGAGTGGTGGAAAGAAAGAATAGGTCTCTTGTAGAACTTGCAAGAATGATGCTTAGCGATTCAAAACATCCCAAATATTTCTAGGCGGATGTGGTGAGCACCGCATCTTTTGTTAGCAATAGAGTTAACATAAGACCGATCTTGAAGAAAACTCCATATGAACTCTTTAAAGGGAGGAAACCAAACATTGCCTTATTTCACATTTTCGCTTGAAAATTCTTTTTGTTGTATCCCAAAATTTTCGCTCTCATTTATCAAGAATTTGCTCACAAGATCTCATTTGACTCAAGACTGTATTAGGGTTGATCAGCTCAAGACATCTCCTTAAGCACTGATGACCAAAATTAGGGTTTGAGATTGCACAAGGATATTTGAACTTCCAATGCCCCATATGACTTTCATGGATCATTATGGACCCTCAATATTACTCATGTCAAGTTTCAAGCTTTGGATCACACTTTTGCTCAGTCAATTGAGCAGTTGGCCTAAAAATATACTGTATTGGGGAAAAGTCAACTATGGCCAATTCACAGTCAAACTTCATAATTTTTTATCCATATCAACATTTTAAACTCATATGTATCATTTGATCAAGTTTGGACCACAATTCCTCAAGAAATTTGGTCAAATCTTCAAAAGGGCAAAATGGTCAAAATTAGGGTTTTGACTGGGAAAGGGCAATTTCTGGTTTTTGAACTAGCAAATGATCAATTTGTTTAAGGCATGATCTAAAAAGTCCAATAGAATCATTTTGACCAAATGATATGGCTCAAAACATTTCTCAAGTCCAATGGATTGACAGTTGAATTTTTAGTCAACTAATCAAAAGTCAAATGTATACTGAAAAGTCAAACTTTGACTTTTTGGTCAAATTCAAATGTCAAAGATCACAATTCATAAAAGCATGTCAAAATATGAAACTTATTCATCAAGAAATCAAAAATTCAATATTTCATTTTGAAAAGTTAAAATTTCTAAACATAGAAATTTTTTCTAAGTATTGGAAATTTCTTATTTTTTCACAACTTTGAGCAAAATTTCTATCATGATGCAAGATGATTCAAAAGAAACTTCCAACATAAAAGTTGTAGATATCCATGAAATCTATAACTTTGCTTCACATAACTCCTTCAAAAATTTCTTGGATCTCAAGTTATAATTTTAAGAATACATGGTCATGAAACAAAAACACTTAGTGAAATTTTGCCCTAATTTGGTCAGGATTTTGACCTAACTTCATGGCACTTTTTCATATAGTTACAAGGGGAATTTTCAAAAGTGTGTCAAATATGGGTTGTAGAGAACATTGTAAGCTTTCCAAAATGTCTAAGAACTCCTTGAGATCATTTTTGAGTATGGAGAATCGAAGAGATGAAGTTAGGGTTTTATCACTTGAATTACAAGTCATTTTGTGATGAACAAATTCAAAATTCAAACTTATGCTGCATAACCTCTAGTTTGCAGGCCTCAAAATTTTTAGGAACTCCATAATTAATTGCTTGCACAGCTGCTAGAGGTCTCATTTCAAGCATTCAATGCAAGGCCATACTTTATATCCATTTTGGGAAGAAAGTGCACATTGCCATTTTGATAAAGTGGCTTTTTGCACAAAAATTGTTCTTAAGCCTTGCACTTGTTCTCTTCTGATCATACAAGTCCCATAACTCATAAGAAACTTTTTAGACACTTACAATCACTCAGCCCATGCTTGTACTTCCCCTTGAAACTTGTTTTCCCACTTTTCTTGAAAATCAAGTAACATAGAAAATAGCTTGTAACTTGTACTTATGACTTTCAAAACCACTCAAGACCTTTTGCTTATACATACACAAGCCATTTGACACAAATCCCATGCATGCTTAAGCCTTGAAAACACCTAGAACATAGAATCACCAAAAACACTTTAAAACTTGTCATTTCTGAGTTTTGAATCTAATCTCCAAATTTGCTCTTGCGTTTCTTGGTCTTTTACTTTCAGAAGCTTCTAAACAACATATATAAACAATTCCAACACCTGCAGCACCACTGTAACACCTCCATCATCATCCACCATTTTCAAAAACAACACCTTGCACCTTGACTTCTCCAGAACTCCTTAGGCACTTTCAGCTAAAGCTAAGCATCCCATTAGCTTCCTGGGAACTTGAGGAAGCTAACCCAATCATTGGAACTCACTGAAAGCTACTCAAACTCCAAACCCGATACCCTCTTGAAAGGTAAGTTTTTTGACTTTAGAACTTTTCATACAAGCATCATTAATGGTATATTTGTGAAGGAAAAATGTAGATATCATTGCCCTAAAGCTAACCATGTCCATAGTTTTCATTAATTTTGCTTAAGCTTAGAGAATTTTAGGATTGAAGTTTCTGAAATTTTTAGGGTTCAGATTAGGGCCATTAAAATTCATGCTTGTCTTTGATCTATAATTTTATTGCTTTGCATTTCTGAAATCGTGAGGAAATTTGCTACAAGATTCCTGTTTACAGTTTTCATTTTTGTTGAGATTTGAACAAGATACAGAGGCTCTGGCTGGGCGTGAGGTTGAAGATGAAGTTCAGGCCATGGACTTGTTTACTATCATGTATTTATTGTTTTGATTATATAAACAGATGTATAGCCACCCCAGTGATAGAAGCGCGCGCCTGTGACTAGAGGGACCTGGATTCGAGCCCCAGTGGTACTCTTTTGGATATTTCATATTTTTTTGCATTCTGACTCTTTTTTGGCAGCGCTGGGTCTCCCTTGGGCCTTTGTGTTTTTTTCTTGTTACTGACCCCCTGCTGGCTATCCACACCCCTGGCCCATTTTATTTTCTTTTTCTTTTTTTTATTTATTTGTTTTCTTAAATATATTTTACTTAATACAAAAATCATGAAAAAAAATAGATTTAGGCCTTTATTTAATTAAATTAATTTTTTACATAAAAATAAATTTATTTTAATCATCTTTTATTTTATCTTTGATAATTAATTTGTAAATTAATTAAAATTTAGGGTTTTGATTATTATTTTCACACATTAAAAGTATTTTCTTTAAACAAATTAATTTCTTTTCCTAAAATAAATTATCATTAGAACTGAGTTTGTTTTCTTTTATCAAAAATTTAATTAAAACCTTTTCACAAACAAAACCCTAAAAAACTTGTTTCTATAATAATTTAATTTCTTTTATTAACTTAATTTTAATTTTCTTATTTTAGTTAATTATTTTCTTTTAAGTTAATTAGGTCAAAACTATTTTTTAACAAAATCCAAACAAAATTCATTCCTTATCCATTCATACTTGTACATTATATTCATTTAATTTCTTGTACATTTATCCAAATTCAATATGATTGTAATAGATAAATAGTCTTTATTTTCTTGCAATCCCCATTTATAATTTGTATACCCCCTCCCACAAGTATTGTAATAACGTAGTAATTTTAAATTCCGCAATTTATCGCTTTATATACAAATGCTAATAACTAGGGTTTGTATTGAAAGACTAAAACCAATCAATTAGAAAACTCTAATCAAAGACAAAACCAAATATGAAAACAATATACTTGCACATAAGCACCCCTAGGGTAAATCCACTTGGTTTCCTTATAAAATGGCCATATTACGCATGTGAGGTATCTTAGAAAAAAACAAGCAAAAATACAAGATCGTAGTCCCTCGATGACGCTATCTATGTTGCCTTTCAAATGATCTTAGTCCCTAAAAAGAGAATGCTAAGATAAATTGCAATATTGCTAATCATGGTTATACGATGACCCACGCCCGTCCCGTTTATATCCAAAGATAGGGTTACTTACCAAATCAATGGTGAGATAACAATGTCAAAGGAAAGAGGAAATGAACATGAAAGACTTTTGAGTAGGTAGAATGCTCCTAATTACTTGCTCAATTTCAAAACCAAAAACATCCTTGCTATTTTCAAAACAAACACCTACACTTTCAAAACATCTTACAAACTTGAAAACATTTTCAAAAGATCAAACACTTTGTATACATTCTTACGAACGAGAATCATTACAAAGTTTACCTAAACAATGGTCTCTTTACAAAATACTTTCAAAAACCACACAAAGCATAATTTCAAACAAAACAAGTGATCTAGCAAATAACTAAGAGCCCATGGAAAACCATGGATGAAAATTGTGCTAATACCTTCCCTTTTCATAATCTACCCCCCGAACTCAAGAAATAATCTCAAAGGTCTTTCCTGTGCTTTTTCACCTTTCCTTTTGGATAAAAGAAAATTCAGTGGCTACTCTTGCTAACCGCAACATTTGTGATCAAACGCAAAACCCTCAAGTCAGTTCTCCCACCATATCACAAAAATGGCGACTCTGCTGGGGATAATTCTAAAAGTGGGGTTACCTTAGGGTTAAATCACATTTATTTGCTTCCATTGTTTGACTTGTTTGCTTTACATTTTGGTTCTTTATTTGGGTTTGAATCCTCTACCCGAATTTGGGTTACCTTATAGGTAAGTAGCAATACATTGTGGAAACTGTGCGGGGTATACCGACATGGTCTAAGCAATAACTATGTTAGTGCGACATATTTGTAGGCACTGGTGGACCTTGAGTTAATTAAGGAGAATACGGGGCCGCTGAGTGATGTCATGAAGCACTAATGAACTTTTAGAACCTTTACTTGACCAACTTAGGCTTTAGGACGTAGTGAGATGACCGGCTTTGGCGCAGTCTGAAGTTGCTAGATACTTGATACTACACTCATTGAGGTTTGGTTTTTTTGGATATTTCCGTCGCCATTAAAGAGTCTTGTGCTGAAACAATGACCAAAGAAACAAACCAGTGACATTTAGCTCCTTAGAACCCGATTACTATTACTAGGACAGGTTTAAAGTCAACTAAACTTCAAGAGGGTACTTACCTATAAAACTCCATGGAAGCCTAAACCTAAGGACTTGTTTGCTTTGTTTGTATATATTTACTTGTACATAACATCATGAACATCATAACATCATATTCATTCACTAACCATTTTAAGGATCTTGGAATTTATCTTTGTTCTATTTTGTAGGACATGGATTCTATTCACAGGAAAACCATTCAAGTCAATCTTGCAAGGATCCCTCCTCAACTTAAGGAGCTAGCATCAAGGATTCCTGAAAATTCTCCATTTACCGAAAGACATGGTCGCCTACTAAACTTGGTCACCTCCAACACTGATGAAGACATGATGAAGGTGCTATTTCAGTTCTTTGATCCTTTACACCATTGCTTCACATTTCCCGATTATCAACTTGTGCCAACTTTGGAAGAATTCTCCCAACTCTTGAGGATTCCCATTCTCAATCAAATACCTTTCAACGGTACGGAAAGAGATCCAATGCCAGAAGAGATTGCTCAAGCTCTACACTTGCAATCATCTGATTTCACGACCAATTGGGAAACAAGGAGTGGTGTCAAGGGTTTCCTAGCAAAGTTCTTGTTTGAGAAAGCCCAAAACTGTTGGAACTCTTTGGATTTGCAAGCTTTTGAAGAAATTGTGGCTCTCCTCATATATGGGATGGTTTTGTTTCCAAATCCTGACCAACTCATAGATGTGAACACCGTCAAGATCTTCATGTCTCGTAACCCGATGCCTACTTTTCTAGGGGACATCCTACATTCTTTTCACACTCGCACTATGAGGAAAATAGGTATCCTTATGTGTTGCACTCCTCTCTTAGAATGATGGTTTATTTCGCATCTTCCCCAATCTGTATTGAAGAATGAGCAAGGTTCAAGGTTGTCACAAAGGTTGATGACGCTCAAACATTCAGACATTCATTGGTGTTCCCGATCCATAGAGAATGTTACTATTGTCGACTGTTGTGGAGAATTCCATAATGTCCCTTTACTTGGCAGTTTGTTTACGCCCGAAAGGATGGCCCACATGAGATGCTCATTCAAGGTTTGGTATTTGACTACGAGAACGACGATCAAGGTCATCGCCAGAGATTAATCCGAGCTTGGAGGATGTTGAAAAAGGTAGATAGAAGACATTGGGGCATAAGAATCCCATCCCTCTTGATTCTTACCTCAAATGGGTATGAACTCGTGCTCAGAGTCTTATGATGCCTTATCCCTCCGTTCTCCCGGTAATCATTGAGCCTGTTATGGAAGGAGATGTTTCATACACTATCCTACATCCTGACATGCCCACCTCTCTTAAAGACTTACAAATAGATTAGGTACAACTCAAGGGGGAGCGAGACACTTTCGAAGCCCAATTCTACGCTAGCGAGAAGAAGGTTTTGGAGCTCACTAAGCAACTTCATGAGGAGCAGACTCTGAATGCCTACGTCGCACCAAAGAGGATGCGTACAACCTTTCTATCTTAGAGTTTTTGTATTGTTTTTCCCAAAGAGGCATTGATGTACTCAAGCTTTAATGTATTAATATAACGTGTGCTTCCTTTTTGTCTAAAACAAATTTGAATCTTTAAAATCCTTGAAATAATTGCATATTCATCTACCATTCATCATAACATAAGAAGGTTTCTTGCAACAAGTATCCTCATCTTTCTACTGTTTATTTCAGTAAGATGGATCTCGAGCAAACGGTGAAGGACCTCGAAGAACAAAATGCTCAGTTTCAACAGATGTTCTTAACTCTAGCCAAAGGACAAGAAGAGTTGAAGACCTTGCTGGTTGAAGAGAAAAAGAAGAAGACAAGGAAAATAACTAGAGTTCTAAATACGGGAAGAAGATTCCAAGGTCAAGCAAGAAGGACCCTAGACTTTGCAACGTCATCTGGTGAGAAAGCAAATCAAGATGGAAAAGGCAAGGAAGCAGTTGTCCATCCAGATTCAGAAGAGGAAGAGGAAGAAGAAGATTATTCTGAAGAACAATATCCTCCAGGCGACGACAAGTATAAGCATCTGGAAGAACGGTTAAGTGCAATGGAAATCCAAAAAGTTCCTGGATTGGAATTTAAGGAATTGGGGTTAGTATTTGGGATTGTCATTCCTCCAAAATTCAAAGCACCGGTGTTCGCCAAATATGACGGAGTTTCATGTCCAAAAATGCATCTCCAGTCCTATGTGAGGAAAATACAGCCTCACACCGCTGACAAGGATTTATGGGTACACTTCTTTCAAGACAGTCTGTCTGGAACTCAACTTGATTGGTTTTATCAGCTAGAAAGAGCCAATGTTCATAATTGGGAAGACCTGGCTGCTGCCTTTTACAAACAATACCAATACAACACTGATCTTGCTCCCACCCGTACTCAACTCCAGAGTATGGCCATGGTTTCAAGTGAAGGCTTTAAAGACTATGCACAAAAATGGATAGACTTAGCAGGAAGAGTCCAGCCTCCCCTATCTGAAATAGAGTTGATAGACATAATCTTGGGCACCTTGTCTGGTCCTTTCTTTAATCACTTAATTGGTAGTTCATCAGCAGACTTTACTGAGTTGATACTAACCGGAGAAAGAGTAGAGGCCGGGATAAAGAATGGGAAGATTCAAAGAGATGCATCCTCTACTGCTGTAAGAAAACCATTCATTGGAAAAAAAGAAGTTGTTGCTGTATATCCTCAAAGAAATAAAGATAGGGCTAAACGCCGTCCATTGGTGGGGGCTGTCATGATTCCTAAACCTGCGCCTGCTCAACAAAGAAACAACCAACCAAGAACGGAAAGACCAGTCATACAGTTCACTCGAATTAATATGACACTATCTCAAGTATTGCCGCATTTGTTAAGATCCAATCTAGTGACTTTGAAAGAAGCTCCAAAGAATCCTAACATAACCTCTCCTCACTATCATCCTAATGCCCGTTGTGCATACCATTCTGAGAGTCTCGGCCATGACACTAACAACTGTTGGGCTCTGAAAAACAAGGTACAAGACCTTCTTGAAGCCAAATAGATTGAATTCGATGTGCCAAAAATCCCCAATGTCATCACTGTCCCTATGCCCAAGCACGGCCGTGATGTCAATGTTGTTGAGGAAGATATGTTTGTTACTTTGGTTGATGAACTTGTGACCCCACTCGTAACTATCAAAAAGAGCTTGTTAAATGCCGGTGTATTCCCAGGCTGTGATGAAAGCTTTCATTTCTGTTTATCCTCACCAACTAGCTGCCATTTGTTAAAAGCATGCGTTCAATGCCTAATAGATAACAAGGAAATTTAGTTTGAGAAGACTTCTATTCCAACTGTTTCTTATAATGATGTTTCCATAGTGACCATTTCCGACAATTCTTCCAGGGTCTCCGCCAAAAGACCCGTTAGAATTACATCAGTTCCTAAAGTAGCTCTGTTGATAATTACAATGCCTGGACCAATCCCGTATTCGTCATACAAAACTGTCCCATGGAATTATGGAGGTGATGTCTACTATCACGGTATCAAGCAAGATTGGCCAGCTGCTGAAGATTCAAATTCTGAGAAAGTCGACTCCGATATCAGTAACATCGCAGGGACTAGCAAGATAACCCGCAGTGGAAGGGTATTCTCTCCAGAAATTGCTCCTCCAAAATCTATTTCCATTACTGCAATCATCTATGCTAATACTCCTGTTGACAAAACTGTTAAAATCCTTGTTACCACCCCTACTAACATTCCTGCTGCCGAGTCAACCGAGACTCGAGGTAAAGGTATTCTGGTTGAGCCTGTCCGAACGAAGTCATAATCAGTAGCTATCCTTGAGACCTCCCAAAAAGAGATGGAGGAAATTCTAAATATTATAAAAAGAAGAGACTACAATGTAGTCGAGCAACTGGGGCAGACTCCGTCAAAAATTTCCATGTTGGCTTTATTGTTATGTTCCGAGGCTCATGCAAAGGCCTTGGTAAAATTCCTTAAAACTGCCCATGTACCCCAAGAAACATCTACCGATCTGTTCCAAGACCGCGTAGTCAGCTTGACCGCAGATAATGGTTTAGGTTTTTCGGATGCTGATTTAACGCCAAGGGGGAGGAAGCATAACGAGGCATTGTATGTATCAGTCGAATGCAGGGGCATAACCTTGGCCCATGTATTGGTGGATATCGGTTCGTCTCTGAATGTGTTTCCTAAAAAAGCTCTTGATAGGCTTGACCGTGAAGGATTGATCTTGAAGCCTAGCAACATAGTAGTGAGGGCCTTTGACGACTCAAAAAGGATGGTGCATGGGGAAGTGGACATCCCCATAAAATTTGGAACACAAACATTTGATTCAACTTTTCATGTAATGGATATTCGCCCTTCATATTCCTGCTTATTAGGCCGACCTTGGATTCACAATGCTGGCGCCAATACCTCTACGTTGCATCAAATGCTGAAATATCCGATTCAGGGGAAAATCATCACTGTTCATGGAGAAGAAGAGTATATGGTCAGTCATCTAAATTCCTTCAGATATGTGGAATTAGATGGTGAATTTATTGAAACTCCATTCCATCACTTTGAATAAGTCCTGCAAACTGTGGCAGTAAACAAGGCTGTTTCTCAGGTCCCAAAGATTACAAGGCCTTCACTCAAGATGTCATCTTTGAAAGATGCCAAGGCAGTGATCAAAGAAGGTGGGTGCACTATTTCGGGCCAACTCCCAGATATCCCAAACAAATATGACAAATTTGGTTTGGGTTTCACTTCAGGAGCCTAGAAAGCTGTACGCCGTGCTCGTGCCAGAGGACCACCCTTGAAGATCAGCAACCACAGAGTCACCACCGTAGAGGATGATGGAGACAGCTATAACCCGGAGGATTGGATTTTCCCAACTGGGAGGCTAGAGATTTTGTCCCGATCACATTTATCCAACAATAATTTGTCTTTCATTTTTGTCGGATCTGTAATATTAAAACAATTCAGACTCTTAAAACCTTGTGTCTTACCCGAGGCACAATGGTCCATTTGTAAGGGTTATTATCTCACTTCCATATGACATCAATGAATCATGGACGTTTTTTGCATACAAACTTTGTGCTCATTGGTTTTCTTTTTTACATTTTCATTTCTTTCAAAGATAGCTATATTCTTACACACACTCACACTCACAATGCAGGTTCATATCCACTCAGGATCCCATGGTTAACGGTTCTGCTATGGCCTTTTGTGACTCTTAAAATCTAATCTACCAAGCCGAAGACGAAGGTGAGGAAGATTGTGAAGTTCCAGGGGAACTCGCCAGGTTACTACAACAAGAAGAGAGGACCATTCAGCCCCACGAAGAACCAGTGGACACAATTAACCTAGGTACTGAAGAAGACAAAAGAGAAGTCAAGGTCGGTGCCAATCTGGAACCTGGTGTCAAAGAACGTTTGATTCAATTTCTACACGATTATGTTGAGGTCTTTTCCTGGTCGTATGAAGACATGCCAGGACTTGATGCAGATATCGTAGTACATCGTCTACCTACAAAAGAGGACTGCCACCGGTAAAGCAAAAGGTCCATCGCATGCGACCAGACATGTCAGAGAAGATCAAAGCAGAAGTCATGAAACAATTCAACACCGGATTCTTGGCTGTGACCTCCTATCCGCAATGGGTTACCAATGTTGTTCCCATGCCTAAAAAGGTCGGCAAGGTACGAATGTGCATGGACTACAAAGATTTGAATTGGGCGAGCCCTAAGGATGATTTCCCACTTCCCCATATTGATATTCTAGTTGACAATACCGCACAACACAAACTGTTTTCCTTCTTGGACGGTTTCTCAGGCTACAACCAAATCAAAATGGCGCCCGGGGACATGGAGAAAACAACCTTTGTCACACAGTGTGGAACATTCTACTGCAAGGTTATGCCATTCGGGCTGAAGAGTGTTGGGGCAACCTATTAATGTGCCATGGTAGATCTATTTCACAACATGATACATCACGAAATAGAGGTCTATGTGGACTACATGATAGCTAAATCTCAAACAGAAGAAGAGCATCTTGATCATTTACAGAAACTGTTTGAGAGGCTAAAGAAGTACAAGCTGAGGTTGAACCCAAATAAATGCACATTTGGGGTGAGGTCCAGTAAACTCCTAGGCTTTGTTGTCAGCAATAAATGTATTGAAGTGGATCCTGCCAAGGTGAAAGCAATACAAGAGATGCCTGCTCCTCGTACTGAGAAGGAAGTCAGAGGATTCTTGGGACGGTTAAAATACATTGCCAGATTCATTTCTCACCTAACAGCTACTTGTGAACAAATCTTCAAATTACTGAAGAAAGATCAAGTAGTCAAGTGGAATGACGAGTGCCAAACTGCTTTCGACAAGATCAAAGAGTACTTGCAAGAGCCTCCTGTTTTGATGCCACCAGTCAAGGGAAGACCATTGATCATGTATCTAACTGTTTTGGAAAATTCAATAGGGTGTGTGCTGGGGCAGCATGACGAGTCTGGCCGAAAAGAGCATGCTATTTATTACTTGAGCAAAAGGTTTACCGACTGTGAAACAAGATATTCACTGCTTGAGAAAACTTGTTGCGCTCTGGCATGGGCTGATCGCTAGCTAAGACAGTATATGCTGACCCATACTACTTTATTGATATCCAAAATGGATCCAATAAAATACATCTTCGAGAAACCTGTCCTCTCTGGGATAATAGCGAGATGGCAGATGATCCTGACAGAATATGACATACAGTATACTACCCAAAAAGCAATAAAGGGAAGTGTACTAGCTGATCACCTTGCTCATCAAACTGTGGATGACTACAAGTCCATGAAGTTCTAATTCCCAGATGAAGACATCATGATGGTAAACAACTATGAAGAATTCAGACCATATGACAGACCTGAACAAGGATCCCGATGGACCCTGGTTTTTGATGAGGCGTCCAACGCACTCGGAAATGGTATTGGTGCTGTACTCATATCTCCTAAAAGATGTCATACTCCCTTTATGGCAAGACTCTGCTTCAATTGTACAAACAACATTGCAAAATATGAAGCGTGCATCTTTGGTCTCAAAGCTGCCATAGATTTGGGGATTAAATCCTTAAATGTATTTGGAGATTCAGCTTTGGTCATAGCCAGATCAAAGGAGAATGGGACACCAAACACCCTAACCTTATCCCCTAAAAAGAACATGTGCTAACATTGATCCCACATTTTGAGAAGATTACCTTCGAGCATTTCCCGCGAGAAGAAAATCAGCTAGCAGACGCACTAGCCACAATGTCATCCATGTTTAAACTTAAATGGGATAACGAAGCTCCCTAGATCACCATTGAATGAATGGATGAACCAGCTCACTGTCACGAGATTAATACTGAAGAAGTAGTGGTCCAGCCTTGGTTTCACGAAGTCAAGAGGTATCTCGAGGCTCAAGAATATCCAGAAGGAGCTTCAGTCAATGATAAGAAGTTCTTAAGGAGATTCTCTGCTAAGTTCTTCCTTAGTAATGGCATTCTCTACAAACGCAACCATGACTCTGTTTTGCTCCGTTGCGTTGACAAGGTTGAGGCAGAAAAGATCATGGTTGATCTACACGAGAGAACTTTTGGCACCCATTCCGGTGGGCATACCGGAGATCTGCTCAACCACTAGGAGGCTAGAGATTTTGTCCCGATCACATTTATCCAACAATAATTTGTCTTTAATTTTTGTCGGATCTGTAATATTAAAACAATTCAGACTCTTAAAACCTTGTGTCTTACCCGAGGCACAATGGTCCATTTGTAAGGGTTATTATCTCACTTCCATATGACATCAATGAATCATGGACGTTTTTTGCATACAAACTTTGTGCTCATTGTTTTTATTTTTTACATTTTCATTTCTTTCAAAGATAGCTATATTCTTACACACACTCACACTCACAATGCAGGTTTACATCCACTCAGGATCCCATGGTTAACGGTTCTGCTATGGCCTTTTGTGACTCTTAAAATCTAATCTACCAAGCCGAAGACGAAGGTGAGGAAGATTGTGAAGTTCCAGGGGAACTCGCCAGGTTACTACAACAAGAAGAGAGGACCATTCAGCCCCACGAAGAACCAGTGGACACAATTAACCTAGGTACTGAAGAAGACAAAAGAGAAGTCAAGGTGGGTGCTAATCTGGAACCCGGTGTCAAAGAACGTCTAATTTAATTGCTACACGATTATGTTGAGGTCTTTGCCTGATCGTATGAAGACATGCCAGGACTTGATGCATATATCGTAGTACATCGTCTACCTATAAAAGAGGACTGCCACCGGTAAAGCAAAAGGTCCATCGCATGCGACCATACATGTCAGAGAAGATCAAAGCAGAAGTCATGAAACAATTCATCACCGGATTCTTGGCCTTGACCTCCTATCCGCAATGGGTTACCAATGTTGTTCCCGTGCCTAAAAAGGACGACAAGGTACGAATATGCATGGACTACAGAGATTTGAATTGGGAGAGCCCTAAGGATGATTTCCCACTTCCCCATATTGATATTCTAGTTGACAATACCGCACAACACAAAGTGTTTTCGTTCTTGGACGGTTTCTCAGGCTACAACCAAATCAAAATGGCGCCCGAGGACATGGAGAAAACAACCTTTGTCACACAGTATGGAACATTCTACTGCAAGGTTATGCCATTCGGGCTGAAGAATGCTGGGGAAACCTATTAACGTGCCATGGTAGATCTATTTCACGACATGATACATCACGAAATAGAGGTCTATGTGGACGACATGATAGCTAAATCTCAAACAGAAGAAGAGCATCTTGATCATTTATAAAAACTGTTTGAGAGGCTAAAGAAGTACAAGCTGAGGTTGAACCCAAATAAATGCACATTTGGGGTGAGGTCCAGTAAATTCCTAGGCTTTGTTGTCAGCAATAAATGTATTAAAGTGGATCCTGCCAAGGTGAAAGCAATACAAGAGATGCCTGCTCCTCGTACTGAGAAGGAAGTCAGAGGATTCTTGGGACGGTTAAAATACATTTCCATATTCATTTCTCACCTAACAGCTACTTGTGAACCAATCTTCAAATTACTGAAGAAAGATCAAGTAGTCAAGTGGAATGACGAGTGCCAAACTGCTTTCGACAAGATCAAAGAGTACTTGCAAGAGCCTCCTGTTTTGATGCCACCAGTCAAGGGAAGACCATTGATCATGTATCTAACTGTTTTAGAAAATTCAATGGGGTGTGTGCTGGGGCAGCATGACGAGTCTGGCCGAAAAGAGCATGCTATTTATTACCTGAGCAAAAAGTTTACCGACTGTGAAACAAGATATTCACTGCTCTAGAAAACTTGCTGCGCTCTGGCATGGGCTGATCGCTAGCTAAGATAGTATATGCTGACCCATACTACTTTATTGATATCCAAAATGGATCCAATAAAATACATCTTCGAGAAACCTGCCCTCCCTGGGAGAATAGCGAGATGGCAGATGATCCTGACAGAATATGACATACAATATACTACCCAGAAAGCAATAAAGGGAAGTGTACTAGCTGATCACCTTGCTCATCAAACTGTGGATGACTACAATTCCATGAAGTTCTAATTCCCAGATGAAGACATCATGATGGTAAACAACTATGAAGAATTCAGACCATATGACGGACCTGAACAAGGATCCCGATGGACCCTGGTTTTTGATGGGGCGTCCAACGCACTCGGCAATGGTATTGGTGCTATACTCATATCTCCTAAAGGATGTCATACTCCCTTTATGGCATGACTCTGCTTCAATTGCACAAACAACATTGTAGAATATGAAGCGTGCATCTTTGATCTCAAAGCTGCCATAGATTTGGGGATTAAATCCTTAAATGTATTTGGAGATTCAGCTTTGGTCATAGCCAGATCAAAGGAGAATGGGACACCAAACACCCTAACCTTATCCCCTAAAAAGAACATGTGCTAACATTGATCCCACATTTTGAGAAGATTACCTTCGAGCATTTCCCGCGAGAAGAAAATCAGCTAGCAGACGCACTAGCCACAATGTCATCCATGTTTAAACTTAAATGGGATAACGAAGCTCCCTAGATCACCATTGAATGAATGGATGAACCAGCTCACTGTCACGAGATTAATACTGAAGAAGTAGTGGACCAGCCTTGGTTTCACGAAGTCAAGAGGTATCTCGAGGCTCAAGAATATCCAGAAGGAGCTTCAGTCAATGATAAGAATTTCTTAAGGAGATTCTCTGCTAAGTTCTTCCTTAGTAATGGCATTCTCTACAAACACAACCATGACTCTGTTTTTCTCTGTTGTGTTGACAAGGTTGAGGCAGAAAAGATCATGGCTGATCTATACAAGAGAACTTTTGGCACCCATTCCGGTGGGCATACGATGGCAAAGAAAATCCTACGGGAAGTTTATTACTGGTCTACCATGGAAACAAATTGCTATCAACACTCTCGAACCTGTCACAAGTGTTAGATTTATGCTGACAAGGTGCATGTACCTCTGGTTCCTCTGAATCTCTTGACAGCTCCTTGGCCCTTTGCTATGTGGGGCATCAATATGATTGGGGAAATTAAGCCAACAATTTCTAATGGACACCGCTTCATCTTGGTGGCCATTGACTATTTCACAAAGTGAGTTGAGGCCGCTTCTTTCGCTTCCATTACCAAGAATGTTGTCGCCCAGTTCATCAAGCAAAATCTCATATGTCGGTACAATATCCTGGAGAGGATCATCACAGACAATGGTATGAATCTAAACAATACTATGATCACTGCCTTGTGCGAGCAATTCAAGATCCAGCATCACAATTCTTCCCCTTATCGGCCCAATATGAATGGTGTTGTCGAAGCTGCAAATAAGAACATTAAAAAGATCATAGAGAAAATGACAGTCACATACAAAGACTGGCACAAAATGCTACCATTCGCTCTCCACGGTTATCGTACCACAGTGCGCACATCAACCGGAGAAACAACTTACTCTCTGGTATATGGCATGGAAGCTGTCTTGCCTATTAAGGTCCAGATCTCCTCTCTAAGAATCATGAAGGATGCAGAGCTGAATGAAGAAGATTGGATCCAGACTCTACTTGATCAACTGAACTTGATTGATGAGAAAAGGCTTACTGCTTCTGTCATGGTCAGATCTATCAAAAACAGATGATCAAGGCTTTCAACAAAAAGGTCAGACGCCAAGTGTATCAAGTCGGGGATTTGGTGATCAAACGTATCATACTGCCGCAAGGTGATCCCAGGGGCAAATGGACTCCCACATATGAAGGACCATTTGTAATCAAAAGCATATTCTCTGGTGGAGCAATGATCCTGACCACTATGGATGGTGACGACCTGCCGCACCCCGTGAACACGGACATAGTCAAAAGATACTACTCATAAGAAACCCGCTAGGTTGACACACCTAGGAAAAACAAGGGCATCCCGGCGAACCAAAAAGGTTTAGGAAAAAATTAGGGATAAAACAAAAAAAAATCTGTACACCCGGCAATTTGAAAACCCGAAAGGGCGGCTTGGGAAAAAAAGGGTATCCCGGTTGACTGAAAACCCAAAAGGACGGTCCAGGCAAAAGTTAGGGAATTAAAGCGTATGACTATGTCCTGTTGGATCACCTTACGAAAAACCTGCAAACTCGACGATTTTGATCAATTCAATCATCTTCGGACAAGGCAACAAATAGATAAGATGCTCAGAGACACGAAGGCTATAGCAGAATGGGAACCCCATGGGATTATTTCACATAGCTATCTTTTCTTTGTATCAAATTTTCATTTTTTTAACGACGACATTCTCTTACTAGAATGGTTGTCTCATTGTACAAAAATACTTACTCAAAGTCAATACAAAGATGTCCCTTTGAAAGTGCAAAACTATCTGTTTTTCTTTACTCTTGTGTTTGTTTACAAAAACGTCCAATGATTTATTTTTGAACATATGCATTTGAACGTAACTACCATTTAGAAATGAACAAAATAGAAAGACAATCACTAATGGCTTTAAGAGATATGGAAATATCTTTAAGCTATTCCATAAAATCCCCCGCAGTGTGCAGTTTAATCCCTAGCGGAACAAAACTTCCAGTTATCACTCCCCGTTTGAAGTCCCCAAATTTCTCAGGATTTCCCAACGGGATTTCACAAGCAGTACATGGCGTTTCCCTTACAACAGAGTTTATTTCTCTAAGCCGGAATTCATCAACACTTCAAAACATGAAGACTTGCACTCCGTATCCTCAGCAGTAGTCGGGGATTTATTTTCCCCAATTCAAACAAGTAGTGCAGTAGATTAACTCACATACGCATACATCGCATCCATATATCATAAACATTGATAACACAAATGCATGTATCACAATCTCATTATACCATGCATTTCATACAACATAACATTGCATATTAGCTAACATTTTACCCATTTCAGGATAAGGTTAATCAATAGCTACCATTAACAATGTTCAAAGGCCTTTCAGATACAGTTCAGATACGCTTCAGACATGGATGCCATCCTGATACTCATTCAGATTCAATCTTCAGATACAGTTCAGAAACACTCCAGACACAGATGCCATCCTGATACTCATTCAGATTTAATCTTCAGATACAATTCAAATACGCTCCAGACACGGATGCCATCCTGATACTCATTCAGATTTTATCTTCAGATACAGTTCAAATACACTCAAGACACAGATGCCATCCTGATACTCATTCAGATTCAATCTTTAGATATAGTTCAGATACGTTCCAGACGCGGATGCCATCCTGATACTCATTCAGATTTAATCTCCAGATACAGTTCAGATACGCTCCAGACACGGATGCCATCCTGATACTCATTCAGATTCAATCTTCAGATACAGTTCAGATACGCTCCAGACACGGATGCCATCCTGATACTCATTCAGATTCAATCTTCAGATACAGTTCAGATACGCTCCAGACACGGATGCCATCCTGATACTCATAAAGATTCAATATTCAGATATGCTCCAAACACGGATGCCATCCTGATACTCATTCAGACTCAATCTTCAGATACAGTTCAGATACGCTCCAGACACTAATGCCATTCTGATACTCATTCAGATTCAGCTTACAAATATGGTCCAGCAATCATTTCTGGATGGCATATACAAGCCCGTCTCCAACAACTTTCCATCATCCCTCCAAATGGAATCTTTAGGCCCATTCCCTATACCACCAACCATCACATCATCGAGTGCAAATTTCTGGGCACTCTAATGTCCAATCATCTTCCACCTTCGAGTCACGAATGGCAAAAACTCGCGAATCTAACTCTTTAGGCTTAAGAAGATTGAACAGGGTCAGCTGTTGTACCTAAAATTTTTCCCTCTCATTTATCAAGAATTTGCTCACAAGATCTCCTTTGACTCATGACTGCATTAGGGTTGATCAGCTCAAGACACCTCCTTAAGCATTGATGACCAAAATTAGGGTTTGAGATTGCACAAGGATTTTTGAACTTCAAATTCCCCATATGACTTTCATGGATCATTATGGACCCTCAAGATTACTCACGTCAACTTTCAAGCTTTGGATCACACTTTTGCTCAGTCAATTGAGCAGTTGACCTAAAAATCAGCTGTATTGGGAAAAAAGTCAACGTCTTCCAAAAGTGCTTGAATCTCAAGTTACAATTTTAAGAACATGTGATCATGAAACTAAACATTTAGTGAAATTTTGCCCTAATTTAGTCAGGATTTTGACCCAACTTCATGGCACTTTTTCATATAGTTCCAAGGGGAATATTCAAAAGAAATTCAAATATGGGCTGTATAGAATATTACAAGATTTCCAAAATGTCTAAGAACTCCTTGAGATCATTCTTGAGTAGGGAGAATCAAAGAGATGAAGTTAGGGTTTTATCATTTGGTTTACAAGGCATTTTGTGATGAACCAATTTCAAAACTCAAACTATGATGCATAAACACTACTTTTCAGGTCTCAAACTTGTTAGGAAATCCATAATTAATGGTTTACACAGTTGTTAGAGGCCTCACTTCAAGAATTCAATGCATGGACATGCTTTATATCCATTTTTGGAAGAAAGGTTACATTGCCATTTTGATAAAGTGACTTTTTGCACAAAACTTATTCTTGAGCCTTGCACTTGTTCTTTTCTGATCAAATAAGTCCTACAACCCATAAGAAATGGTTTAGACACTTACAATCACCCAGCCCATGCTTGTACCTCCTCTTGAAACTTGTTTCCCACTTTTCTTCAAAATCGAGTAACCTAGCCAAAAGCTAAGGACTAGTACTTATGGTTGTCAAAAGCTCTCAAACACTTTTGTTTATGCATACATAAACCTTGGAATATAAACACACAAATGCTTGACCACTTAAAAGAGCTAGAACTCAAAAACACATTTCATACTTCCATTTTCACACAAACTGACCATAAACTTGAAACTCATAATATACTCATGCGTTTCTTGGCCTTTTGGTTTCTAAAGCTTCTAAACATCATATAGAATTGATCCCACACTCAATTACAGAACTGTAAAACCATTAACACCATCCTCTATTTTCAAAAACAGAGCCTTGCACATTGACTTCTCCAGACCTTTTCAGCCATCCATTGCTCTATCTAATCATTGCATTATCTTTCTGGGACCTCAAGGAATCTAACCTGATCATCACCATCACTTGAAACAAGCTCAAACTAAAAACACGATTTCCAGTTTTGAGGTAAGTTTTCTTAACTTTGAACTCTTCATACAAGCATCATTAATGATTTATTTGTGAACAAAACATGTAGATATCATTTCCCGGAAGCTAACCATGTTCATAGTTTCCATTAGTAGATACTCGATACTACACTCATTGAGGTTTAATTTATTGGGATATTTTGGTCGCCATTAAAGAGGCTTGTGCTGAAACAATGACCAAGGAAACAAACCAGTGATATTGAGCTCCTTAGAACCCGGTTACTATCACTAGGACAGATTTGAGCCAACTAAACTTTAAGAGGGTACTTACCTATGAGACTCCATGCAAGCATAAACCTTTAGGCAAGTCGAAAATAAAGGCCTAATTTAATTAAATAAAGGCCTAAATCTATTTTTTCATGATTTTTGTATTAAGTAAAATATATTTAAGATAACAAATAAATAAAAATAAGAAAAATAAAATAAAATGGGCCAGTGGTGTGGATAGCCAGCAGGGGCCAGTAACAAGAAAAAAACCTAAAGGCCCAAGGGAGGCCCAGCGCTGCCAAAAAAGAGTCAGAATGCAAAAAAATATGAAAAATCCAAAAGAGTACCAATGGGGCTCGAACCCAAGTCCCTCTAGTCATAGGCGCGCGCTTCTACCACTGAGGTGGCTATACATCTGTTTATATAATCAAAACAATAAATACATGATAGTAAACAATTCCATGGCCTGAACTTCATCTTCAACCTCACGCCCAGCCAGAGCCTCTGTATCTTGTTCAAATCTCAACAAAAATGAAAACTGTAAACAGGAAACTTGTAGCAAATTTCCTCACAATTTCAAAAATGCAAAGCAATACAATTATAGATCAAAGACAAGCATGAATTTTAATGGATCAAGCAAAAATAATGAAAACTATGGACATGGTTAGCTTTAGGGCAATGATATCTACATTTTTCCTTCACAAGTAAACCATTAATGATGCCTGTATGAAAAGTTCCAAAGTCAGAAAACTTACCTTGCAAGAGGGTATCGGGTTTAGAGTTTTAGTAGCTTTCAGTGAGTTCCAATGATTGGGTTAGCTTCCTCAAGTTCCCAGGAAGTTAATGGGATGCTTAGCTTAAGCTGAAAGTGCCTGAGGAGTTCTGGAGAAGTCAAGGTGCAAAGTGTTGTTTTTGAAAATGATGGATGATGATGGAGGTGTTACAGTGGTGCTGCAGGTGTTGAGATTATTTGTATATGTTGTTTAGAAGCTTCTGAAAGTAAAAGTCCAAGAAACGCACGAGCAAATTTGGAGATTGGATTCAAAACTCAGAAATGACATGTTTTGAAGTGATTTTGGTGATTCTATGTTCTAGGTGTTTCCAGGGCTTAAGAATGCGAGGGATTTATGGAAAATGGCTTGTGTATGTATAAGAAAAAGGTCTTGAGTGGTTTTGAAATTCAGAAGTACAAGTTACAAGTCATTTGCTATGTTACTTGATTTTAAAGAAAAGTGGGAAAACAAGTTTCAAGGGGAAGTACAAGCATGGGCTGAGTGATTGTAAGTGTCTAACAAGTTTCTTATGAGTTATGGGACTTGTATGATCAGAAGATAACAAGTGCAAGGCTCAAGAACAAGTTTTGTGCAAAAATCCACTTTATCAAAATGGCAATGTGCACTTTCTTCCCAAAATGGATATAAAGTATGGCCTTGCATTGAATGCTTGAAATGAGACCTATAATAGATGTGAAAACAATTAATTATGGAGTGCCTAACAAGTTTGAGGCCTGCAAAGTAGAGGTTATGCAGCATAAGTTTGAATTTTGAATTTGTTCATCACAAAATGACTTGTAATTCAAGTGATAAAACCCTAACTTCATCTCTTCGATTCTCCCTACTAAAAAATGATCTCATGGATTTCTTAGACATTTTGGAAAGATTGAAATGTGCTATACAACCCATATTTGAATTACCTTTGAAAATTCCACTTGGAACTATATGAAAAAGTGCCATGAAGTTAGGTCAAAATCCTAAACCAAATTAGGGCAAAATTTCACTAAGTGTTTTTGTTTCATGACCATGTATTCTTAAAATTATAACTTGAGATCCAAGAAATTTTGGAAGGAGTTGTGTGAAGAAAAGTTGTAGATTTCATGGAGATCTACAACTTTCATGTTGGAAGTTTCTTTTGAATCATCTTGCACCATGGTGGAAATTTTGCTCAAAGTTGTGAAAAAATAATTTCTAAGTTTAGAAATTTTAACTTTTCAAAATGAAATCTTGAATTTTTTATTTATTGATGAATAAGTTTCATATTTTGACATGCTTTGATGAATTATGATCTTTGACATTTGAATTTGACCAAAAAGTCAAAGTTTGACTTTTCAGTATATAGTTGACTTTTGATGAGTTGACTGAAAATTCATCTGTCAATCCATTGGACTTGAGAAATGTTTTGAGCCATATAATTTGGTCAAAATTATGCAATTGGACTCTTGAGATCATGCCTTAAACCAATTGATCATTTTCTAGGTCAAAAATCAGAAATTGCCCTTTCCTAGTCAAAACCCTAATTTTGACCATTTTGCCCTTTTGAAGATTTAATCAAATTTCTTGAGGAATTGTGGTCCAAACTTGATCAAATGATAAATATGAGTTTAAAATGTTGATGTGGATAAAAAATTATGAAGTTTGACTGTAAATTGGCCATGATTGACATTTTCCCCAATACAACTGATTTTTAGGTGAACTGCTCAATTGACTGAGCAAAAGTGTGATCCAAGGATTGAAACTTGACATGAATAATCTTGGGGGTCCATAATGATTCATTAAATTCATATGAGGCCTTGAAAGTTAAAATATCTTAGTGCAATCTCAAACCCTAATTTTGGTCATCAGTGCTTTAGGAGGTGTCTTGAGCTGATCAAACCCCAGTGCAGTCTTGGACCCAATGAGATCTTGTGAGAAAACTCTTGATAAGTGAGAGGAAAATTTTTGGGGTACAACCACATCTTCTTCTGGAGTTTACTGTAATTCTTTTTGAGAAACTTCTGATGCAATGTCTTTAGTACCTGTAAATTGGACTTCTATATCTACAAAAGTTTATTCCTGCTCTGACTTTTGAGAGTCAAGCTTATCATCAAATCTGACATTGATGGACACTTATTTAATATGTGTTTCTGCGTTATATAATCTATAGCCTCTTGAGCATTCAGAGTATCCTAACATGAGACACTTTTGTACTTTAGATTCAAACTTGTTTAGATGTTCTTTAGTATTCAGAATAAAACAAGTACATCAAAATGGATGAAAATAAGAAATGTTGGGATTTCTGTTCTTCCATAGTTCATATGGAGTCTTATCCAGAATAGGTCTTATGGAGATTCTATTATGAATGTAATACACTGTGTTAATTGCTTATGCCCAGAAGTTCTTAGCAATGTTAGTCTCGTTGATCATGGTTCTGGCCATTTCTTATAAAGTTCTGTTCTTTCGTTCTACAATTCTGTTTTGTTGAGGAGTTTTCGGAAAAGAGAAATCATGAGAGATGCCATTCTCATTAAAAAATAATTCAAATTTTTTGTTTTCAAATTCTCCACCATGATAACTTATGACTTTAAAAATTCTAAGATCTTTTTCGTTTTGGACTTGGTTACAGAAGGAAAAGAACACAAAATGTGACTCGTCCTTGTGTCTTAAGAACTTTACCCATGTCCATCTGCTATAGTCATATACGATCACTAATCTATACTTCTTGCCACTAATGGATGCAATTTTCACTGGTCCAAATAGGTCTTTATGCATAAGTTCTAATGGTCTAGAGGTCAAAATAACATTTTTGGTTTTGAAAGAAGGTTTTGTAAACTTGCCTTTTTGACATGCTTCACACAGAGCATCTGAGCTGAACTTTAGGTTAGGAAGTCCTCTGACCAGGTTGAGTTTATTAATCTGAGATACTCTTCTCATACTAACATTCCCCCAATCTTTTGTGCCATACCGATTGCTCATCGTTAACATACAATAGGCATTTTACATTCTAACTTTTTAGCTCAGAAAGTTTTATTTTGTAAATGTTGTTCTTTCTCTTTCCATTAAAGAGGACAAATCCATCTTTTTGACTAACTGCTTTGCAGGACTTTTGATTGAAGATTATATCATAAACATTATCACTTAATTGACTTATGGACAACAAGTTATGAATTAATCCATCTACTAACAAAACATTGGTTATAGAAGGAAGTGTACCGTTACCAATTGTTCCAGAGCCAATAATCTTCCCTTTCTGATTGCCTCTGAAACCTACGTAGCCTCCAGATTTAAGCTCCAGGCTTTGGAACATATGCTTTCTTCTGTCATGTGTCGAGAGAATCCAGAGTATAGGTACCAAGATTGGTGTTTCAATGTTGTTGTTAAAGACATCTGCAACATAGACAATTTTATCCTTAGGTACCCATATCTTTTTGGGTCCTTGTTTGTTAGAGTTACCAAAATTCTGTTTGAATTTTGGTTTAGCAGAAAAAGCATTACTAGTATACTTTATGTCATGTGTGTGCCCATAGGTGAAGTGATAATACAGAGGTGTGCGTTTAATGACCATATCCTTAACTTTCTTAGGTTGAGATACTTTACCCTTGTATCTTATTCATTTTCTACCATTTCTGCTAACTCCATAGATCATTGAGTCCATCTTGCTTTTATCTATGTTTTTAGCAAGAAATTTTTGAAATCTATGATAATATTCCTTTATGATCTTATCAGAGTTACTAGGAACTTCTGAGACACTTTCTTTCTGAGCATTTTGCAAATTATTTTCTAGTTTAGAAATTATTTCTTTCAGCTAAGAGTTTTATGATCTCAATTTCTTAGTTTCTTCAGAGTCAGAAACTAGATCCTTTTTCAGGTTCTTGTTTATGAATCAAAGTTTCTGATATCTTTCAAGACTTTTTGACAGACTCTCTTCTAATTGAGATCTAGAAAAGTTAGAGAATACCTCTTCTGCCTCTGAGTCTGATTCTAATCCAGATGATCTAGTTTCTTCTGATACATTAGCCATTAGGGCTATGTTGGCTCTTTCATCTTCTATTTCTATTTCAGCTTCAGAAGAGTCTGAGTCATCCCATGTTGCCATGAGGCTTTTCTTCTTTTCCTTAAAGAGATTCTTTTTAGGTTTCTCTTTTTGAAGATTTCGACAGTCTCTTTTGTAATGCCCTTGTTCATGGCATTCGTAGCAAACAATGTCTCTATTACTTGACTTTCTGTACCCAGAAGATGGTTTAAAATGATTCCCTGTTCTTCTGGAAGTTCTGAACTTTCTCTGCCTGTGCTTCCATAGCTGATTGACTCTTCTAGAGAGAATACATAGTTCGTCTTCTTGTGATGAGGATCCACCAGAGTTTTCTTCTTTTGCCTGCAAAACTTTCAATTTATATTTTTTGTTAAATTTAAGAGCTAAAGACTTACCTTGCTTCTAGGGCTCATCTTCTTCTAACTCTATCTCATGACTTCTCAGGGAGCTGACAAGTTCTTCAAGAGATATTTTGTTCAGATCCTTTGCCAGTTTAAGAGCTGTGACCATGGGTCTCCATTTCTTGGGTAGACTTCTGATGATCTTCTTTTCATGATCAGCAGTTGAATACCCTTTATCCAAAACTTTTAACCCAACAACCAGAATTTGAAATCATGAGAACATTGTTTCAATGGTTTCATCTTCTTCCATTTTGAAGGCTTCAAACTTCTGAATGAGTGCAAGAGCTTTGGTTTCTTTGACTTGCATGTTGCCTTCATTTGATATTCTCAAGGAATCAAACATGGGTTTTGTTGACTCGCTGTTTGTGATCTTCTCATACTCTGTGTATGAGATAGCACTCAAGAGAATAGTTTTGGCCTTGTGATGATTTTTGAATTCTCTCTTTTGATGATCTGTCGTTTTTTTTCTGTCAATCTTCTAACCTCTTTCATCAACAGGATGTATGTACCCATCAGTCACCATATCCCAGAGATCAACGTCATGAGCTAGAAAGAAATTTCTGATTTTCTCTTTCTAGTAATCGAAGTTTTCACCAACAAAGATTGAAGGTTTTCTGATGATTCTGTCTTTATCATCATGGTAATCATTGCTTATGTTATGACTTGGTCCCACCATAGTGTTTTCTTTGCTTGGAACTTTTTCTTACACGGTTAAGTGCTTGTACTCAAAACCAGGCACTCTGATACTAATTGAAGAGTGGAAAAACAAAAGAAAGGGGGGTTTGAATTTTTTTATTTAAAACTTTAAGTAAAGAACACGTTGGTTATCCTGGTTCGTTTGAACTCAAACTACTCCAGTCCACCCGCCAAAATGATTTCGCCTCTCTTAAAAAGGTCTTAATCCACTAATCAAACTTGACTACACAGCTACTATGACAACCGTCAAATTCTTCTTGAGTTTAAACCACAACCCGTTTTTCTCAAGGAATTACACTATACAATATTTAAGAGAGTGTACAAAAAGTGTTTTCTAATAAAACAGTACCATACAAGTGATGTTTTACATAAATGAAATTCAGTACGTTGAAGGTGATGAAGATGACTCGTTTGTTATGCACACAAAATCGTAAAAAATTTCTCCTTCAAGCTTTGTTTAAATAGAAAACGGACATGGGAGCTTTTGGAATGTTGATAAATAGTAATTAAAGAGCTTTCCAAAAATAGAGATTCTTTTCCCCTTTCAGCCATTACTTTTTGTGGTACAGTGGCAGAATCGACTGTTAATACTGGTTTTGCATTTTGTATTCGCAAATGTCGCGGTAAGCAAGGGTCGCCACCGGCTTTTCTTTTATCTAACAAAGGAAAGGGTGAAAAGAACAGAAAAAGACCTTTTTCGAGATTTTCGGAGTAAGGGGTGTAGATTATGGAAATGGAAGGTGTTAGCAACCTTTCCATCCATAGTTTTCTACGGGATCTTAGGTACTTGCTCATTTTGAAAATTTCTTTCGTGTTTGTGTGAAAAAGTTTTTGTTTGAGAATGCCTTAGTATGGAGATTCACTTTATGATAACCCTTGCATCAGTCCTCAAGAGTGTCATAAAGCATTTTGAAAACTGTATTTGAAAAGTGTTTGAAAGTGTGGTGTGTAAAAAGAATTTTTTTGAGCAAGCATCTAAGAACTTATCTACCTACTCGAAAAAAAGTTTGTTCTTTTCTTCCTATCCTTTAGACAATGCTATCCTACTATTAGTGAGTAGGTAGCCCTAGTCGTTGGATGTTTAAGGGACTATCGAAAGGGACGTACGGTCACTAAGGCAACAGGGCAAGATCTCTTATTAACTGTCTTAAATACCTAAGATCACTTTTATACCGAGGCAACAATCCAGAGGGTCATCGAGGGACTAGTGATCTCTAGACTTTAGGACAACCACTAAGAATTCTCACGTTTTGAAAATTGTGACCGTAATTCAAAGGCAACCGAGTGAGGTATACCCTAAGGGTGCAAGTGTGCAATAATGTTTTTTTCCAGATATTTTTCTTGCAATTCAGTGATCTATTGATTGATTAATCATGCACGCCTGGTTGCTAACAATTATATACAAGTATATACATACTATAAAAGCGAGAAAATAAAGGGTCCTACGCTATTACAGGGCTTTGGTGTAGATACATAAAGAATGACTGAAAAATAAAGTGCAGAAATAAAAAACCCTAATTAGCTATTACAAACCGGGCGCAGTTACATCAATAATAAAAATAATCGTACGACAAAATAATGATGCGCGAGAATTAACTGGATAAAAGTTCAAAAACCCTAAAAAATTTAATTTGATTATTTAAAATATTTTTGGGATTTTATGAAAAAAGAATTTAATTTTGACCTAATTTTTTCTAATTAATTTTAATTAATGAAAACCAATTAAAGTTGATGAAATTAATTAATTTTCTAAAAATTAATTTAATGAAAAACTAAGTCCTATTTTTTTGTGATTATTTTCTGATTAAAAAAAATGATTTGAAATAAAAAACAATTGAAATAATTAGATAACAAAAGAGAATTAAATAAAAGAGAAAAGAATGGGCCTGAGGGGTGTAAACCCAAATTGGAGGGTTGCATGCTGAAATTCTGTCTAAAGCCCACTCCAGTTGGCCCACAGTTGCGTGTGATTCAGTGTGGCTGCGCTAGGAGAGTCCATCACGGGGAGCTTCATTGGAAGCGTTAGATTTGGTGTTGATTGATCTAATGGTGATGATGATGAGGCCTATGGTGAGCGCGCTTGGTGTGGAACCACTGGATCTACAATGAATAAATTTGGAAAATAGAAAACGTTGGACCTGGGATTCGAACCTAGGTCCCCTTGGTTACCAGCCTCTCCCTTTACCACTGCGCCACATGGTCATTCGTTATATAAAACAAGAATAATATATTATATTTAATAATCAATAGTAATAACAAAAACGTGCACAAAATTCAAACGACCCAACCAGACTTTGACACGCAGTCATCTTCCCCAAGGGACTGTCATTTTAAGCAAGGTTTTTTTTTACCTACAGACAGTGTTGTAGCTATAAACCTGCATATATCCAAAATCACAACCATGCAATATAAATTTGATCCAAGTATATAGATCAACTGGTTTTGATCTCGTGAGTACAATGGTACTATTCTTTTGCCCTAATTTTGCCTGAAATAAAAAACCCTAAAATAGACCTTGAAACCCTAACAATGGCATTCAGTTAAATACGCATCAAAACACATAATTAATCATGCAAACATGTTCCAAATAGTCATACAAACATGAATGCATACTTAAAATTTGTTTATCATGCGTAAATTATCAAATCAAATTCAAGAAAAGTGAGTAAACCGTGGTTCTGTATGGGGTATTTCTGGGAGTGTTGAGGTGTGAGAATGGTCCAAGTAGCTTCCAAATATGCCCATGAATGGATCACAAACCTTCAAAGTCCTTGAATCTCCCTCTAAATCAAAATTTGATTACCACTTTTTGTCCAAAAAATTGAGTTTTTTGTGAGTGTTCTACACGACCCATCCTCCTTTTTATGGTCTGGAAATGTTATGCATATATAGTAGAACGAATTAGGTTAACAAAATTGAATTAAATCTTGAAGATTGAGTGAGAAAAGTTTTTATTTGTGTGTTGTATTTTGTGTTTCTAAAATAGGCCAAATATTTTTATTTTTATTCCAATCACCACTTGCATAAAATCCTTGATTTGCCAGCTGATTATAGACTCATCATGTGCTCATAAAATCAAATATTGGACTTTATTTTATCATTCCACTATTTTATTTGATTTATTTTGATTTTAATGAATAAAAAATCAAAACAATTAATAAAGATAATGAAATAATACATGAGTAAGCCCAGGGGTCGTGGGCCATGTTAGGAACAAGTTTCAAACATAAAAACATGAGCCCATTTGGAAAAAATTCAAGTTGGTCAATATTGACTTCATGCACATTTCCAAAAATTGGTCAACTTTAGCAATGCATATCTCTCTCATTTTTAATCCTAATAGGGTTTTATTTTAATTTTTAGAGAGCTTAGGATGTCCTCTAAACAACCTTTTTGGTTTAATCTCAATTGGATCTTCCATGTTCATGTAAGGAGCTTTGATCCAAAAGGTGTTTTTGTTGACTTTTTGAAAGGACCTATAATTTATGAACTTTCATCTTTTGATTGAGGAATTTCTTGAACTTGAGGGTTGAAGAGGACTTATAGGTAATTGGATTCTCTTCAAAATGAGCCTTGGTTGGAAAATTTCTGATAAAGTATGAGAAAATTATGCTTGGTCAAAGTTTGGTTGACTTTTCCTATAGAAACCCTAATTTGCCATTTTTGACTTTTGATGAGTTAGGAGCATTTCTTGAGGAATCATTATCAACCCTTGATCAAATGATGGATATTACTTCAAATTGTTGATGTTGACCAAAATCTTGAAGTTTGATTGTATTTGGGCCACAGTTGACTTTTGACCTAGTACAATTGATTTTCCAATACTTGAGCAGTTGACTAAGAAAACTTATTGCTCAAGGCATGAAATTTGGCATGCGTGATCTTGTAGACATATTATGACAATGGAGAACATTTTGCGTCATTTGGACTCCTACATCTTGCTTGAAATTGAAACCCTAATTTGAGATTCATTGTCTTAGGAGGAGAATTTGTCTGGTCAATTCGTTGTCATCCTAGGGAAATTGTGGACCTCTAGAGGCATGTCTTGAGTGAAAATGAAATGGAAAATTTTGGGGTACAACAGCTGCCACTGTTCAATCTTCTTAAACTTGAGGATATAGATTGGTTGGTCCCCCTTTCATGATCTGAATGTGGATGATGATTGAACACTAGAGTGCCCAGAAGTTTGCACTCGTATGAGACGATACATGACTGTGTAAGTAATATCAGGAATGGGCTTACATATGCCATTTAGAGAAGGTGACGGGAGATGGGCTTAAAGATGCCATCCAGAGCAATTTTGATTTCATGAGATATTCCTTTGTGGGAACTTCTATTCCTGTTGCTAAGGAGGACTCCGTTGAGGAATGTTGGTCTCTGTTTTAGGGAACAGAGTTTAGGTGCTTCAGTTGTCCACTACTCCACTGAGGAGTCATCTCTTGATTGAAGATATGGAAGTAAACTACTATCTGGTCAGGATCCAGGCTTTAGTGACTTGCTGAGGATAATAAGGCTGACTGTTATCTGGTCGTATTCCAGGCTTCACAACAACTTACTGGGGAAATGAGATTAAATTGTTATCTGGTTGTACCCCAGGCTTTGCAGTTTCTTAAACTGTTATCTGGTCAGAATCTAGGCATTAGTAATTTGGGTTGTTATCTGGTCGTGTCCAGGCTTCAGTGACTTGGGTTGTTATCTGGTTGTGTCCAGGCTTCACAGTTTCTTTAGCTGGAATAGAAATCAGAAAAATCTTAGTGTCAATCTGACTGAACCAGAGAAAGGTCTTTAGTTAATTTTGACCAGAATAGAAATCAGAAGAATCTTAGTATCGATTCAACTGAACCAGACAAAATTCTTTGAACATCTTCAACTTGAATAGAAATCAGAGATATCTTAGTGTTGATCTGACTGAACCAGAGAAAGGTCTCTAATTAAGTTTGACTGGAATGGAATCAGAAAAATCTTAGTATCAATTTAACTGAACCAGACGAAAGTTTTGGAATGTCTTCAACTGGAATGGAAATCAGAGAGATCCTAGTGTCGATCTGACTGAACTAGAGAAGGTCTTTTGTTAACTTTGGCTGGAATAGAAATCAGAAGAATCTTAGTATCAATTCAACTGAACCAGACAAAAGTCTTGGAGTATCTTCAACTGGAATAGAAATCAGAGAGATCTTAGTGTCGATCTGACTGAACCAGAGAAAGGTCTTTAATTAACTTTGACTGGAATAGAAATCAGAGAGATCTTAGTGTCGATTTAACTGAACCAGAGAAGGTCTTTTGAGAAAATCTTTTGGAGGAAGATGCTGAAATAGCCCTTTGTCATACATAGCCTTTGAGAAGACTGTCGGGTCATGTAAGTAGTCAAAAGCATTTGTTGACTTGATTTTTCCTGAAAAGGTGAAGAGTTAGTCATATGCAATGTCATGATGTATGAAATGCATTGTGTAATAATGTTCTCAATATAAATGAGACTATGATGTATGCGATGTGTATGTGTATGCCATGATGTATGAATATGGAATGCTATTGGGATGTTTCTTAGTCTGGGAAAGTAAATCCCAGACTGCTGCTCAAGAGTCTTGGGAGGCTGAATTCTTCATTTCCGCTGGGGATGATGAACGAAGATGATTCGCTGGGGATTTACTCTTTTCGTCTGAGTATATTATGTTGGGGATTGACTCCGATTGAGAATAAACTCTATGGAGGGAGATGTGTTATTGGAAGATTCTGCCGTTGTAGAGAAATAAACATTGTTGGGGAATGACCTTCCGTAGTTAGAGAAATAACCTCTACTCGGGAGGAGGTTTTATAACTGTTGGATCATACAACTCGGATGGGGAATACAGATTTCAGCTCTCTGAAGGAACTTTACTGGAGAAGATAATTCCTGCTTGTGGAAGGAGAGATCAAAACTTTGGTTGTTTCTACTTTGCAGGGAACATAAACGTCAAATGGGTCATATGTAATGGTGACTTCGTCTCAAAAATGTCCCTACCCCTATACCTGCTGGAAGCAGTAACTTGTCGGGACTGAAATGGTTTTTTAGACTTTGCTCTGTTCCTTAAAGTCATGAGCAATTGTCTTTCTATTTCTTATGCAAATATTTGTGAATATAAATCATATTCTAATGCATATGTCAAGAATAAGTCATTGGACGTTTTTGCATAACAAAACAAGAAAGAGAAAAAAAGAAAAAAAAAACAGTTTTGCACTTCAAAAGAAATGATTTATATTGATTTTTGAGGTTTGCCTATAACAGGTGTTTTGTAAAAAGAGGTTGACGTTCTATTAGGAGAACGCCGACGTGAGAGTGAAAATTATACAAAATAGTGTACAACAAGAAGAAAACAACTATGTGTAATGATCCCATTGAGTTTCAATTCTGCTATTTCCCCCATGTCTTCGAGCGTCTCATCACTTTGCTACTTGTCCGAAGTTGAATGGATTGATCGGTGTCGTTTGAGCTTGATAGTTGATATTGAAGTCTGGTTGCAAGGTGATCCAATGGGACATAGTGATACGCTTCAAATACCTAACTTTTTCCTGGACCGCCCTTTCGGGTTTTTAGTCCATCGGGATACCCTTTTTTGCCCAAGCCGCCTTTTCAGGTTTTCGACTTGCCGGGTGTACAAATATTCTTTGTTTTCATCCTTAATTTTTTCCCAAACCCTTTTGGTTCGCCGGGATGCCCTTATTTTTTCCTAGGCCAGTCAACCTAGCGGGTCTTTATTCATGCGTAATATCTTTTCACTATGTCCGCATTAACAGGGTGAGGGAGGTCGTCACTGTTGTACCCCAAAATTTGCTCTCCCATTTCCTCAACATTTTCTCATCACAAGACCTTTGAAGATCAAGATCCAATTAGGGTTTCCTCTGCTCAAGACTTCTCCTTGCACTGTGGACTCAAATTAGGGTTTGTGTTTGCACAAAGATGTTTTGACCTAAAATGCCTAAGATGACTTTCATGCTTCATGTTGGACTCCCAAGTTTACCTATACCAAGTTTCAAGTCTTGATTCCAAGTTTTACCCAGTCAATTGGACAGTTGACCTAGAAATCAGCTGTATTGGGGAAAAAGTCAACTCTGGCCAATTGACAGTCAAACCTCATGAAATTTGATCCACATCAACATTATGAACTCACATGGACCATTTGATCAAGTTTGGATCACAATTCCACAAGAATTTTGATCAGATCATCAAAAGGGCAAAATGGTCATTTCTAGGGTTTTGACTGCACAAAGGCAATTTTTGGCTGTTTGACCTAGCCAATGGCAAACCAAGCTCACATATGGACTCAAGGACCCCATGGAATTATCTTGACATGTTCATCAAGCTCAAAAGATCCCAAGTACACAAGATTGATAGTTGAATTTCCCAGTCAATTGATCAATTTTGACTGTATACTGAAAAGTCAAACTTTGACTTTTTGGTCAAAATCAAGAGTCAAGATTCATTTTTCATCAAAACATTACAAATCATGAAACTTGTTCACCAAGAAATCACAAAATGCAAATTAGGGTTTGAAAATGGAATTTTTCATAACTTAGAATTTTTCTAAGTTATGGAAAACCCTAATTTTTTCCCAACTTTGCCCCATCTTTTCACCATGATCCATTTGGATTCAAACAAAAGTCAAAACATGAAAGTTGTAGCTTGTTGCATAGTCTACAACTTTGATTCACAAAGTTTTCTCATTTGAAGCTTGTATCTCAAGTTATGATTTTTTGAATAAGGGCACTAAACCATCTTTTAACTTAGTGAAATTTGACCTATTTTGACAAGGTTTTCTACCCCACTTCAAGGCCACTTTTCATACCCTTCCACTTGGAATTTTAATTTGCATTTCAAAGATGGATTGTAGTACACATTCCAAGCTTTCCAAAATGTCCAAGAACTCATCAAACAACCTCATAACTTGAGAGATTCGAATTTCACAAGTTGGCAAAAATTCACTTTTGTTCTTCATCAAGACATGTTCACAAACTTGCAAATTTGAATTCAGTTTGCTTTATGCTTAATTACAGGTCCTTGAACCAATCCATACTCAATAATTTAATGCATATTCTTTGTACTAAGACCAAGTTCTTTGAGTTCAAGCTTTGTCTAATGGTTTAATCCTAAATTAGATAAAGTAAACTATCCATTTTTGCAAAAGTTCACTTTATGTCAATTTGAAAATCAAACAAGTACAAGCTAAATCTGAATGGCACAAGATTATGGACAAATTGCTCTGATCAAGAGAAGATTATGCAGCCCATTAGGAGGTCCCCTACATGCCTAGAACATCAACTTGCATTTCTTTGCTTCACATAGAAGAAACATCCATAACTTATCACAACTCTCTCCTCAGCATAGAAACACAAGAGAGAACTTATCAAACACATTACACATAACATATCCAAGCTAACACACGAGCTTTTGACCTCCAATACACCCTCCATCTCAGAATCATCCTCAAACTGCACAAACAGGGGTGCCCCTGCAGTTTGAGTGCAAACTCCCAATCCCTTCGAGCATTTTGATCAAGACCTGTTCCTCTACCTTCCCTACAACATATGCAAGCTAACCATGGCCTAAAACCTGACCTGTAATCACTCTAACAGTTTCCACCATTTTCATTTTTTCCTTTTGCAGTTGAAGTTCCATAGCTTGATTCAGAAGCTCTCAAGACAAAGTAAGCATTGAAACAGCATCCCTGGACCTCAAGGAAGCTTTTCCAATCATCACATTGCACTGAAAGTTCCTCATTCTCCAGATTGAAGTTCAACTGCACAGGTAAAAGTTTGAATTCGTATCTCTCTTATTAGGCATCTTTAGTCTTAAGTTTGTGAAGAAACAAGGTCCTACTCATAGCCCTGAACATGTATATAGCTTTACTTTTCATTTCTTTTGTCTGAGTAGAGAGAATTTGAGCTCTGAAAATGGTAGAAAAATTAGGTCAGAAAAGAGGGGGAGAGAAATTCTCCCTCATCTTAGAGAGATAGGTCAAGTTCTTTATATGGTTAGAACCGTCTCTTCATGCTTAACATCTTTTGTGTTGGAAGTTTGTTCAAAAAATCAAGGAATCAGGAGTTAGACATTGAAGCAAGAGGCGCGCGTTTTTTCAAAAGTTTGAAGCTGGAGGTTGAAGACAGTGTTTCATTGGGCTGGGCTTTTGTTGTTCTTTCTTTTCACACCATCCTTTTTGGCTTATACCCCCCTGAGCCCATTTACTCATTTTTTGACATTTTTGACTTTTTCCTTTTTTGCTGACTTTGTTTATTTTTCCTCATGCCATTTAAAAATTAAAAATATTTTTTTCATCATTTTTTGCATTTATTGCATATTTATTTGTTTATTTTCTCTATTTGTACATAAATACATATATATGATTATTAGAATAAAAAATGTAAAAATAATGTAAATACACTTTTTATTTTCCTTTACTTTCTGAAAATATTTCACACAAAAAATACCCTTTTTTATTTTATTTATTAAAATATTAAATAAATATTTATTTTTAGAATAATACATATTTAGGGTTATATACATATATATATGTGATTATTAATATATTTAAGACAAAAATACCAAAATACTTGATTTTTTTATTTTATTAATATTTGATATAAAAATACCTTTTTCCACAATACACTTCATTTTATTTTATTTTTGTACATAATAATTAAATAGTTGAATTAAATTAGAAAATAATACCTTTTTCTTTAAAAATTAGGGTTTTTACCCTAAGTTCAAAATACCCCAAAAATAATACATTTTTATTTTCTTTTTCCTTTTACATAAATAATATTTTCTCATACACATAAAAACTTTCTTTTTTGCATTTCACATATTTATTTAATTTACATTTAATTATGCATTATTTAAATTGCAAATATTCAATTGATGTAATAATTTAGATTTAAATTCTTGTCAATATCCCCCATTTGAACATTTGTACCCCCCTTCCCATATTTGGTTTTGTAATAGCTTAGTAACTTTAATTTCGCACTTTATTGCTTTCTAATGATAACATGTTAGAATTAGGGTTTGTATGCGAAAAACGATAAAAAAATAGTTTGACCTAATACAAGATAAACAAGCATGAAAATGGACACACAAATCACACTTGCACCCCCTAGGGTATTCCACTTGTTGCCTTCAAATAAATGGGCCATGTTGCATGTTGAACTTCTTTGAGCAAAGCAAACAATTTGAATGATCATAGTCCCTCGACAAAACTTTTCAAAACAAACAAAAACAAATGATCAAGTCCCTTAGAGAAATTGCTCAAAGACATTTAACGCCGTTGCAATTATGGTCTAAAACGATGACCCGCGCCTGTCCCTTTCACATCCTAACACAAGGTTGCCCACCAAATACAATGGTGGAGCAAACTTGCTAAAAGGGTTAAAGTATAGCAATAATCTTTTGAGAAATTTAGGAGTAGATAACCTCTTAGTTACTTGGATCAACTTGCAAAACAAAAAAAAACACTTGCCTAATTTCAAAATCACACATCACTACACTTTCAAAACAACTTTCAAAAACAAATGAAAACTTTTTCAAAAGACATACATCTTTGTATACATCCCCACATGGATCATTACAAAGGTTGCCACCACATTGGCCTCTTTTCAAAAACATTTTCAAAACCCACACACTCAAGCACCATTTAAAACAATTGAAAACAAAAGGCAAGTGATCTAAGCAAGTAACTAAGAGCCCATGGATAACCATGGATAGAAAGGGTGCTAATACCTTCCCTTTCTATAATCTACTCCCCGAACCCAAGAAAACATCTCAAAAGGTTTTTTGCTGTGCTTTTTAACCTTTCCTTAGGATAAAATAAAAAGTCGGTGGCGACTCATGCTAACCGCAACATTTGCGAATACAAACGCAAAACTCAAGTCAGTTCTCCCACCGTATCACAGAACTGGCGACTCTGCTGGGGAAAACTTTTAAAGTGGAGTAACCTTAGGGTTTAGATCACCTTTGTTTTCAATTGCTTGCTTTGTTTGCTTTTACATATTGTGGGCTTTGTATCGGAGTTTTATAGATCCTAACCCGGATCTGGGGAAACCCTTTTAGGTAGCAACAAGGCTGTGAGGGAACTGTGCGGGGTATACCGACATGGTTGAAGCAGTCTGCTACGTTGATGTGGCACTTTGGTGTGTACCGGTAACCCTTGAGTTCAGTCAAGGAGAGTACGGGGCCGCCGCGTGGTGTCATGAAGCATCAACTGACCTTAGGAACCTTAATTGAACCATCTTGGCCTTTTAGGGGTAGTGAGATAACTGACTTTGGTGCAGTCCGAGGTTGGTTGATACTCGATACTACACTCAATTGAGGTTTGCTTTCCTGGAATATTTCGGTCGCCAGTTCAGTGGCTAAATCGAAACGATGAACAATGAAAGCAATCCAGTGATATTGGGACCTTTAGAACCCGGTTACTTTTGATAGGACAGGTTGAGCCCACAAAACTTCAAGAGGGTAATACCCAGACTTCATGCAGGCCTAAACTCTAAGGGTTTGTGTGACTTGTGTGCCTTACCATGTTTGCCTTTGTGAATGTTTATAATGCATTTAATCATCACATCATTACATCATACAAACATCATGAGCATTGACTAACCATTTCAAGGGTTTCGAATCTTCATCTTTGTTCTTGTTTTATAGGACATGGAAACTGCTCGCAGAAAGACAATTCAGATTAGCCTTGTAAAGATCCCTCCTCAGCTTAAGGAGCTTCTGTCCAGGATTCCCGAGGGTTCTTCATTCAGTGAGAGACATGGGAGACTCATCAACTTGGTTAACACCAACATTGAGGAGGACTTGATAAAGGTCCTGTTCCAATTCTTTGACCCTCTGCATCACTGCTTCACCTTCCCGGATTATCAGTTGGTGCCTACATTGGAAGAGTTCTCCCGACTTCTGAAGGTCCCTATCCTTGATCAACTACCCTACAACGGTATGGAAGAGGAACCCAAGCTTGAAGAGATTGCTAAAGCCTTGCACCTACAGACATCTGACCTCAAGGGACATTGGGAAGTTAGAAGTGGTATCAAAGGATTCTTAGCTAGATTTCTGTTTGAAAAGGCTCAAGAATGTTGGAACTCTCTTGACTTACGAGCTTTTGAAGAAGTCATGGCCCTCCTTGTCTATGGTTTGGTGTTGTTCCCTAACCCAGATCAGCTTATTGATATCAGTGCTGTCCAGATCTTTATGACCAGGAATCCTATACCTACACTGTTGGGGGACATCCTTCACTCATGTTACACTCGAACCATGAGGAGAAGGGGTGTCCTTATGTGTTGCACTCCTCTCTTGGGAAGGTGGTTTATTTCGCATCTTCCACAATCAGTTTTGAAGAACGAGCGGGGTTTGAGATGGTCACAACGGTTAATGACTCTCACGCATGCAGATATACATTGGTGCCCTAGGTCTAGGGAAGACATCACTATCATTGATCGTTGTGGGGAATACCCTAATGTTCCTTTATTTGGAATCAAAGGAGGTATCACCTACAACCCATTCCTGGCTTGGAGACAGTTTGGTTATGCTCGGAAGGATGCCCCTCATGACATGTTAATTCCTGACATAGTTTTCGATTTCGACAACGATACTCAAGGACTTCGTCAGAGATTTATCAGAGCTTGGAGGATGCCAAGTAGGATAGACAGCAAGACATTGGGGCACCGGAACTCCATCCCGTTGGAACCTTACCTCAAGTGGGTACGAGCCCGCTCCCAGAAGTTAGTGATGCCTTACCCTCACATGCTACCTGTGATCAAGGAACCAGTCTTGGAAGGAGAAGCATCCTACACCATTCAACATCCTGACATGCCCACCTCCTGGGAAGAGATGCAGAAGAGCTGGGTCCAGCTTAAGGAAGAACGGAGTTCTCTTGAGACCAGTCTACGTGCTAGTGAAAAGAAGGTCCTGGAACTCACCCGCCTACTGCACGAGGAAAGGAATCTCAACACCTACATCGCGCCAAAGAGGATGCGCAATGTTTTTTTACCTTAAGGAGTTGTTTTGTAATATTTGGCCCATGAGGCATTTATGTACTAACGAATTTCTCCTTATTAATATGATGTGCGTTCCTTTTTGTCTACAACAAAGCTTGAATGTTCTAAATCCTTGAATGCATTGCATACATACGCATTCCATTGCACCATATGCATAGCAGGTACCCTATTTCACAGGTTGCTTAATTTTCTTCGCTGTTTGTGTGCACAGTCATCATGAATCCAGACTCATCCAGTGAGCAAGCAATCAAGGCCCTTCAGGCCCAAAGTGCATAGTTTCAAGAGATGGTCCTAAGCCTAGCCCAGGGTCAGCAAGAGTTGAAGACTCTACTCCTGAAGAAGAAGAAGAAAAAGAGGACTGCATTGTTCAACACCGGACGCAGATTTGGGAACACACTCCACAATGAAGCTGATCCAACCACTTCTTCTGCTGAGAAAAATAGTCCCCAAGGGGGAGGAGCTCCTAGCCCCGCAGTCTCCGACAACGAGACGGACTATAACGACGAACAATACCCACCTGCTGCTGACAGATACAAACAATTGGAGGACCGCTTGAGCGCCATGGAGATTCAGAATGTGCCGGGACTGGATTTCGGAGATTTGGGGTTATCTTCTGGGGTAGTCATTCCACACAAGTTTAAGGCGCCTGCCTTCGCCAAGTATGATGGGGTCTCCTGCCCAAAGCTGCATCTGAGGTCGTATGTAAGGAAAATCCAACCTTACACGACGGATAAGAACCTCTGGATTCACTTCTTCCAAGACAGCCTCTCGGGGTCTCAGCTTGAATGGTTCTACCAATTAGATGGAACTAGCATCCGACACTGGGAAGATTTGGCAACCGCATTCTACAGACAATACCAATACAATTCTGATCTCGCTCCTACGCGTACCCAACTTCAGGGTATGTCTCTAGGAACGGGTGAAGGGTTCAAAGAGTACGCTCAAAAATGGAGAGATTTGGCTGGCAGGGTGCAGCCTCCATTAACTGATCGAGAGCTGGTTGATATGTTTCTGGGAACGTTGTCTGGTCCGTTTTTCAATCATTTGGTTGGTAACTCCTCCGCTGGGTTCACAGATTTGATATTAACGGGAGAAAGAATTGAAGCTGGCATCAGGTCAGGCAAGATACAAAAGGCTGCCTCTACAAGTGCTGAGAAGAGGCCGTTTAAGAAAGAAGCAAGTGCCGTCTATGGTCCTAGAAGACAAGTCAAGCCCGAAAGTCGCCAAGCCGTCAATGCTTTGGTCATCTCTAAACCTGTTGCTGCTCCTCAGCAGTACAATCAACAAAGAAGTGAAAGGCCCAAGAGGCAGTATACCCGATTGAGTATGACATTATCTCAAATTTTACCCCAACTGTTATCCACCAACCTGGTGACCCTCAAAGAAGCTCCTAAAGTCGTCAACACTGCGTCTCCTAAATACAACCCAAATGCCCGGTGTGCTTATCATTCTGATAGTCCCGGGCACACTACTGATGATTGCTGGGCCTTGAGAAACAAAGTGCAAGATCTAATCGACGCAAAAGAAATTCAGTTTGAAGCGCCGGAAAGACCGAATGTTGTAACGGCTCCTATGCCCCAGCATAGGGTAAATGCCATTGAGGAAGAAGTGTACGCTGTTTCGGTAGATGAAGTTGTTACCCCTTTGAAGACTGTTAAGAAGAACCTACTGCGGGCCGGTTTATTTCCGGGTTGCGGCGAAGGTTGCCCATTCTGTGCTATTTCCCTATCTGATTGTCCCTTGCTAAGGTTAGGCATCCAAGGCCTAATGGATAGCAAGGAGATTCTATTCAAAAAGACTGCTGTTCAATTGGTTCCGATGAAAGAAGTTTCCGTGATTACCATCTTCAAAAATCCAATCAAGGCTCCCCCAAAGAAGCCTATTCAAATCTTGACAGTTGCGCCTGTGATCATTACTGTTCCAGGACCCCTCTCCTACGTGTCTGATAAAGCTGTCCCCTGGCATTATGGGGCAGACGTATATGTAAATGGAATCAAGCAAGAATTTGATGCTAGTGCCAGTATCTGCGATATCACCGGTCCAGCTAAAGTCACCCGCAGTGGCAGGCTCTTCTCGCCTGACATTGCGCCGCCCGCTATTCGAAAACCCCTCCTCATAAAACCTGTAAGTTTACCAAGTCCTGTTGCTGATCAAATTGTGTCCCCTGCTGCCGAGTCATCAAATGCTCGGGGTAAAGGGATTGAAGAAGAGCCTGCCCGGATGGAGGCACCAATACCCGTAAATGCTGAGGCCTCCCGACAAGAAATGGAGGAGATTCTGAAAATAATAAAGAAAAGTGATTTTAATGTTGTCGAGCAGTTGGGGCATACACCCTCCAAGATCTCCATGCTCTCCCTATTGCTATGCTCCGAGGCTCATGCTAAGGCCTTAATCTCATTTCTCAAGACGTCCCACGTGCCGCAGGAGACGTCTGCAGTTCAGTTCACTGACTGCATAGCAAATCTGACGGCGGACAACGGCTTGGGCTTTTCAGATGCTGACCTGACCGCAAAAGGGAGAGACCATAATGATGCCCTGCATGTCTCTATTGAATGCAGGGGCACTACTCTGGCACATGTATTGGTGGACACTGGTTCTTCCTTGAATGTTCTTCCGAAAAAGGCTTTAGATCGTCTAGATTATGAGGGCCTGGAGTTGAAACCCAGCAATATCATCGTCAGGGCCTTTGACGGTTCCAAAAGGATGGTTCATGGAGAGGTTAACATCCCTATTCGTGTGGGCTCTCAAGTGTTTGACTCTACCTTTTACGTGATGGATATACGTCCATCATACTCTTGTCTGTTGGGTCGACCTTGGATCCATAAAGCTGGGGCAGTGACCTCCACCTTGCACCAAAAGCTGAAGTATCCCGTTAGGGGGAAGATCGTCACTGTACAAGGAGAAGAGGAGTATATGGTGAGCCATTTGAATTCCTTCAGGTACATCGAGATGGACGGAGAGTTCATTGAAACCCCCTTCCAACATTTCGAGGAGGTACATCCAATTTCAGCAGCTGCAGAGACAACGGCCGAAGAGAATGATTCCTTGAAGATGGCTTCCCTAAGGGATGCCCGGGCTGTAGTTCAGAAAGGCGATTGTGCACACTGGGGTCAGCTTCCTGACTTCACTCAGAAGAACGACAAGTTTGGGCTAGGCTTTACTGCAGAGGCTCAGAAGGCGGTGCGCAAAGAGAAAATCGGAAAGGCTCCGGTGTTTATCTCCAGCTCAAGGGTGAATGCTATCGAGGAGGATGTGGAGGAAGCTGAGTTTGACAGTTGGATCTACCCGACTGCCAGCGACGGACCGAGCAACTGGACAGCAAGGGATTTTACCCCTATCACATTTGTCACGCAGTAATTGATTTCTTTTGATTTCCAAATTTGTAACAAACAATATGTTAAAACTTTGTTGGCTCGGTGTCCTGCCCGGGACATCGTAGCTCCATTTGTGAGGGCTTTTTGTATGACATTTTCATATATCATCAATCAAAACATTGGACGTTTGTTGCATTTCAAATCTTGTGCTCTTTTTCTTTCTGTGTTATATATATTGCAAAACAGCTATATTTACACACACTCACTTATACAGGTTTCAATCCACTCTGGATCTCACTGGTAACAGCTCTGCTACCGCCAGTTATGACTTCGAAAATCCGATCAACTTGGCCGAAGACGAAGGTGAAGATGATTGCGAAGTGCCTGGTGAACTCGCAAGACTGCTACTCCAGGAAGAGAGGGCTATTCAACCACATGAAGAGCCTGTGGAGACAATTAACTTGGGTACTGAGACGGATAGGAAAGAAGTCAAGATTGGTGCCAATCTAGAGCTCAGCGTGAAGCAACGATTGATCCAGATGCTGCAAGATTACATGGAGATTTTTGCTTGGTCCTATGAAGATATGCCTGGTTTGGATGCCGACATTGTAGTTCACCACCTGCCAACCAAGGAAGACTGCCCTCCGGTAAAGCAGAAAGTCCGACGGATGCGTCCAGAGATGTCTGAAAAGATCAAGGCCGAGGTTATGAAGCAGTTTGATGCCGGGTTCCTTGCAGTGACTTCTTACCCTCAGTGGGTTGCCAATGTAGTGCCAGTATCGAAGAAGGACGGTAAAGTCAGAATGTGCGTCGACTACAGGGACTTGAACAGAGCCAGCCCCAAAGATGACTTCCCCCTACCTCACATTGATGTCCTTGTTGACAATACAGCTCAACACAAGGTGTTCTCCTTCATGGATGGTTTTTCAGGGTATAATCAGATTAAGATGGCTCCGGAAGATATGGAGAAGACTACATTTGTGACTCAGTGGGGGACCTTCTGTTATAAGGTCATGCCATTCGGATTAAAAAATGCTGGGGCAACCTATCAGCGTGCCATGGTTGCTTTATTTCATGATATGATCCATCATGAGATTGAAGTATACGTTGATGACATGATTGCAAGGTCTCAAACTGAGGAGGAGCACCTTGACCATCTGAGGAAGTTGTTTGACCGACTCAAGTTATACAAGCTGAGGTTGAATCCCAACAAATGCACCTTTGGGGTAAGATCCGGAAAGTTGTTAGGTTTCATTGTAAGTGATAAAGGTATTCAGGTAGATCCTGCCAAGGTAAAAGCCATACAAGAGATGCCGACTCCAAAAACAGAGAAAGAAGTCAGAGGTTTCCTAGGACGACTGAATTACATTGCCCGATTCATCTCACATCTGACTGCTACTTGTGAGCCAATCTTCAAATTACTGAAGAAATATCAAGTGGTACGCTGGAATGATGAATGTCAGGCCGCCTTTGAAAGAATAAAGGAATATCTCCAAGAGCCACCCATTCTTATGCCACCGGTGGAAGGAAGACCTCTGATACTTTACTTGACAGTGCTTGATAATTCAATGGGGTGTGTGCTGGGGCAGCATGACGAGTCTGGCCGAAAAGAGCACGCTATTTATTACTTGAGCAAAAAGTTTACCGACTGTGAATCTCGTTACTCACTGCTTGAGAAAACTTGCTGCGCTCTTGTATGGGCTGCTCGCCGGCTGAGACAGTATATGCTGACTCACACTACCTTATTGATTTCAAAGATGGATCCCATTAAGTACATATTTGAAAAGCCCGCTCTGTCTGGGAGAATAGCGAGATGGCAAATGATCTTAACAGAATATGACATCCAGTATACAACTCAGAAAGCAATAAAGGGAAGTGTATTGGCTGATCATTTGGCACACCAACCTGTGGACGATTATCAATCATTGAACTTTGATTTTCCGGACGAAGACATCATGGTGGTAACTGACTGTGAAGTACCTGGACCGGATGAAGGACCTGAGGAAGGATCCCGATGGTCTATGCATTTTGATGGAGCCTCCAATGCTTTGGGTAACGGCGTCGGCGCTGTAATCATATCTCCCAAGGGAACTCATACTCCCCTCACCGCCCGATTATGTTTCAGCTGTACCAACAATATGGCAGAATATGAGGCCTGTATCATGGGTTTACAAGCTGCAATCGATTTGAGGATCAAGTTTCTAAGTGTCTTCGGAGATTCCGCTCTCGTGATCAATCAGATGAAAGGCGAGTGGGATACGAAACACCCGAATCTCATTCCTTACAAGGAATATGTGTCGACCTTGCTCCCTCACTTTGAAGAGATAACTTTTGAGCATTTCCCCAGAGAGGAGAATCAGCTAGCAGACGCACTAGCCACGATGTCTTCAATGTTCAAAGTTAAATGGGACAATGAGGCTCCCCGAATCATAATCTGGAAGTTGGATGAACCGGCATACTGCTGCGAGCTCGAGGCTGAGAAGGTGACTGAAAAACCCTGGTATCACGAGGTGAAGAGGTACTTGGAAGCCCAGGAATACCCTGAAGGTGCATCTGTCAATGATAAGAAGTTCATGAGGAGGTTTGCTGCAAAATTCTTCCTCAGCAACGGCATTCTCTACAAACGGAATCATGATTCAACTCTGTTACGTTGTGTGGATAAGGCTGAAGCAGAGAAAATTATGATGGAACTGCATGAAGGTACGTTTGGGACCCATTCCAGTGGACACACCATGGCCAAGAAAATCCTTCGGGCAGGATATTTCTGGTCCACGATGGAAGCCGATTGTTACCAACACTCCCGAACTTGTCATAAGTGCCAGATCTATGCTGACAAGGTGCATATCCCTCCAGTTCCTTTGAATGTCCTAACGGCACCTTGGCCTTTCGCAATGTGGGGCATCGATATGATCGGTGAGATCCGACCAACGGCATCCAATGGGCATCGCTTCATCTTGGTGGCGATCGATTACTTCACGAAATGGGTTGAGGCAGCTTCCTATGCCACAGTAACCAAGAGCGTCGTGGCGCGTTTCATCCGGCATAATTTGATCTGTCGGTACGGCGTCCCAGAAAGAATCATTACGGATAATGGTACCAATCTCAACAACAAAATGATCACTGAACTCTGTGAACAATTCAAGATACAGCACCATAATTCTTCTCCCTACCGGCCGAAGATGAATGGGGCTGTAGAGGCAGCCAACAAAAATATCAAGAAAATTGTGCAGAAGATGACAGTGACCTATAAAGATTGGCACGAGATGTTACCGTTCGCTCTTCATGGGTACCGCACCTCAGCAAGGACATCGACCGGGGCAACTCCTTTCTCCTTGGTCTATGGCATGGAGGCAGTCTTGCCAATCGAGATCCAGATACCCTCTCTCCGAATAATGAAGGATGCAGACTTGAATGAAGATGACTGGATCCAGACTCGACTTGATCAATTAAATCTGATTGACGAAAAGAGGCTCACTGCTATCTGTCATGGTCAAACGTATCAGAAACGGATGATCAGGGCGTTTAACAAAAAAGTCAGACCGCAAGAGTATCAAGTTGGGGACCTGGTAATCAAACGCATCATCCTTCCTCAAAGTGATCCCCGGGGCAAATGGACCCCTACTTACGAAGGGCCATTTGTGGTTAAGCGTGTGTTCTCAGGAGGAGCCATGATCCTAACCACCATGGATGGTGACGATCTTCCTCACCCCGCCAATGCAGACATAGTGAAAAAATACTACGCATAAATAAAAGACCCGCTAGGTTGACATACCTAGGCAAAAATAAGGGATGAAATGAAAAAAATCTGTACACCCGGCAAGTCGAAAACCTGAAAAGGCGGCTTGGGCAAAAATGGGTATCCCGGTGGACTGAAAACCCGAAAGGGCGGTCCAGGCAAAAGTTAGGGATAAAAGCGTAACACTATGTCTCATTGGATCACTTCGCGTCCGGAATTCGGTATCAACTATCTGGCTCAGATTTCGGCATCGACCAATCAGTTTCATCTTCAACTAGGTAGCAAAGCGATGAGACGCTCAGAGACATAAAGGCAATAGCAGAGTTGGAACCCAGTGGGATTGTTCACATAGCTGTTTTGTTTTCTTTTTCAAAATGTAAACTCTATACTATTTGGCGATGTCCTCTTACTAGGATGTCAGCCTCTTGTACAAAAAACGCCTATTCACAGGCAATCAATACAAATTCACTTGTCCATACAAATTACCATTGTTTTCCCTTTTTTCTGTTTTGTCTTGCGAAGAACGTCCAATGTTCATTTTTTGATATATGCATTTGACATTAAATTGCTGATTCATAAATATTCGCATATGAAACAAGAGATTAATTACAGGTGACATCAAAGACAGGGGCAATATGGAGTTGTCTAATGCCGTCTGTTTGTTTTGTTCGCCAAGGCACCAAGGTAGGTTCAACTGAAGAATGTGGCCAAATCATCTTAACTCCCCGCAGAGTAAAACAAGGTTCAGCAATACTTTCCCCAAGAGAAGTTGATCCCCCGTCGATCCTGAAGAAGCCCAACATTCCCCGGCAGGCCTTAAAGCTCATCCCCAGTAGATTCTGCAAGCTTATCCCCTGCGAAGAACGGACGTCTCTCCCGAGTTTTATTTAGAGTTATTTCCTCACAAGGACTTATAACTGGGTTATCCTCAGCTAAAAGCCACGGAAGACCGCTCTCGGCAAAGTTCCTTCATTCCCCAGCGGAGTCTATCTGTGGTATTCCCAAGCAGAGTTTATCTTCGGAATTTCCCAGCGAAGTTTATCACCATCATCCTCAGCGGAATCCATCATTAAAAGTCCTCAGCAGGCCTCTCATCAAAACTTCGGCCAAGTATCTCTTCTGCAAAGCAGCTTCCCGGCCATTCGTCAAGGATTTATTTTCCTAAGATGAAATTACACTCATAAACATTTCACATTTTCATACATCTTGCTTACATACATGATGAAACACATACAACATCAAATGTTGAACATCATGACATCATGCATATCATACATCATGACATTGCATACAACTTACGTCTTTGCCTTTTCAGGAAAAAGACAATCTCAAAAACGACTACCTTCAACTGTCACAATTCCAGATTCGATACCTGTATCTAGCCAGGGCACATCTGAGAGTGACCAGTTTCTAGACTCGACTCCTGTATCTAGCCAGGGCACGTCTGAAGAGTTCGAAGATTCGATTCCTGTATCCAGCCAGGGCACATCTATCAACTACAACATTTCCAGATTCGATTCCTGTATCCAGCCAGGGCACATCTATTTGACGACTATTTCCAGATTCGACTCCTGTATCCAGCCAGGGCACATCTGAGCAACCAATTGTAGATTCAATACCTGTATCTAGCCAGGAAAACATCTGTCTTTCTTAAATACACAAGTTCTCGCTAAGGAATCTCTTATGCGATCAACACTTCCAAATGGCATCTATAAGCCCATTCCCGACAAAGTTCTGTCACGTCTCCAGATGGCATCTATAAGCCCATCTCCCTATCAACCACCTTTCCAAATGGCATCTATAAGCCCATTCCCGACACCACATGGTTGAGACTCCGGCATGCGAGTGCAAATTTCCGGGCACTCTAGTGTCCAATCTCCTTTTACCCTCGAGTCACGAAAGGCAAACTTGCCAATCTAACTCTTCAGGTCCAAGAAGATTGAACAGGGGCAACTGTTGTACCCCAAAATTTGCTCTCCCATTTCCTCAACATTTTCTCATCACAAGACCTTTGAAGATCAAGATCCAATTAGGGTTTCCTCTGCTCAAGACTTCTCCTTGCACTGTGGACTCAAATTAGGGTTTGTGTTTGCACAAAGATGTTTTGACCTAAAATGCCTAAGATGACTTTCATGCTTCATGTTGGACTCCCAAGTTTACCTATACCAAGTTTCAAGTCTTGATTCCAAGTTTTACCCAGTCAATTGGACAATTGACCTAGAAATCAGCTGTATTGGGGAAAAAGTCAACTCTGGCCAATTGACAGTCAAACCTCATGAAATTTGATCCACATCAACATTATGAACTCACATGGACCATTTGATCAAGTTTGGATCACAATTCCACAAGAATTTTGATCAGATCATCAAAAGGGCAAAATGGTCATTTCTAGGGTTTTGACTGCACAAAGGCAATTTTTGGCTGTTTGACCTAGCCAATGGCAAACCAAGCTCACATATGGACTCAAGGACCCCATGGAATTATCTTGACATGTTCATCAAGCTCAAAAGATCCCAAGTACACAAGATTGATAGTTGAATTTCCCAGTCAATTGATCAATTTTGACTGTATACTGAAAAGTCAAACTTTGACTTTTTGGTCAAAATCAAGAGTCAAGATTCATTTTTCATCAAAACATTACAAATCATGAAACTTGTTCACCAAGAAATCACAAAATGCAAATTAGGGTTTGAAAATGGAATTTTTCATAACTTAGAATTTTTCTAAGTTATGGAAAACCCTAATTTTTTCCCAACTTTGCCCCATCTTTTCACCATGATCCATTTGGATTCAAACAAAAGTCAAAACATGAAAGTTGTAGCTTGTTGCATAGTCTACAACTTTGATTCACAAAGTTTTCTCATTTGAAGCTTGTATCTCAAGTTATGATTTTTTGAATAAGGGCACTAAACCATCTTTTAACTTAGTGAAATTTGACCTATTTTGACAAGGTTTTCTACCCCACTTCAAGGCCACTTTTCATACTCTTCCACTTGGAATTTTAATTTGCATTTCAAAGATGGATTGTAGTACACATTCCAAGCTTTCCAAAATTTCCAAGAACTCATCAAACAACCTCATAACTTGAGAGATTCGAATTTCACAAGTTGGCAAAAATTCACTTTTGTTCTTCATCAAGACATGTTCACAAACTTGCAAATTTGAATTCAGTTTGCTTTATGCTTAATTACAGGTCCTTGAACCAATCCATACTCAATAATTTAATGCATATTCTTTGTACTAAGACCAAGTTCTTTGAGTTCAAGCTTTGTCTAATGGTTTAATCCTAAATTAGATAAAGTAAACTATCCATTTTTGCAAAAGTTCACTTTATGTCAATTTGAAAATCAAACAAGTACAAGCTAAATCTGAATGGCACAAGATTATGGATAAATTGCTCTGATCAAGAGAAGATTATGCATCCCATTAGGAGGTCCCCTACATGCCTAGAACATCAACTTGCATTTCTTTGCTTCACATAGAAGAAACATCCATAACTTATCACAACTCTCTCCTCAGCATAGAAACACAAGAGAGAACTTATCAAACACATTACACATAACATATCCAAGCTAACACACGAGCTTTTGACCTCCAATACACCCTCCATCTCAGAATCATCCTCAAACTGCACAAACAGGGGTGCCCCTGCAGTTTGAGTGCAAACTCCCAATCCCTTCGAGCATTTTGATCAAGACATGTTCCTCTACCTTCCCTACAACATATGCAAGCTAACCATGGCCTAAAACCTGACCTGTAATCACTCTAACAGTTTCCACCATTTTCATTTTTTCCTTTTGCAGTTGAAGTTCCATAGCTTGATTCAGAAGCTCTCAAGACAAAGTAAGCATTGAAACATCATCCCTGGACCTCAAGGAAGCTTTTCCAATCATCACATTGCACTGAAAGTTCCTCATTCTCCAGATTGAAGTTCAACTGCACAGGTAAAAGTTTGAATTCGTATCTCTCTTATTAGGCATCTTTAGTCTTAAGTTTGTGAAGAAACAAGGTCCTACTCATAGCCCTGAACATGTATATAGCTTTACTTTTCATTTCTTTTGTCTGAGTAGAGAGAATTTGAGCTCTGAAAATGGTAGAAAAATTAGGTCAGAAAAGAGGGGGAGAGAAATTCTCCCTCATCTTAGAGAGATAGGTCAAGTTCTTTATATGGTTAGAACCGTCTCTTCATGCTTAACATCTTTTGTGTTGGAAGTTTGTTCAAAAAATCAAGGAATCAGGAGTTAGACATTGAAGCAAGAGGCGCGCGTTTTTTCAAAAGTTTGAAGCTGGAGGTTGAAGACAGTGTTTCATTGGGCTGGGCTTTTGTTGTTCTTTCTTTTCACACCATCCTTTTTGGCTTATACCCTCCTGAGCCCATTTACTCATTTTTTGACATTTTTGACTTTTTCCTTTTTTGCTGACTTTGTTTATTTTTCCTCATGCCATTTAAAAATTAAAAATATTTTTTTCATCATTTTTTGCATTTATTGCATATTTATTTGTTTATTTTCTCTATTTGTACATAAATACATATATATGATTATTAGAATAAAAAATGTAAAAATAATGTAAATACACTTTTTATTTTCCTTTACTTTCTGAAAATATTTCACACAAAAAATACCCTTTTTTATTTTATTTATTAAAATATTAAATAAATATTTATTTTTAGAATAATACATATTTAGGGTTATATACATATATATATGTGATTATTAATATATTTAAGACAAAAATACCAAAATACTTGATTTTTTTATTTTATTAATATTTGATATAAAAATACCTTTTTCCACAATACACTTCATTTTATTTTATTTTTGTACATAATAATTAAATAGTTGAATTAAATTAGAAAATAATACCTTTTTCTTTAAAAATTAGGGTTTTTACCCTAAGTTCAAAATACCCCAAAAATAATACATTTTTATTTTCTTTTTCCTTTTACATAAATAATATTTTCTCATACACATAAAAACTTTCTTTTTTGCATTTCACATATTTATTTAATTTACATTTAATTATGCATTATTTAAATTGCAAATATTCAATTGATGTAATAATTTAGATTTAAATTCTTGTCAATATCCCCCATTTGAACATTTGTACCCCCCTTCCCATATTTGGTTTTGTAATAGCTTAGTAACTTTAATTTCGCACTTTATTGCTTTCTAATGATAACATGTTAGAATTAGGGTTTGTATGCGAAAAACGATAAAAAAATAGTTTGACCTAATACAAGATAAACAAGCATGAAAATGGACACACAAATCACACTTGCACCCCCTAGGGTATTCCACTTGTTGCCTTCAAATAAATGGGCCATGTTGCATGTTGAACTTCTTTGAGCAAAGCAAACAATTTGAATGATCATAGTCCCTCGACAAAACTTTTCAAAACAAACAAAAACAAATGATCAAGTCCCTTAGAGAAATTGCTCAAAGACATTTAACGCCGTTGCAATTATGGTCTAAAACGATGACCCGCGCCTGTCCCTTTCACATCCTAACACAAGGTTGCCCACCAAATACAATGGTGGAGCAAACTTGCTAAAAGGGTTAAAGTATAGCAATAATCTTTTGAGAAATTTAGGAGTAGATAACCTCTTAGTTACTTGGATCAACTTGCAAAACAAAAAAAAACACTTGCCTAATTTCAAAATCACACATCACTACACTTTCAAAACAACTTTCAAAAACAAATGAAAACTTTTTCAAAAGACATACATCTTTGTATACATCCCCACATGGATCATTACAAAGGTTGCCACCACATTGGCCTCTTTTCAAAAACATTTTCAAAACCCACACACTCAAGCACCATTTAAAACAATTGAAAACAAAAGGCAAGTGATCTAAGCAAGTAACTAAGAGCCCATGGATAACCATGGATAGAAAGGGTGCTAATACCTTCCCTTTCTATAATCTACTCCCCGAACCCAAGAAAACATCTCAAAAGGTTTTTTGCTGTGCTTTTTAACCTTTCCTTAGGATAAAATAAAAAGTCGGTGGCGACTCATGCTAACCGCAACATTTGCGAATACAAACGCAAAACTCAAGTCAGTTCTCCCACCGTATCACAGTCACCATCCATGGTGGTCAGAATCATGGCTCCACTAGAAAATATGCTTTTGATCACAAATGGCCCATCGTATGTGGGAGTCCATTTGCCCCTGGGATCACCTTGCGGTAGTATGATGCGCTTGATAGCTAGATCCCCGACTTGATATACTTGGCATCTGACCTTTTTGTTGAAAGCCTTGATCATCCGCTTTTGATACATTTGACCTTGACAGACAACAATAAGCCTTTTCTCATCAATCAGATTCAGTTGATCAAGTTGAGTCTGGATCCTATCGTCTTCATTCAAACCCGTATCCTTCATGATTCTCGGAGAAGGGATCTGGACCTCAATAGGCAAGACAACCTCCATACCATATTCCAGAGAGTAGGGTGTTTCCCCTATCAATGTTCGTGAGAAGGTGCGATACCCATGAAGAGAAAATGGTAACATCTCATTCCAGTCTTTGTATGTCACCATCATCTTCTGTATGATTTTCTTAATGTTCTTGTTAGCAGCCTCCACAATGCCATTCATCTTCGCCCGGTAAGGGGAAGAATTATGATGCTGGATCTTGAATTGTTTACAGAGTTCAATGATCATCATATTTTTGAGATTTGTACCATTGTCAGTGATGATTCTCTCTGGAACACCGTACCGACAAATCAGGTTATGCTTGATAAACCGCGCCACAACGTTCTTGGTAACAGTAGCAAAAGAGTCTGCTTCAACCCACTTTGTGAAATAATGAATGGCCACCAGGATGAAGCGATGCCCATTGGAAGCGGTAGGTATAATCTCTTCGATCATGTCAATGCCCCACATTGCAAAGGGCCAAGGAGCCATCAAGACGTTCAAAGGAACCGGAGGTACATGCACCATATCAGCATAAATCTGGCATTTGTGATAAGTTCGGGAATGTTGATAGCAGTTCGCTTCCATAGTGGAGCAATAGTATCATGCCCGTAGGATATTTTTAGCCATGGTATGTCCACTAGAATGGATTCCAAAGGCACCTTCGTGTAAATCTTCCATAATCCTCTTTATTTCGCTCTTGTCTGTGCACCGAAGTAAAGTAGAGTCATGGTTGCGCTTGTAGAGGATTCCTTTACTGAGGAAGAACTTTGCGGTGAACCTTCTCAGAAACTTCTTATCATTGACAGATTCCCCCTCGGGATATTCTTGAGCCTCAAGATACCTTTTCACTTCATGAAACCAAGGTTTGTCTTCTACTTCTTCAGTGTCAATCTCGTAGCAGTATGCTGGTTCATCCAGCCTCTCGATAGTGATTCAGGGAGCCTCGTTGTCCCACTTGACTTTGAACGTAGATGACAGGGTAGCTAACGCGTCCGCTAACTGATTCTCTTCTCGTGGAAAATGTTCAAATGTGACCTCTTCAAAGTGTGGAAGCAATGTCAGCGCGTGCTCTTTGTACGGGATGAGATTCGGGTGCTTCATATCTCACTCGCCTTTGATTTGACCTATTACCAAGGCTGAATCCCCGAAAATGCTCAAGAACTTGATCCTCAGGTCAATAGCAGCTTTCAGACCCATGATGCATGCTTCATACTCCACCATATTGTTGGTACCGTTGAAACATAATCTGGCGGTGAAAGGAGTATGACAGCCTTCAGGAGATATAATTACAGCACCAATGCCATTACCGAGTGCATTCGAGGCTCCGTCAAAAACCATAATTCATCGGGATCCTTCTTCAGGTGCTTCATCCGGTCTAAGTTCTTCATAGTTAGTCACTAGCATAATATTCTCGTCCGGGAACTCAAAATTAATGGACTGGTAGTCATCCATAGCTTAATGAGCCAAATGATCAGCTAGTACACTTCCCTTGATTGCTTTCTGGGTTGTGTATTGGATATCATATTCGGTCAAAATCATTTTCCATCTTTCCATTCTTCAAGAGAGGGCGGGCTTCTCAAAGATATACTTAATCGGATCCATCTTAGATATCAGCAAAGTAGTGTGGGTCAACATATACTGCCTCAGCCGGAGAGTAGCCCATGCCAAAGTGCATCAAGTTTTCTCGAGCAGTGAGTATCTTGTTTCACAGTCGGTAAACTTTTTTCTAAGGTAGTATATTCCATGCTATTTTCGACCAGACTCGTCATGCTGCCCCAACACACACCCTATTGAATTATCTAACACTATTAAGTACATTATCAAAGGTCTTCCTTCATTCGGAGGCATCAGAATTGGTGGTTCTTGAAGGTATTCCTTGATTCTTTAGAAGGAATTATGGCATTCGTCATTCCATTTTACCACTTGATCTTTCTTCAGGAGCTTGAAGATTGGCTCACAAGTAGCAGTTAAATGGGAAATGAACCTGGAAATATAATTTTGTCGTCCCAAAAAGCCTCTGACGTCCTTCTCAGTGCGAGGATGCAACATCTCTTGTATAGCCTTTACTTTTGCAGGATCTACCTAAATGCCCTTGTCACTGACAATGAAACCTAGCAGTTTACCAGACCTTACCCTAAAGGTGCACTTGTTTGGATTCAACCTCAGCTTGTACGTCTTCAACCTATCAAACAGATTTTGTAAATGATCAAGGTGCTCTTCCTCAGTTTGAGACCTGGCTATCATGTCATCCACATATACCTCTATCTCATGGTGAATCATGTCATGAAACAAGCTACCATGGCTCGCTGATAGGTTGCCCCGACATTCTTTAATCCAAACGGCATCACTTTGTAGCAGAAAGTGCCCCTTTGCGTGACGAAGGTCGTCTTCTCCATATCTTCGGGTGCCATCTTGATCTGATTGTAACCAGAGAAACCATCCATGAAGGAAAAGATCTTGTGTTGCGTGGTGTTGTCAACCAGAATGTCAATGTGGGGGACTGGAAAGTCATCTTTGGGGCTTGCCCTGTTCAAATCTCTGTAGTCCACACACATCTATACCTTGCCATCTTTTTTAGGCACCAGAACTACATTGGAAATCCATTGGGGATAAGAGGTGACAACTAAGAACCCAGCATTGAACTGCTTCATAACCTCTGCTTTAATCTTCTTTGACATTTCAGGGCGCGTGCGGTAGACCTTCTGCTTTACCGGAGGGAAATCTTCTTTAGTTGGCATACGGTGAACCACAATATTCGTATCCAGTCCTGGCATGTCTTCATATGACCAGGAAAATATCTCGACATAGTCATGCAACATTTGTACCAACCGCTGTTTGAGATTAAGCCCCAGATTTGTGTCGATCTTGACTTCTTTTCTGTCTTCCTCTGTGCCCATGTTTATTGTCTCAACTAGCTCCTCATGAGGCGGTATAGCCCTCTCTTCCTGTTGTAACAGCCTGGCAAGTTCTCCAGGTACCTCACAATCTTCCTCAACCTCGTCCTCGGCTTGGTTGATCGGATTTTCAAAGTCATAACTGGAAATAGCGGAACTGTTATCAATGGGATCCTGAGTGGATATGGATTTGTAGTTTGATACATGAGTGTGTGTAAGAGCATAGCTGTATAGGCAAAGTAAAAGTAGAAAAGAAAAAATAGCGAGCACAAAATTTGTATGCATAAATGTCCAATGCTTTATTAATTCCATATGAAAATAAAACATGATAACCCTCACAAATAAACCGATATGCCCAGGGTAAGACACATGGCCATAAAGTTATATTGTTTATTACATATCCAAAAAACAAGAAAGACAATTACTTCTGAACAAAAGTAATCGGTACAAAATCTTTTTCAGTCTAGTTATTGGGTCCACCGTTGGTAGTAGGGAAGATCCAGCCATCCATGTCATTGTCACCATCTCCGTCTTCTAAAGCGTTAACCCCGTGATTGCTGATGCATAGGGGAGGTCTTCCAGCACGAGCACGTCGAACAGCCCTTTCAGCCCCTGAAGAGAAACCCAAACCAAATTTATCAGACTTGTATGGAATATCAGGGAGCTGACCCCAAATGGTAGACCCACCTTCTCCGATAACCACTTTTGCATCCTTGAGAGAAGCCATCTTCAAGGGAGGTCTGGTGATCTTCGGCATATTGGTAACAATTTCAGTTGCAGCCAGAGTCAGAGGTACCTCTTCGAAATTCTGGCACGGAGTCTTGATGAACAAACCATCCATTTCCACATATCTGAATGAATTTGGGTGACTGACCATGTATTCTTCTTCACCATGTACAGTGATAATTCTCCCTTTGACCGGGTATTTCATCATCTGATACAGAGTGGACATAACAGCTCCCGCCCCATGAATCCAAGGGCGACCCATTAAATAAGAATAAGATGGTCTAATGTCCATCACGTAGAAGGTAGAGTCGAAAGTCTGAGAACCAACCTTGATAGGGACGTCCACCTCCCCGTGCATCATTCTCTTCGAACCATCAAAATCCCTCACTACAATATTGTTGGGCTTCAAGGTCAAACCTTCACAGTCTAGTCTATCCAGAGTGTTCTTAGGCAGCACATTTAATGATGAATCAGTATCTACTAGGACATGGGCCAAAGTAGTGCCCTTGCATTTGACAAAGAAACGCAACGCATCATTGTGGTTCCTCTCTCTAGGAGTCAAATCAACATCAAAAAATCCCAAACCGTTATCAACCACCAAACTAGCCACACAATCTTCAAATTGGTCAGCAGAGGTTTCCTGGGGCACATGGGCAGTTTTTAGAAATTTCACCAAAGCCTTCATATGAGCTTCAGAGCACAACAGCAAGGCTAGCATAGAGATCTTTGAAGGAGCCTTCCTCAGTTGTTCGACCATGTTGTAGTCGCTTTTCTTGATAATTTTCAAATTTTCTTCCATTTCTTTCTTGAAAGCCTCTGGGATAGATACCGAATGTGCCTTCATCTGGAAAGGCTCAACCAATATGTCTTTGCCCCGAGTCTCGGTCGACTCGGTGATATGGGTGTCGGTAGGGGTAATCACAGGGATTATAGTAGTATCTGCAGGAACAAAAGTAGGAATGACCACAGGATCAGTAACAACATTCGGAGGAGAAATCTCAGGGGAGAACACTCTTCCACTTCTGGTTATTTTGCTGGTTCCCATAATGTTGCCAATGTCGGGGTCAGCCTTTTCGGAAACCTGGTCTTCATCATCCAGCAAATCTTGCTTGACACCGTGGTAGTAGACGTCACCCCCATAGTTCTAAGGGACAATTTTATCTGAGGAGTATGGGATTGGTCCTGGCATAGTAATTATCAACGGAGTAACCTTCGGAACAGACGTAATCCTGACGGGTATTTTGGTGGAGACCATGGGAGGATTGGAAGAAATGGTTATTATCGAAACATCTTTGCAAGAAATGGTTGGAATGGGATTCTTATCAAACAAAATATCTCTATCATTCATCAGGCGCTGAACACTTGTCTTTAACAAATGACAACAAGTCGGTATAGCTAAGCAGAAGTGGCAACCTCTTCCATAACCCGAAAATAAACCAGCCTTTAATAAGTTCCACTTAATAGTCATAAGAGGAGTAACAAGATCTTCAACAGTAGTAACAAACATATCATCTTCAATAGCATTAACACCACGGCCGTGCTTGGGCATAGGAGCAGTGATAACATTTGGAATTTCAGGGGCATCAAACTCAATTTCCTTCACCTCGAGAAGGTCTTGTACCTTATTTTTCAAAGCCCAACAGTCGTTAGTATCATGACCTAGACTTTCCGAATGATAAGCACAGCAGGCATTTGGATTGTAGAGGGGAGAGGCAGTGTTGGGATTCTTTGGAGCTTCCCGCAAGGTTACCAGATTAGATTTCAGCAAATGAGGCAAAACTTGGGATAAAGTCATATTTATTCGGGTAAACTGTCTTACCAGCCTTTCTTCTCTCTGCTGATTATTCTTCTGTTGAGTGGGTGCAGGCTTAGGGATCATGACAGCCCCTACTGTTGGATAGCGTTCAGTTCTGTCTTGATTTCTTTGATTTTACACAACGCTAACCTCTTTCTTCCAAGGAAATGGCTTCCTTACTGCACTTGAGGATGCATCCTTTTGGATCTTACCACTCTTAATTCCAGCTTCCACTCTTTCCCCTGTCAAGATTAATTCAGTAAAGTCGGTCGAGGAACTTCCAATTAGGTGATTAAAGAACGGACCAGACAGGGTACCCATAAACATATTCACTAACTCCCTATCAGACAGGGGAGGCTGGACTTCTCTTGCTAAGTCCCTCCACTTCTGAGCGTAGTCTTTACAGCCCTCACTCGAATCCATACCCATACTTTGGAGTTGAGTACGGGTGGGAGGAATGTCTGCATTATACTGATACTGCTTATAGAAAGCAGTGGCCAGGTCTTCCCAATTATGGATGTTGGCCCTCTCCAGCTGATAGAACCAATCTAACTGAGTTCTGGATAGACTATCCTGAAGGAAGTGGACCCATAAGTCCCTGTCAGCAGCGTGAGGCTGTATATTTCTCATATAAGATCGAAGGTGCATCTTGGAACATGACACCCCATCGTACTTGTAAAACACTGGCACCTTGAACTTTGGAAGAATGACAATTCCAGACACCAAACCCAGCTCTTCAAAGTCCAGCCCAAGCACTTTCTGAATCTCCATTGCACTCAGACACTCTTCCATCTGTTTGTACTTTTCGACGGCCAGAGGATACCACTCTTCATTGTAATCAGTCTCATTATAAGATTCCCCCAGACTAGGGTCTTCCTCTCTTGTCTCACCCTCTTGGTTATCTCCTTCTTTGGATGAAGATGTCACCTCAACTACTTTCCTTAGAGGTCCTTTGAATCTCCTTCCCAGATTTACCACACCAGCTGTCCTCTTTGGCTTCTTGGTCTTGTCTTTAACAATCAAGGCTTTCAGTTTCTCTTGCCCTTTGGCTAGATCCATGATCATTTGTTGAAACTGGGAATTTTGAGTTTATAGATCCTTCACTGTCTGTTCGAGAGCCATTTCTTTACTGCTGAAATAAACAGCGAAGAGGATGAGAAACCTCCTATGAAACTTGTTTATGCAATAATATGTATGATATGTGTATGCAATGATTTCAAGGATTTCTGGAAATTTAAATTTGTGAACCAAAATGAAACAAAGATTTTATTAGTAGAATTCAAAATACAATTGCCTTTTAGGCATTTCAATTGAAGGTTCAAAAAACTTAAAAAATATCAGGTTTCCCATGGGCGCTTCCTCTTCGCGCCGAGATAGACATTGAGACTTCTTTCCTCCTGAAGTTGCTTCGTGAGCTCTAAAACTTTCCTCTCATGGGCATAGAAATGGTTTCTATAGGTATCCTGCTCTTTCTTCAGCTGAATCCAGGATCTCTGTAGTTCTTCAAGATCAATGGGCATATCAGGATGAAGAACCGAATAGTGAATATCCCCTTCAGTAATGGGCTCCACAATCACTGGTAAAATGGATATATATGGCATCATAAGGTTCTGAGTACAAGCTCGTACCCATTGGAGATAAGGTTCCATAGGAATGGAAGTCTTCGGCCCCAAAGTCTTGATGTCAAATCTATTTATCACGCGCAAAGCTCGTATGAACCTCTAGAGATACCCTTGAACATCATCCTCATTGTTAAACACAATGCCATGGATAAGCAACTCATAAGGACCATCCCTTCGAGCGCAACCAAATTGTCACAAAACCAGAGAAGGATTATAGGTTATTCCTCCCCTAATGCTAAGTAGAGGGACATTAGGGAATTCCCCGCAATGGTCAATAATAGAAATATCTCCGATAGATCGGGAATACCAGAGAATATCCGCGTGAGAAAGTGACATTATCCTTTGTGAAAATCCCAAACCTTCTTCATTCTTCAGTACTATTTTAGGGAGGTGAGAAATAAACCACCTCGAAAGCAATGGCACACAGCACATAAGAATCCCTCTTTTCTTTGTGGTACGAGTGTGGAAGGTATGCAATATATCTCTGAGTAAAGTGGGCATAGGGTTGCGAGAAAGGAAGACCTTGATAGCATTCACATATATGAGTAAGTCTGGATTAGGGAACAATACTAACCCATAGATGACAAGGGCCAAGACCTCCTCAAAAGCCTGGAAGTCCAAATAATCCCAAAACAGCTGAGCCTTCTCTATTAGGAACTTGGCTAGAAAACCCTTAACTCTGCTTCTTATTTCCCAGTTGGATACAACGTCGGACCATTTCAGGTGTAAAGCTGCTGCAATGATCTCCAACTTTGGAGCTTCTTCCGGACCGGTGAAAGGAAACTGATCTAAAATAGGTATACCCAATATCTAAGAGAACTCTTCCATGGTGAGTACCAACTGATAGTCTGGAAAGGTGAAGCAATAGTGCTTAGGGTCAAAAATTGAAAGAGCAGACTTATCATTTTCTCATCAAAACCTGAGGTAACCAAATTGAGGAGTCGACCGTAGTTCTTGGTGAATGAAGAAGTCTCAGAAACCCTGGATACTAGCTCTTTGAGTTGAAGTGGCATTCGCACAAAGCTAATTCAGATGGTATTTCTACGAGCAGAAGCCATGATCTGTAAAACAGAACAAAGATAAACCCCATAATCCTTGAAATGGTTAGTGTAATGAAGAATGAATGTTTATGATGCATGATGTCATGTTAAAGAAAATTAATCACACACAAGCAAAGCACACAAGACCTTAGGTTTAGGCTTGCATGGGGTTTATAGGTAAATACCCGCTTGAAGTTTAGTTGGTTTCAAACCTGTCCTAGAAATAGTAACCGGGTTGTAAGGAGTCTCAATATCACTGATATTTCTTTATCGGTATTATTTCAGTTTAGCAATCTTTTCTTGCGACCGAAACATCTTGAAAGTCTGATCTCAATGAGTGTAGTATCGAGTATCAACCGATTCCAAGCTTTACACCGAGGCCGGCCATCTCACTACTTTCTAATGGCCAAGTTTGTTCAACTAAGGTTCTAAGGTTCGCTAGTGCTTCACGACACCACGCGGCGGCCCCGTATTCTCCTCGATTCAACACAAGGGATAACGGTACCCACCAAAGTGTCACACCAACACAGCTATCGCTTCAACCATATCGGTCTACTTCGTATAGTCTCCATGATCTATTGTTGTTTACCTAAAAAGATGCCCCAGGTCCGGGTATAGGATCTTTACAAGAATACCCAAAAAAAAACCTCAAAGATAAAGCAATCAAAGCAAACAAAGAAAGAAATTTTAAAATGATCTAGACCCTAAGGTAAACCCCACTTTATAATACTCCCCAGCAGAGTCGCCAGTTCTGTGGTACGGCGGCAGAACCGACTGTTAATATTGGTTTTGTATTTTGTATTCACAAATGTCGCGGTAAGCAAGAGTCGCCACCGACTTTTCTTTTATCCAACAAAGGAAAGGGTGAAAAGAAAATAAAAAGACCTTTTTTGAGATTTTCTGAGTAAGGGGGGTAGATTATGGAAAGGGAAGGTGTTAGCATCCTTTCCATCCGTAATTTTCTACGGGCTCTTAGGTACTTGCTCATTTTGAAAATTGCTTTCATTTTTGTGTGAAAAAGTTTTTGTTTGAAAATGCCTTAGTGCGGCGATTCACTTTATGATAACCCTTGTATCAGTCCTCAAGAGTGTGATAAAGCGTTTTGAAAACTTTGTTTGAAAAGTGTTTGAAAGTGTGGTGTGTAAAAAGAATTGTTTTGAGCAAGCATCTAAGAACTTATCTACCTAATCAAAAAAAGTTTGTTCTTTTCTTCCCATCCTTTAGACAGTGCTATCCTATTATTAGTGAGTAGGTATCCCTAGTCGTTGGATGTTTGAGGGACTACCGAAAGGGACGTACGATCACTAAGGCAATAGGGAAAGATCTCTTAGTAGCTGTCCTAAAGCCCTAAGATCACTTTTATACCGAGGCAACAGTCGAAAGGATCATCGAGGCACTAGTGATCTCTACACTTAAGGACAACCACTAAGAATTCTCACGTTTCGAGAATTGTGATCGTAATTCGAAGGCAACCGAGTGAGGTATACCCTAAGGGTAAAAGTGTGCAACGGTATGTTTTTTCAAATATTTATCTTGCAATTCAGTGATCTACTGATTGATTAATCATGCACGCCTAGGTTACTAACAATTATATACAAGTATATAAAGAATATAAAGCGAGAAAATAAATGGTTCTACGCTATTACAAGGCTTCGGTGTAGATACATAAAGAATGACTGAAAAAATAAAGTGCGGAAATAAAAACCCTAATTAGCTATAACAAACCGGGTGCAATTACATCAATAATAAAAATAACCGTACGACAAAATAATGACGCGCGAGAATTAACTGGATAAAAGATCAAAAACCCTAAAAAAATTAATTTGATTATTAAAAATATTTTTGGGATTTTATGAAAAAAGAATTGGATTTTGACCTAATTTTTTCTAATTAATTTTAATTAATGAAAACCAATTAAAGTTGATGAAATTAATTAATTTTCAAAAAACTAATTTAATAAAAAAACTAAGTCATATTTTTTTAAAATTATTTTCTGATTAAATAAATGATTTGAAATAAAAAACAATTGAAATAATTAGATAACAAAAGAGAATTAAATAAAAGATAAAAGAATGGGCCTGAGGGGTGTAAACCCAAATTGGAGGGTTGCATGCTGAAATTCTGTCTAAAGGCCACTCCAGTTGGCCCATGGCTGCGTGTGATTCATTGTGGCTGCACTAGGAGAGCCATCATGGGGAGCTTCATTGGAAGCGTTAGATCTGGTGCTGATTGATATGATGGTGATGATGATGAGGCCTATGGTGAGCGTGCTTGGTGTGGAACCACTGGATCTGCAATGAATAAATTTGGAAAATAGAAAACGTTGGACCTAGGATTCAAACCCAGGTCCCCTTGGTTACCAGCCTCTCTCTTTACCACTGCGCCACATGGCCATTTGTTATATAAAACAAGAGTAATATATTATATTTAATAATCAATAGTAATGATAAAAACGCGTGCAAAATTCAAACGACCCAACCAGGATTTGACACGCAGTCATCTTCCCCAAGGGACTGTCGTTTTATGCAAGGGGTTTTTGCCTACGGACAGTGATGTTTCTATAAACCTGCATATCTCCAAAATCACAACCATGCAATATAAATTTGATCCAAGTATATATATTAAATGGGTTTGATCTCGTGAGTACAATGGTACTCTTCTTTTGCCCTGATTTTGCCTAAAATAATAAACCCTAAAACGGACCTTGAAACCCTAACAATGGCATTCAGTCAAATACGCATCAAAACACATAATTAATCATGCAAACATGTTCCAAATGGTCATACAAACATGAATGCATACTTAAAATTCGTTTATCATGCGTAAATTATCAAAATCAAATTCAAGAAAAGTGAGTAAACCGTGGTTCTGTATGAGGAGTTTCTGGGAGTGTTGAGGCGTGAGATTGGTCCAGGTAGCTTCCAAATATGCCTAGAATGGATTGCAAACCTTCAAAGTCCTTAAATCTCCCCCTAAATCAAAATTGGATCACCACTTTTTGTTTAAAATTTGAGTTTTTTGTGAGTGTTCTACACGGCCCATCCTCCTTTTTGTGGTCTGGAAATGTTATGCATATATAGTAGAACAAATTAGGTTAACAAAACTGAATTAAATCTTGAAGATTGAGTGAGAAAATATTTGATTTGTGTCTTGTATTTTTTGTTTCTAAAATAGGCCAAATCTTGCTATTTTTATTCCAATCACCACTTGCACGAAATCCTTGATTTGCCATCTGATTATCTACTCATCATGTGCTCATAAAATCAAATCTTGGATTTTATTTTATTATTCCACTATTTTATTTGATTTATTTTGATTTTAATGAATAAAAAATCAAAACAAATAATAAAGATAATGAAATAATACACGAGTAAGCTCATGGGTCGTGGGCCATGTTAGGAACAAGTTTCAAACATAAAAACATGAGCCCATTTGGAAAAAATTCAAGTTGGTCAATATTGACTTCATGCACATTTCCAAAAATTGGTCAACTTTAGCAATGCATATCTATCTCATTTTTAACCCTAAGAGGGTGTTCTTTGACTTTTTAGAGAGCTTAAGATGTCCTCTAAACAACCTTTTTGGTTACATCTCGATTGGATCTTCCATGTTCATGTAAGGAGCTTTGACCCAAAAGGTGTTTTTGTTGACTTTTTGAAAGGACCTATAATGTATGAACTTGCATCTTTTGATTGAGGCATTTCTTGAACTTGAGTCCTGAGTAGGAGTTGTAGGGAATTGGATTCTCTTCAAAATGAGCTTTGGTTGGAAATTTTTTGATAAAGTATAAGAAATTTAAGCTTGGTCAAAGTTTGGTTGACTTTTCCTATAGAAACCCTAATTTGCCATTTTTGACTTTCGATGAGTTAGGAGCATTTCTTGAGGAATCATGATCAACCCTTGATCAAATGATGGATATTAATTCAAAATGTTGATGTTGAAAAAAATCTTAAAGTTTGACTGTATTTGGGCCATAGTTGACTTTTGACCTAGTATAGTTGATTTTCCAATACTTGAGCAGTTGACTGAGCAAATTTATTTCTCAAGGCATGAAATTTGGCATGGATGATCTTGAAGACATATTAGGACAATGGAAAACATTTGGGGTCCTTTGGTCTCCTACATCTTTCTTGAAATTGAAACCCTAATTTGAGATTCATTGCCTTATGAGGAGAATTAGTCTGGTCAATTCCTGGTCATCCTAGGGCAATTGTGGACCTCTAGAGGCATGTCTTGAGTGAAAATGGGAGGGAAAGTTTTGGGGTACAACACTTTTGAGTAGCCATAAGTGAATTGTAATGCTTCAGAACATGCTTGCTTCCGAAGATGAATGTTATCGTTACTTCTTTCCAGAACTATATGAATCAGAATAATAGAGTCATGTTCACAACTTTAGACACTCATAAGTTGTAGTCTTAGAACTTCTTTATAAAAGATGTATTAAATCAGAGTTTGAGCAACTATTTAACTCATCTTTTATGCTTCTTCCATCAGAACTTCTCTGCAAAACAAAATATTTATTTAGGGAGCATAATTGTTCTTTGAGTGTTTGTTATCATCAAAACTCTTACAAGGGTTGTAGAATCAAATTATGTTCTAACAATGTGACCCTGCTCACCACAGTTAAAACACGTTGGACCTTCATTCTTGCATCCAGTGACATGATGACCAGTCTTACCACATCTGTAACATGTCAACACCTTATTATTACAATCATTGGCACGGTGACCTGGTTCGTTTCACTTAAAGCATTTGGATAAAATGGGAGCACCTCCCCCACTTGGCTTTTTCTCATCAGAAACTTTTTGCTTCCCTTTGTCAGCAAGAGCAGTATATAGCTTACCATGATCCTGACCTTTTCCCTTCTTATCATTCAGACTCTTGTAATAGGACAATTTATCCCTGCTATCTTGTTCAAAGATTCTACACTTGTTTATCAGTATCGGAAACTGATGAATCTCAAGATAGACAACCCCTTGCTTGATCTCTGGACGCAGTCCATTCTCAAACTTGATACACTTAAAGGCTCCAACTGCTGGATTATTATAGTGTGGGTAGTACTTCACTAACTCTTCAAACTTAGAGGCATACTCAGCAACGGTTGAACTCTCTTGTCTCTGTTCAAGGAATTCAATTTCTTTTCTTCCACACAAATCATCAGGGAAATACTTATGTCGGAAAGAAGCTCTAAACATAGCCCACGTAACCTCAACACCCACAATATCCATCCTCTGACGGGTATTCCCCCACCAATCCTCATCCTCTACTTCTAACATATGAGCGCCAAAATGCACCTTCTACTCTTCTTAGCAAACCACCTTGCATAAAATATTCTCAATTCCCTTAGGCCATTCCTGGGAACCATCTGGGTTATGTCTTCCTTTGATGGTCGGCGGGTTATTTCTCTGAAACCTTCCCCATACACGAGCTTCATCATCATTTTCGCCATTCTAGGGATTCTGCTGGTTCTCAGCCATTGCATAAGCTAATGCCTCCAAACTCCAGCAATCACGTTATCCTTTCTTCCTCCATCCAGTTATTCTGTAAACGAACAAACATTATTAAAGGAACGAAACATCGATTGTGTCTGCACACAAATTGATTACCAAGGTATCAACATCATATAAAACCTAGCCAGATAGATTGACTTGCTCTGATACCACTAATGTAACACCCTTCTACCCCAATAGATAAATCACAAAGTATTTAATAAATAATTTAAACTTAAATCACCAACAAGAGTGTCACATCGTTATAGAAAAGATCATAACAAACATCTTACTCAGTAACACGCGATTTCGACAATTATAATCAATTTGTTTTTAGGAATATCCATACCAAATCATTTACTATGCAGTGGAACATTAGTCTCAACATAATTTCATTAATATTCCTTTTAAAGGAACATCATCATATTCATCATTCATGAATTATAACTCAAAACAAATTAGCAATGTAAAAACAACTTATAGGTCATGTCAACAAAAAGAACTTATAGTTCAAATCAAATGATCCTAATCCCTAATGTTACATATCAGTTCAAGACCCTTCTTATTCAACAGAAACAAACAACACACTCTAAATTTATCCTCTAATCTTCTACGAACTACTCCTGATCATCTGCGCGTCACTTACGTAGAGGCGAAATTCAAACAGAAAAGGTGAGTAATCACAAATCATTACAAAAGATATAAGGAATAGATATAGTAGTTGCAACGAAATCATCATGAATGCATAAATCATCATCAAGTCATAAATCATCACCAAGAAGTCAAGTAATTAACAAACATCAACATAATTATCTATCAAGTCACAACATCGTCTAAACATCATCTAAATTAAAAATTATGCAATGTCACATAGAATACAATGTACCAACATAGACTCATGCATGTGGTACCAAACTTCAATGATGAACACTGGCTCATATCCCTCTAAATATCCCCACCATAGGATCGATTCCCTCTTGGAACCGAAACACACCATAAAACACACTCAATCCACACAATGGGATTGAGGGCAACACAGGACCAACATCCTAAACAACATAGGTGGAACAACGCCCAAACATATGCTATGGATGAATGATGCACAATCAACATAATATTCGCGACCACAACTAGTTAAGTACATCACTATTAATGTAATCATGATACAATATGTCATCATCTCATACATCTTTATAACACATACAACATACTCACAACAATTAACACACCATGCCATCATACACTATATTTCATCAACACATACTGATATATGTTCATTGTGGAATATTCATGGGAAGAACACCATATTACTCATTTTCTTCTGCGCAAAACAACAAAGAAAACAAAATTGTCAGCTGCCCACTCACTTGAGGATCGCCCAGCGAAGTTGGACACTCACTTGAGGCTCGCCCGACGACGTTGGGGAGACACGCCTTCCCCGTACATTTTTCCAGGAGTAACTCTTTTCCACCCTTCCTTCGCCTATTGTCTCTCCCGATGAAGCTTGAGCTCACCATCTCTTCGCCCGACAAAGCTGGAGCGAAAATTCTTCCCCCATACGTCTTACAGGAGAACCTAAAATTGCATGTCTTCTCGCCCAGAGATAACCCTACACTGCTCAGGATAAATTGGTTCACCCGGTGCTGCCTGTGGATCGCCCGACGATGCTTAGAAAACAATAATTTACTGTTGTGATTTATGCACCTGTTCAGTCTCAATTCTCATGCAATTTCATACCAGTACAATCTCAATTTCATAAAAAATAAACATGTCATGATATAACAGCAACCACACATTATCATACAGATTATGGATATCAAATCATAATATTTTACACATCATAATTCACCAATTTCATCATAATTATCATATCATCAAATCATCACAAAGCCCTAAACAAACCTACATACATCTAAACCCCATATCAAGTTTTGGTCATTCTAGGCATGCTTCATCATCTACCATCAAAAGCCTCTTGAGATTAGAATATAAGATCAAACTTGGTTTAGGGGTGGAACTGTACAAGGTACGATTTTGTCCACTGCCCTGATATGGTGGCGCAAGAACTGTGTGTGATAACAAGAAGTGTTTCTACATCGGGACTTATGATTTTTATTTTAACTTTAGATGATATCATTAAGAACAATTTTATACTTTAATGGTTTTGTTCTAGTGTGTAGCTGTTGCTGTAATGTTCTATATCTGGTATCAAGGCGTGTGACGTCATCAGGTTCTGAACATAAACACTATTGGATGAAAACATGTGGTTACATGTTACAGTTGAAGTCAAGATTCTGGAATTCACCTTATGCAACAGGTCTTATGAACGTTAGTACAAGAAGTTCTGATAGTGAATTTATGGTTAAGCTTTGGAGGCATTCTAAAGCTTTGCTTCTATGTGTTACAAGTTCTGAAGATTATGAATACAAGATTCTTCTAAACAATTCTGATGATCTAAAGAAAAGCAAGTTCTTACAACCACGTGCTGAAGACTCTGAAGACAAGGTTTTGATAGGACAAGTTCTGAAGACTCCAAGACTTAGGCTCTAAGACTTAAGAGTGATTCTTCTACAATAAGATTCAAAAATTAAAATTATCTGAAGCCTCTGAAGATAAGAAGAAGTTATAAATGGTTAACATGTGATGGTGTACAAAAGGTAAAAAAAGTGATATGTGACCTCTACCATCTAGGGCGGCGTAAGGACAATCCTTGTGTACTGTATTGTCAACCACTCTCATTATGGTCATTGGGAACAAACAACTGGATTTACAATTACTTTGTTTCCCTAATGAATCTCTATTTACAAGCTTATTATAAAAACATTATTTAGAGAAAAGGTGGAAAGCTAGCATTTAAAAAGGACATGGTATGGAAAATATTATTTTATAATGTCTAAACTCTTACACCATATTTTATCCATTGAGAACTAACCATTGATGCACGTAAAGACTTTTCTATCCTCACAATATTTCTATCTCTATCTCTCTCAAGCCTATAAAAGAAGATCAAAGACTTGAAGTAAAGTTCTCTTGGCCATCAAGCTGAAAAGTTGTGGATGCAGAAGTTGTCAAAGTTGAAATGCTAAACATGCTAAAGACCACTACACAAAAATGAGAGAGAAAAAAAAAGAAGAAGACTACAAGATGCTATACAAACTATCATCACACACATATTGGTAGATCTCAGAAGAAGCAAGGAGTTATTATTTGTAACTTGCTCAACAAGAAGATGAAGAAGAAGAACACTACAAGATGCTACTCAATTTCTGATCAAATACATCTTGATAAAACATTGTAATGTACACATGAGTTGTTGCTCGTATTGTGCTAGTTCTGATCTCTTCATGTAAGTTATTTTAACACTAGAATTTTTTCTCGAAAATGTGTTAAACGATATGTGATTAAATCACTTGTGTAATCTGCTTAGAAGAAGCAATCTTGTAAACACAAGACCTTATCAACTCTTGTTGGTTGATTCCTTGAGTGGCCAATTAAAGGTCTGATCTCAAGAATATAGTGAATACAGTCATTGTAGGAAATCCCAACAGGAGATCTTAAGTGATCAGATTCTGTTTGGACAATGGTTGTTATGTTCATCAAATTAGATCATTGAACAGATCATTGAAAGGTTCATTGAGTGGCTTTGTGAAGGTATGATCTCAAGAAGATAATGGTTACAATCATTATGGGAAATACTGATAGGAGATCTTAAGTGATCATATTCTATTAGGTAAATGGTTGTTATATTTGTTAAATCGTATCACTGAACATATCATTGAAAGGTTCCTTGAGTGACTGAGTGAAGGTCTAATCTCAAGAAGATAGTGGTTGTGGTCATTATGGAAAATCCTGATAGGAGATCTTAAGTGATTAGATTCTATTAGGTCAATAAACGTTATATTCTTTAGATTGGATCACTTAATGTTTCATTGTTTGTTAGTCACCGGTGGTTGCTCGTGCAATTGTAATCAGTTTTTTTATAGTGGATTAAATCCTTCTTGAAGGCAAAATCATCCTTGAGGGGGTGGACAGGATTAACCTTGTTAAGGTGAACCTGGATAAATATTTTTTGTTATTTACTCTTCATTTTCTTTATAGCTTTTATCATTTGAGTGATTAGAATTTCTAAAGGGGGATGTTTTCTATAAACCCAATACAAACCCCCTTTCTTGTGTTTTCTCTACATTCATTGGTATCAGAGCCCGAATCTGCTATTAATTTTAGAATTAAACACTTAACCGTGTAGAGAGATCCAGCAAGAGAAGATTCTTTATTTGTTTTAAGTCAAATGATTGAAAAGGTTTTTTGATTCAAAACCTGTTCTAAAGAGGATTTAAAACTCTGGGCAAAAATCAGAAATACGAAGTCAAAACCTTTGGAAACAAGTTCTCAGAATTCTAAAGAGTCAAGTACCTGATGGAAAAGGAATTCATCTTCTCATCATCAAAAGTTCTCCATCAAAAGTAAAGGTCAATAATTAGTACTACAGATCATCAACTGAAGCATGTTATCCAAATGACAACTGATGCAAGCTATTATGGATCAAATCAATGTCTCGAGCAGATCTATCAAAAGCTCTGAAGAAGGTAAAACTTCTAAAAGATAGTTGCTTCAAAAGTCTAAATAAATGTTCTTGGCTCAGTATCTATGATAACATCCCCACTGGCTAAATAAACATCAGGAAAAATAATGATATATGAAATACAAGAAGTGCTCAACAGATTGGTTGATCAGAAACAAGCTCAATGATGAAGGTAAACTCTTCACAAGAAAAATATACCAGGTCATAATTTACATGTTTTCTGATAGAATATATTTTCTTTTTATTCTTCTTTCATATATTAGTAATAGATAAACAAAATAAACTAACATCTTTTTATATCTAGTACAAGACTTTTAATATTCTAAATCAATTAGAAGTGATCAAAGAAGAAACTATCTTAGTTTTAAGATCTAGTCCATCCCTTAAAATTTGAAAAGGTTAATGAATTAATTGTGTTGTTAGTAAAACAAAAGAGTTGTGTTTCAATTTAAAGAAAACTGTATTTTTGAATCATGCATGACATTTGATGTGATACAATGAGGAGTGAGATAATCTCGAAAATTGATGAAATATATTCATTTCTTACCCCTTGTCAGAGTTTTTGCACTATTCAAAGCCTTATTAATAATTGAAAAAACTATTTAAATCTCACTTTACCTCTCACACAAATCTCACTCCACTACCTACACTTTCGCTATTTTTAGCCCCAAATCCTCAAAACCCTAAATTTCTCCATCTAGGTTCAAATCCATTCATCATCAATAATGGATTCTCAAAATCAACTACTGGCTCATCATCTCATTTAAAGAAAATGGGTGTCAACTTTCATGAACTTCACTATTCCATTCCTACATCTCAGTTACTAGTTCTATCTAAATTAGTTGTTAACTTTGAAAACCTCAAGGAAAATGGTTTTGATCTTTCATTAGATATTTCCTTACAAGGATGGGAAACCTTCTTTGAAATTCTAAAAGGTCCCACCTTTCATGAATTAGTAAAACAATTATGGGTTATGGAAAATGAATCAAGACAAGAGATCACAACAAACATTATTGGAATGCCAGTCGTGACTACTGAAAAATCTATTGCACAACTACTTAATCATGACGGGACTGGATTAAAATGATGCAGCTTAAACAACAAGAGCATTAGTAGGAAACATAAAATTAATGTATCCTCAAAAATCTTCTTATAAAAGAAAATCTCCAAGTTGTTCAAGGATCTTCAACCTTCTCTCAACATCTGGGGAAGAATCAATTTGGAATGCATTTATTAAAGACCCCTCACAAATGAGCTACCCATAATCGACAACGATATAAAAGAAATTTTATACAACTTGGCATCAAAAAGAAAGGTTAATCTTCCCTTCATTCTCTTTAACATTTAAGAAATGCTATCAACCACTCCCGAAGTCATGTAGATAATCCTATCAAAGGATACCTATGGGAAGACTCATCACCGCTCTCTTAATCAATTATGGATTAGTTGGTCCCCTCGTTCAGTTGAACTTGCATGAGTATCAAACTCCATGGTCTGGAAAATTCTTTGATGAAAGAAATTTAAAAGCCATGTTGCCAACTGTTATCCCTCCGTCAAAAGACTTCGTGTCAAACTCTACAAACTATCATACTCCTGAAATAGAAGATACAAATCAACTTGCCGATATTTTCACTAAACCTCTCGCAACCAAACCATTTATCAATATACATGGGGAATTGGGGATCATTGATATCTCCAATGTTTCTTAATCCTATCTTGTTGCTTGCACTTCATATTTTCACTCTAACTCTTTGTTTGAGTATTTTACATCATGTGAGTGCACTTTCATTCCATCAAGAGTGAGGTAATACCGTTTCAATTTCTCGTTGAAAGTAAGATTTTACTTAATTCATGTTAATTGTTATTTTCCATAAATGATTGATATTCTCTCAAATGATGAAAGTCGTGAATGTTCATTTCCAAAAAAAAATTATTTATAACCATTGTGTGTTCTTAATCTATATGCTTATAATGACTTCATGTATTAATTCTTTCACATTCGTATAAGTTTGTTCTTGTTGTGCAAGAATGTGTTTTTTTATTCTTTATTTCTTGCACTTGTGCTTGAGTTAATTATATCAGCGTTATTTGCGATATGTGTTTCTTGTTGTTGTTGGTTACATGGCATGTGAAACATCTTCATTTTGGTTTAGTAGCGACATGTTCCTATTGCTATGTGTAATACGGTGGGAGAACTGACTTTTTTGGTTTTATCGCAAATGTTGTGGTTAGCAAGAGTCGCCACCGACTTTTATTTTATCCAACAATTAGGAAAGGTGAAAAGAACAGGAAAGACCTTTATAGATTTTGAGTTCGGGGGGTAAGTCATGAAAAGGGAAGGTGTTAGCACCCTTTTCATCCGTAGTTATCCACAGGATCTTAATTGCTTAGCTCACTTTTAAAACTTACTTTGTGTGATTGATTTGTTTGAAAATATTTTGAAATGCCAATATAAGGCTAACTTTGTAATAATCCTTGTGTCGGTCCTCAAGAATGTATACAAAGTGTTTTTGAAAATATTTGTTTTGAAAGTGATGTGTAAAAATGTTGAGTTGTGAAAAAGGTTATGAGCAAGCATTCAAGAGTTCTTAGCCACTAAAGTATTTCTTGTTATTTTCCTTCTATTTTGGAGATAATACTATCCATACCATTAGTTAGTAGGTAGCCCTATCTATTGGATGTGAACGGACAAATATAGGGTCATCGTATGGTCATCAAAGGCAACATCTAATGATACTTTAGCAATTGTATCAGAGGGACTATCATCATGTTTCTCGTAGGGTCATCAAAGGGACTGGATCATTTTTTATTCAAAAGGGACCATGATTATATTGTTAAATCTATGGTCTTTTGCTAAAGTATCCCCACTTTCGAGGGACGTGACCAATGTTTCGTAAGGCAACCGAGAGGTTACCCTAGATATGAAAGTGTGCAAAGTGTATTAGTTCAGTTATGTTAATCTTGAAAATTAGGTTTTCTATGTTGCTTTTAGTCTTTCCATGCAAACCCTAATTAATAACAGTTATAAAATATAATGTGTGGAAAGTAAAACCTAATTTATTATATCCTGTGAGAAATTACATAATTAGAAAAAATGCAGGAATGTAAATCTACGCTATTACATCAGTTGTGCAAACCTATATACTTGTGTTGGGAAATTAAATAGCAAAAGAAATAAGACAAAGAATGTTAGAAAAATGTTTTAATGTTTTTGTGTTTTTGTAGAAAATAATTGAAGGTTAGGGATGATAATTAAAACCTAATAACTAATTAATTAAGTTAATTAAAAAAACCTAAAACCCTAATTAGAAACCCTAACGTCTAATTAATTAAGAAGAATTATTTGGCTAAAACCCTAAAACTAAATAATTTTAATTAAAACCTAAGGCCTAATTAATTAATTAATTAAAATCCAAACCCTAATTCTAGTTAATTAAAAAAACCTAAGCCTAATTTGGTTAAGGGTTAATGTTTAATGATTTAATGTTACTTAGAAGTTATTAAGAAAAAAGAAATAATTGAAAATATTGAAAGAGAAAATAAGAAAAAAAGAATGCAGGCGCCAAGGATTGAACCCATGCCCTCATGTCTCCAACCTTACTCTTTACCAACTGAGCCACATTGTTTTTTGTGTTATTGAATAGGAACAAATTCATTTGTAATAACCTTGCGTTAAAACCTGAAAAAGTAAAAAAAACAATTGCAAAACGTAAGGATCGAACCCACGCCTCTCATGTCCCAGGCCTTCGTTTCCAACCATTTGAGCCACACTGGTTTTATGTTATTCAAAAACAAATTAAATGTTATATAATAAAACAGTTTGGATCAGAGAAGCGCCAAAACCCTAGCTCTGGTCATCTTCTCCGATGAAGGGTTTTTTGAAAACCTGAAAAACATATGAGTTAGATCGTAACAGGGAACTTATCCCCCTAATTTGACCCTTGTGAATCCAATGATATCATTGGTTTGACCTAAAAATGCATGTAGAGTGAGTTTTGAAGAAAATGTTTCAAACTGCCCTAACAATGGCAGATCTTCATTCCTGTGTCAAAGCTTGCAAATGATGATTCTAAACAAGTCCAAACATCATTATAAATATGTATATGTGCATAGAATCAATCAATAATGCATGAATTATGAGTTTGAGTTCAAGAAAGTTTAACAAATCGGTGATACTTGGTTATGAAGATCTGGGATGCTACGAGCTTCAATAACGATTGGGTTGAACTCCTGGGAACTTCAGGAGACTGATGGAATGCTTGGAATTGATTGAGAAAGGCTAGAGATAAGGGGTTTAGTTTTCCCTAGTTTCTTAAAATTTGAATATTTTAGGGTTTGTTCTTGAGGCAGCCTTGCGTGTTTGTTGAATGGCTGAAGGTGTCCTCTATTTATAATGCTTGGATTAGGTTAACAAACATGGAAAGGATCTTGTGAAATCATGGTCAAATATTTGATTTGAAATTTGCATGAAAATTTTCTCTTTTAAGCCAATCTTATGCCAATCAGCCTCACACGGTTTTGTTAGCTGGTTGTGAGCTTTTTAGGCTTCAAATCTGATCCAAAAAAAGCCTTGTGCCTTAATCCATTAGTTTTATATTTGATTTGATTTGAATCTAATTGAATAAAATAAAAATCACAAAAATATATGAATGGATTTAGAGGTCTAATATGAGGTCATGAACACGTTTGAACCATGAAACTTAGGCCCACTAACCCAAAACTTCTAGTTTGCTCAATTTGAATATCATGCATTTTCTAAAAATTGCTCAATTTTCCACAATCATAACTCTCTCAATTTTTTTCATATGAAGATGATCTTGGACTTTTTGGAAACCTCAAGATGTATCCTACAACTTTCATGTTGGTCGCTTTGTCATTTGAAGCCTTTATCTATATGTAAATTGCTTTGACAAAAAATGTTATTTTGTTGACTTTTAAAATGACCTGTAATATTTTGGCTCATATCTCTCAAATGAAGCATTTTTGGCCTTGTTCTTAGAGAGACAAAGTTGTAGAGAATTGAATTTCCTTCAAGGTAGGCTTTGGTTGAGGAATTTCTGATGAAGTATGTGAAAGTCATGCTTGGTCAAAGTTCAATTGACTTTTCCTTAAGAAAACTTTAATTTAGTGACTTTTGACTTTTGATGAATCTTGAGTTTTCTTGATGAATCATGATCAAACCTTGATCAAATGATGAATGTGACTTCAAAATGTTGATGTTAACCAAAAATCTTGAAGTTTGACTGTAGATTGGTCAAAGTTGACTTTTTGTCCAATACAGTTTATTTTTAATCATCTGGCTAATTGATTGGGCAAACTTGCGTTGCAAGGCTTGAAACTTGGTATAATTGTACCTTTATACATATGAGAAACCATGAAATCCACTTGAGGCATTAGAAACTCAATTTCCTTTGAGATAAGCAAAACCCTAGTTGTAGGTCAATTTCTTAGGAGGAGAGTTTGTCTGGTCAACCCTTGAGTAGTCTTGAATGTTTGAGACTTTCATGAGCATGAGGAGGTATCTTGAATCAATTTGTCTCAAAGATGGGAGGGAAAATTTTGGGATACAACAGCTGCCCCTATTCAATCTTCTTAAACCTAAAGAGTTATATTGGCATGCTCGCCATTCGTGATCTGAAGGTGGGAGAGGATTGAACACTTAAGTGCCTATAAGAGTTATATTGGCATGCTCGCCATTCATGCTCGCCCTATAAATTTGCACTCACATGTGAACAAAGTAACACCGTTGTTTGATTTTATCAGGAATGGGCTTAAAGATTCCATTTGGAAAAGGTAACGGGATACCGTTGGAGATGGGCTTATATATTCCATCCAAAGTAAATGTTAATAGGAGTATCATAATGATTTAATGCCCGACTGTACGTGAAAAAGTATATTACAATGAGTGTGTGTCCGACTGTATCTAGAAGACATGCTGGGAAGTGTGATAATGAATATTATGTCTCGATTGTATCTGAATGATGTTCTATAATAAGTCTATTTCTTAAATGTGTCTATAACAGGATCATAATGAGTTTTTGCCCGACTGTGTTTGAAAAATATGTTGGAATGAGTCTACGCTCGACTGTATCAAGAAGTGAGTCAGAATGAATCTTCACTCGATTGTATCTAAAAAATATATTACAACGAGTCTACGCCCGACTGTATCTAGAAGATGTACTAGGATGAGTATCTGAATGAATCTATATCTCGATCGTATCTGAACTGTATTTAGAAGAGAATCTAGAGTGAATCTTCGACTGATTGTAAAAGAATATATTTATCAAAATGAATCACTGCCTGATTGTATCTGAAAGATGTGTTTATCAGAATGAATCATTGTTTGATTGTATCTGAAAGATGATAAAATGTTGACAATATCTATCTGTTCAGGAACTAACCTGAAATGACAAAGTTAGTTTTATGTAATGTCATGATTCGTGAAATGTACTTTGTAGTGATGCTCTCAAAATAAATGAGAATAGTATATGTGTTTCATATGCATGTGTTATGATATTTTGTAAATGATGTAGGGATGCAATATGTCATTTGAGCTTATCGGTAGCTTCTTGTAACAACGTCTAGCTGGGGAAAATAAATCCCCGACTGTTGATGGGGACGAAGAAAGTAATTCTTCAATTTTTTTTTAGAACGACTTTACTGGAGATTCCCGCTTTCTATTTGGTGACACTCTGATGGGGATCTTCGACTTCTGTTTAGGGATAGAAGAATTCAAGGAGAGTTAGTCTTTCGTTGTTCTTTTTGTTTAAGGATTTGATTCTTATGTACCCTGACTTGGGATAAAAGAGATGGATATTCTTCGGATGCGTTATATGACCAGGTTTCAGATATGGGTATCAGCTCTTCTAGGGAGGACAACATTGAATGACATCTGGCTAAAGAAGAGAATTATGTTGGGGAATTCGCAGTATTGGAGAAATAAAATCCGTTAGTGAATTAAATCCTATAGACTGCGTTGAGGAAATAATCTTTGATGGGGATTGGAAATTCATAGGCTGTACTGAGGAAGTTTCCACTATATGCTGGGGAGATGATCCAACTTCCTTATCTGCTAGGGGACCTATTGGGGAAGATGATCATGTCAAGCTATTCATCAGGGATATAGAGGTGAACTGCTGGAAGATGCCCCAATTTCCTTCAGAGGGCATATTATAATTGTTGAGGAATATATCTCTATTGGGGATAAGATTGTGAAGATAGCTCTATAAAGATAGTTCTAGGGAGATTGCTTTGTGGGAATTTATGGACAACTTTTGAACATTATCCCAACTCCTAGAGTCTTCAATAAATGCTAATCGTGTTTTCATGCATATGTTTTGTAAACATTAATCATATTCAAATGCATATGTTCATTCAACATAATCATTGGTTGTTTTTTGCCAACAAAACAAAGAAAGTAAAAACAATTATGAATTTTAAAATATACTTAATTGCATTGATTTGAAAGTTTTCCTATAAGAAGACAGTTTTATACAAGAAGACATAAATCCTAGTAAGAGGAAATCTTCGTAAAAATTGAAAAAGGGGTACAAAGTGATAAACAAAGAAAAAACAGCTATGTGGAAACGATCCCATCGAGTTTCAACTCTGCTATTGCCCCTATGTCTTCAAGTATCTCATCACTTACTGTCAAAAGAAGATGATTGAATTGATCTATACCGTTTGAACTTAACGCTAGTAATGTAGCTGACTGTAAGTAGATGAGTGATCCAATGGGACATAGTCATACGCTTTAATCCCTAACTTTTTCTTGGACCGCCCTTTCGGGTTTTCAGTCCATTGGGATATCATTTTTTACCCGAGCTGCGTTTTTAGGTTTTCTACTTTCCAGATGTACAATATATATATATATATATATATATATATATATATATATATATATATATATATATATATATATATATATATATATATATATATATATATATATATATATATATATATATATATATATATATATATATATATATATATATATATATATATATATATATTCCCTAATTTTTTCTGAACCCTTTTGGTTCGCCAGGATGCCCTTATTTTTGCCTAGGCATGTCAACCTAGTGGGTCTCTTATATGCGTAGTATTTTTTTGCTATGTCCGTGTTTACAGGGTGCAGAAAATCTTCACCGTCTGTTGTAACACAAAATTTTCCCTCTCACTTATCTAGAATTTGCGCACAAGATCTCCTTTGGCTCAAGACTGCACTAGGGTTGATCAGCTCAACACACTTCCTTAAGCACTGATGACAAAAATTAGGGTTTGAGTTTGCACAAGGATATTTGAACTTCCCATCCCCCTTATAAATTTCATAGATAATTATGGACCCTAAAGATTACTCATGTCAAGTTTCATGTTTTGAATCACACTTTTACTCAGTCATTTGAGCAGTTGACCTAAAAATCAGTTGTATTAGGGAAAAAGTCAACTATGGCCAATTTACAGTAAAATTTCATAATTTTTGGTCCACGTCAACATTATAAACTCATATACATCATTTGATCAAGTTTGGACCACAATTCCTCAAGAAATTTGATGAAATCTTCAAAAGGGAAAAATGGTCAAAATTAGGGTTTTGACTAGGAAAGGGCAATTTCTGATTTTTGACCTAAAAAATGATCAATTGGTTTAAGGCATGATCACAAGAGTCCAATTGAATAACTTTGACCTAATGACATGGCTCAAAACATTTCTCAAGTCCAATGGATTGACAGATGAATTTTCAGTCAACTGATCAAATGTCAACTGTATACTGAAAAGTCAAACTTTGACTTTTTGGTCAAATTCAAATGCCAAAGATCACAATTCATCAAAACATGTCAACATATGAAACTCATTCATCAAGAAATCCAAAATTCAAGATTTCATTTTGAAAAGTTAAAATTTCTAAACTTAGAAATTTTTCTAAGTGTTGGAAATTTCTTATATTTTCATAACTTTGAGAAAAATTTTCACCATGATGCAAGATGATTAAAAAGAAACTTCCAACATGAAAGTTGTAGATATCCATGAAATATACATATTTTATTCACACAAATCCTTCCAAAAGTGCTTGGATCTCAAGTTATAATTTTAAGAATAGATGGTCATGAAACAAAAACACTTAGTGAAATTTTGCCCTAATTTGGTTTAGGATTTTGACCTAACTCCATGGCACTTTTTCATATAGTTCCAAGTGGAATTTTCAAAGGTAATTCAAATATGGGTTGTATAGCACATTTCAATCTTTCTAAAATGTCCAATAACTCCTTGAGATCATTTTTTAGTAGGGAGAATCAAAGATATGAAGTTAGGGTTTTATCACTTGAATTACAAGTCATTTTGTGATGAACAAATTCAAAATTCAAAGTTATGTTGCATAACGTCTACTTTGCAGGCTTCAAACTTGTTAGGCACTCCATAATTAATTTCTTGCACAACTTTTAGAGGTCTCATTTCAAGCATTCAATGCAAGGCCATGCTTTATATCCATTTTGGGAAGAAAGTGCACATTACCATTTTGATAAAGTGAATTTTTGCGCAAAACTTGTTCTTGAGGCTTGCACTTGTTCTCTTATGATAATACATGTCTGATAACACAAGAGAAATGGTTTAGACACTTACAATCACCCAACCCATGCTTGTACCTCCTCTTGAAACTTGTTTTCCCACTTTTCTTCAAAATCAATTAACCTAGCAATTAGCTTAAAACTTGTACTTCTGACTGGCCAAACCACTCAAGACTCTTTGTTTATAGATACACAAACCATTTCCCACAAATCACATGCATGCTTGACCCCTAAAAAACACCAAGAGCTCAGAACTACATCACATGCCTCCATTGTTGCATAACCTGACCAAAAGTTTGAAACCCACATCTCCCTCGTGCGTTTTCAAGCCTTTTGGTTCCGAAAGTTTCTAAACATCATTTAGAACTCATCCCACACCCTATTACAAGAATGTAAAACCATTAACACCATCCTCCATTTTCAAAAACAGAGCTTTGCACTTGGACTTCTGAAGAACTCCTCAGGCACTTTCAGCTCAAGCTAAGCATCCCATTAGCTTCCTGGGAACTTGAGGAAGCTAACCCAATCATTGGAACTCCTTGAAAGCTTCTCAAACTCTAAACCTGATACCCTCTTGCAAGGTAAGTTTTCTAACTTTGGAACTTTTCATACATGCATCATCAATGATTTATTTGTGAATGAAAAATGTAGATATGATTGCCCTAAAGCTAACCATGTCCATAGTTTTCATTAATTTTGCTTAAGCTTAGAGAATTTTAAGATTGAAGTTTCTGAGATTTTTAGGGTTCAGAATAGGGCCATTAAAACTCATGTTCATCTTTGAGCTATAATTATTTTGCTTTACATTTCTGAAATCGTGAGGAAATTTGCTACAAGTTTCATGTTTACAGTTTTCATTTTTGTTGAGATTTGAACAAGATACAGAGGCTCTGGCTGCGCGTGAGGTTGAAGATGAAGTTCAAGCCATGGACTTGTTTACTATAATATATTTATTGTTTTGATTATATTAACAAATGTATAGCCACCCCAGTGGCAGAAGTGCACGCTTATGACTTGAGGGACCTGGGTACGAGCCCTAGTGGTACCCTTTTGGATTTTTCAATTTTTTTGCATTTTCTGACTTTCTTTTTGGCAGGCGCCTGGGCCTCATCTCCTCGGGCTTATGTTTTTTTTTTTACTTTTTGACCCCCTGTTTCACTTACACACCCTGGCCCATTTATTTTCTTTTTTTTCTTATTTTTATTTATTTATTTTTCTTAAATAATTTATCTAATATTAAAAAAATCATAAAAAATATAAAAATAGTAGATTTATATTTTGACATAGTTTATTAATTTATTTTCTCACCGAAATTATTTTATTTAATCATACTATATTTATTTTGACTAATTGTTTTGTAAATTTAATTAAAAAAAACTAGGTTTTTATTTATTTTCTTTTACACCAATTAAAATATATTATTTTTAATATAAAAAAGGCCAAAAATATTTTATAATACTATAGATTATTTTTAAAGACAAAAATACCAAAAAATATTCTTCTCATAAACTTAATTTCCTTTTTAATTAATATTTAGATTAGGGTTTTATTTAAATTCTTTTCCTAGTAAATTTAAGTTTTACTTTTAATTATTTTTTTTTCTTTTAGTCAATTAGGTTAAACTTAAAACCCTTTTCCTAAAAAATTCAAAAATTACCATTTTCTTTACATTTACATGCTTACACATTTATTTCATTTTGTATATTATTTATTTCAATTCTTGCACCAATTCAATATGGTTGTAATAGATAATTAGCTTTATTTTCTTGCGATCCCCATTTATAATTTGTACACCCCCCTCCCACAAGTATTGTAATAGCATAGTAATTTTAAATTCCGTAATTTATCGCTTTTATATACAAATGCTAGTAATTAGGGTTTGTATGGAAAGACTAAAACCAATGCTTAGAAAACCCTAATCAAAGACAAAATCAAGCATGAAAACAATACACTTGCACACAAACACCCCTAGGGTAAATCCACTTGGTTTCCTTACAAAATGGCCATATTACGCATGCGAGGTATCTTAGCAAAAACAAGCAAAATATAAGATCATAGTCCCTCGATGACTGATAACGAGAAATCGTATCATATAATTACTACGCTTTTTACCAATTTTATAATACATTAAGTCGTCTAACTCCCGATTATTCCGAGTTTATTTGTCTTTTTACAGGTATAACAATTGTCAACTCAAACCAATGGAAAAGGACTACATGAAGGAAGCTAGACAATAAACAAAGAGAAAAAGAACTAAATCTGCAAAGTTTGGAGATTTTGGAGCAGTGACGACCGTCACACCCTCGTGACAGGCGTAACGACCCTCAACTTGAAATGACGCTCGTCACACATCACTGACGAGCATAATGCGCTATTTAAGCGCATTACGACCGTCACCCACCTGTGACGACCGTCACACGCGTAAAGATGAACGTTGTGAATTGGTGGAGACGTGGGCAACGTAAGGGCAGACTTGTTCTCCTATTTTCCCTCCACTCAATAACCATGCTCCCTATATTTCCTCCACTCAAGCCTTTTCTCAAGATACTTTCAACTGCTATTTTCTCTCCTATATATATGTGTGATAGTGCAAGGCTGCAAGGGTCGAAGGAATTTTCCCAGAACAAAATTATTACTTTTGTAATTATTTTTATTTCCTTGTTTTAGAGCATTTTCTACGTACTGTAATTCCTACTTCCAGTATTATTTCAAGCTTTAGTTTTAGGTGTTAATTCTTCATTCAAGAATTAACACAATTTATTTACTTCAATCAAGTTGCAAGGAATATTGTAACATTTCAAGATTACCATAGCAACGTTATTTCCAGGTTTTTATTGCAATTAATATTTATTCATTTTTGTATTATGCCAGTTATTTTTATGAATTATATTTTGAATTGCATTGTTGTTAAATCTATTATGTCCGACTAAATTATTCGTACCGGTATGTGACTCTTAAGAACCGAAAGAATTCAGTGATACCTTGGCCAAAAATATTTATTTATAAAACAATTTCTGGTTTCCAATTTCCATGCTTAATTTAACTACCCTTGTCACGAGAGTGAGAGGTTAATTAACACGATTTTGCCACGAGAGTGGGAAATTAATTAAGGCAAGAACCTGCACGCGAGAGCTGGGGTTCAACCCAGATAGTGGTAACGAAACATTAATTTTTAAATACACGAGAGTGTTTTAATAAATTAATTAAAATCAAATTGTTTTCAAAAAGTGTTATTAAATTTAAAGTACATCCACTAGGTTTAGTAGCATAACTTATTTCATGAACACGAGAGTTTATGTCTCAGGTTTTTAAACAATTAGTTTTTACCGAAATACTTTATAGGCCAAACGATTCACCGAATTCCCGAAGTCCGACTATCACATACCGGTATAACTATTACTATTATTTTTAATTAAACTGTTTCCCCCCTAAAATCGAATATTCATCGCTTAGTTAAACAAACTGTAGCATTAGATCGTATGCGATTGATCCTCAGTCTCTGTGGGTTCGATAATCATTTAAAACTACAACGACTAAACTGTATACTTGCAGTTAGTATCCCGACAGACTCATAAAGTCCTGATCAAGTTTTTGGCGCCGTTGCCGGGGACTGGTTAGTCAATTAATTACGATTCTTCTGTTGCGCGTTTAGACTAGGCAACAGAAAACCCTTTTTCGATTTGTATGCCAAGGACTCGCTCACAAGGCGAACCACTTGACAAATCGACGGACGAACCTGAACGCATTCTTTCCGTAAGACGTGCAGTCAGGGATTACTGTTTAAATCACGCTATTCCTTTACCCAAACCCGAAATCAAGATTGATTCTGAAACAGATTCTAATTTTTCCTCTGAGACCGAAACTAATCCAGAATTAGACATGGCCGAAGAACAAAGGACCCGTCTACTGAAAGAGTACACAGCTCCATCACAACAAGAACCCCACAACAACATTGCTACTCCAGCAATAAATCGAAACGATTTTGAGTTGAAACCGTCATTGATATCAGCTATCCAACAACGCCAATTCTCTGGAGATCCTTCCGAGGATCCAAATGAACATCTTACAAAATTCGTTCAATTTGCCGATACAGTTATAGCAAATGGTGTTAGTAAAGATGCAATAAGATTACGTCTTTTCCCTTTCTCGCTAAGAGATAGAGCTTGGGCTTGGTTGCAATCCTTGCCATCAAATTCCGTCACTACGTGGGAAGGAATGAAGATTGTATTTTTAGCACGATACTTTCCCCCGAGAAAGACTGCTGCACTAAGAGCCCAAATCAACGGATTTAGGCAGAAGGATACCGAATCGCTATTCGATGCATGGGAATGCTACAAAGATATGATGCGAATGTGCCCACATCATGGATTAGAAAAATGGCTGATCATCCACACGTTTTATAATGGACTCTTGTACAACACAATACTTTATAGATGCCGCCGCAGGTGGTACACTGATGGACAAGCCTTATGACAAAGCTAACCAACTCATTGAAAACATGGCTCAAAACCACTATCAGTGGGGAGGAAAAAGAACATATGTGGAGAAAACTCAAACCAAAGGTGGGATGTACGAGATTAGTAGCCTAGATAAAGTTAATGCTAAGGTAGATGCTCTTACCCAAAAGATAGAAAGCTTGACCTTACCTCCTGCAGCTACCGTGGCTGCAGTTACCCCAAGCTGCGAAGTTTGTGGAGTTCCTGGTCATGTTGGAACCGAATGTCAAATCTTAGCAGGAATATCAGTTGATCAGGTAAATTACGCTCAAGGTAATCCTTATGCTAATACCTATAATCCTGGTTGGAAGAACCATCCTAACTTCTCGTACAAGAGCAATAACGCTTTATATGCACCTGGCCAAGCACCTGCTGTACCTCCAGGTTATCAAAAACCCGCTGGTAATGTTCCTAACATTCCTAAGAAATATAACCTTGAAATCCTAATGGAAAATTTTATCGCTAATCAAGCCCAACAAAAGAAAGAATTCCTCAATCAAAATGTTCACACCGGTGAACAGTTGAAGTTATTAGCAAATAAGGTAGATGCCCTAGCAACTCACAATAAAATGTTAGAAACCCAAATCTCCCAAGTAGCACAACACCACGCTAGTTCTGCCGCACCTGCTGGTACATTTCCTGGACAACCACAACCCAATCCTAAAGGACATGCAAATGCTATCACATTACAAAGTGGGACAACCCTTGATGGACCGGTAGATCCTAGACTCCAAAACTCGACCATGTATCAAAAACCTGAAAAAGAAGTAGAAAAGTCGAAAGATCAATCTGAGAATGTAGAGGAAGACGCGAATGAGAACAAAGAGGCTTCAGAAAAACCTTACGTGCCTCCACCATCATATAAACCACCAATTCCATACCCCTAAAGACTTGCAAAATCCAAGAACGAGGGACAATTTAAGAAATTTGTAGAACTTCTGAAACAATTAAATGTTACTATTCCATTTACAAAAGCTATAACCCAAATGCCGTCATATGCTAAATTCCTAAAAGAAATATTGTCTAATAAGAAAAAAATCGTTGAAAACGAAACCGTTATGCTAACTGCCGAATGTAGCACCATAATTAAAAATAACATGCCTCCAAAGTTAAAAGATCCTGGTAGTTTCTCCATACCATGTGTAATTGGAAAATCTGTCATAGACAAAGCCCTATGCGATTTAGGAGCCAGTGTTAGTCTAATGCCCTTATCTATTTGCGAGAAGCTCAAACTAGCCGACATGAGACCTACCAAGATGTCCCTACAACTAGCCGAGAAATCAGTCAAATTCCATGTTGGTATGCTAGAAAACATTCATGTCCGAATAGGACAATTTTACATACCGACTGACTTTATAATAATGGACATCAAGGAAGATTCAAACATTCCCATCATACTAGGAAGACCATTTTTAGCTACTGCAGGATCCATCATTGACGTTAAGAAAGGAAAGCTTACCTTCGAGGTAGGAGAAGAAAAAGTAGAATTCATTCTTTCCCAATTCTTTAAAGCCCCTACTATAGATGACTCATGCTGTCTCCTAGATATTATTGATGAATGTGTCAAAGAACTAGAAAGCTAAGAAGACACCTATTCTGGGATGCTAAAAATTCAGACACCAACTATCCTCAAGGACGATGACTGGAAACAAGAACATTTAGATGCCGACCTAAGCGAATGTTTAGCCTTAACACCCGATCCTGCCCCGACTGATAAGAAAACTGGTATAGAACTTAAAACATTACCTGAAGATCTTAGGTATGAATTTTTAGATAAAGAACTCGAACGACCAGTTATAGTTAATGCCAAATTAGGAAAGGTCGAAACCGAAAAACTTCTTAGTGTGTTAAGGAAATATCCAACCGCGTTAGGCTATAACATATCAGATCTAAAGGGAATAAGCCCTTCTCTCTGTATGCACCGCATTATGCTGGAGGAGGACTGCAAGACTTCTAGAGAACATCAAAGACGAATAAATCCTATCTTAAGTGAAGTCGTTAAGAAAGAAGTGCAGAAACTACTAGAGGCAGGCATCATATACCCAATATCAGATAGTAACTGGGTCAGTCTAGTTCACATAGTGCCTAAGAAAGGAGGTGTTACGGTCATAACGAACACAAAAGGCGAATCGGTAGCACAACGTACCCAAACAGGATGGAGAATGTGTATCGATTATAGAAAACTGAACAAAGCTACGTGCAAGGACCATTTCCCATTACCATTCATTAATCAAATGCTCGAGCGCTTAGCCAAACATTGCCATTTCTACTATCTTGACGGATACTCAGGATTCTTCCAAATTCCCATTCATTCTGACGATCGAGAGAAAACCACGTTCACATGTCCCTATGGTACCTTTGCATACCGAAGAATGCCATTTGGACTATGTAACGCACCTGCAACTTTCCAACGATGCATGATGGCGATTTTCGCAGACTTTTTAGACGGAATTATGGAAGTATTCATGGACGATTTCTCTGTCTGTGGAGAAAGTTTTGACGAATGTTTATCAAATCTTGAATTAGTACTGAAACGCTGTGTCAATGTCAACCTAGTGCTCAACTGGGAAAAATGTCACTTCATGGTGAGACAAGGAATTGTGTTGGGTCACATTGTATCAAACAGAGGGATTGAAGTCGACAAAGCAAAAATCGAAATTATCAAAAACCTTCGACCACCCAAAACAGTTAGAGAAATAAGAAGTTTTCTAGGACACGTTGGTTTTTACCGACGTTTTATAAAAGATTTCTCTAAAATCACCAAGCCACTAACTGAATTATTAATGAAAGAAGCTGAGTTTATTTTCGACGATAAATGCTTGAACGCATTTGAGACGCTTAAAGAAGCCTTAATTTCAACACCTATTATGCAACCTCCTGATTGGAACCTACCATTTGAAATAATGTGCGATGCGAGCGATTATGTTGTAGGCGCAGTCGTAGGACAACGCAAAGATAAAAAGCTTCACGCTATCTACTACGCAAGCAGAACACTCGATCCCGCACAAATGAATTACGCCACTACAGAGAAGGAACTCTTAGCTGTGGTATTCACATTGGATAAATTCCGTTCCTACTTAGTAGGCGCCAAAATCATTATTTACACAGATCATGCAGCGATCTGATACTTACTAAGCAAGAAAGACGCCAAACCGCGACTACTAAGATGGATCTTACTCCTACAAGAATTTGACTTGGAAATAAAAGACAAAAGAGGAACTGAAAACGTGGTAGCTGACCATTTATCAAGATTAGATGGAATCCAAACCGAGAGTGTTCCCATAAACGAAGATTTCCCTTATGAACGCCTTATTGCTAAGCTAGAGATAGATCCTACCGACAGTTTAGATTAACACAATGAACCTTTAACAACTGCGGTAGTAAAAGCCATTTGTACCAACACCACATTGCCATGGTACGCTGACTTCGTCAACTATTTAGCTGCCGGTGTTTTACCACCTGACTTAACGTACCAACAGCGGAAGAAATTCTTCCATGATCTTAAACACTACTTTTGGGATGAACCATTACTCTTTAAAAGAGGCACCGATGGTATCTACCGTCGCTGTGTTCCTAACGATGAAATAGACGACGTCATTTCCCATTGCCATTCTGCCCCTTATGGTGGACACGCTAGTACGTCGAAAACTTGTGCAAAAATACTTCAAGTTGGCTTCTTTTGGCCTACCCTATGGAAAGATGTCCACGTAGCAATTATGAACTGCGATAGATGTCAACGCACAGGAAATATATCTAGACGCGACGAAATGCCGCAAACAGGAATCCTCGAAGTAGAAATTTTCGATGTATGGGGAATTGATTTCATGGGACCATTCCCCGCATCTTTTGGAAATAAGTATATTTTGGTAGCCGTTGACTACGTATCAAAATGGATTGAAGCCATCGCCGCACCCACAAACGATACACAGGTGGTGCTTAAACTATTCAAGCATGTTATCTTCCCACGATTCGGTGTACCAAGACTAGTAATAAGTGATGGTGGTTCCCATTTTATCTCTAGAATTTTCGAAAAATTACTTTCAAAATATGGCGTTAAACATCGCATAGCCACACCATACCATCCTCAAGCGAGTGGATAAGTGGAAGTGTCAAATAGGGAGATAAAAAAAATCCTTGAGAAAACCGTAGCCACATCCAGAAAAGACTGGTCCTCCAAGCTAAATGATGCTCTTTGGGCATATCAGACAACTTTTAAAACCCCTATCGGAATAACGCCGTTTAAGTTAGTTTATGGAAAATCTTGTCATTTGCCAGTAGAATTAAAACATAAAGCTTATTGGGCCATCAAAACCCTTAACTTAAATTACAAGATTGCTGGCGAGAAACGAGTATTAGATATCCATGAATTAGAAGAATTGCGTTTAGACGCTTATGAAAATGCTAGAATCTATAAGGAAAGAACAAAAAAATGGCACGATAAGCGTATCTCGCGGAAAGAATTTAAGGAAGGAGACATCGTACTCCTATTCAACTCTAGACTGGAACTTTTCCCGGGAAAATTACGTTCCAGATGGTCAGGACCATTCGAAATTAACAAAGTTTTCCCAAGTGGTGCGATAGAAATTAAAGGAAATTCTATCGAACCATTCATAGTCAATGGCCAGCGCCTAAAGCACTACTTTAACGTCGGAAATATCAACTATTCGGCTTATCTTCAGTTAAGTGAGCCACCTACCCCGATACCTAACTAAATAGGTATTATCTGTCGAGCCGTCGACATAAAATAAAGGCGCTTCGTGGGAGGCAACCCATGTTTTATTTTAATTATTTCTACTGTTTTAACATGTTTTTATTTTTCTTTTCTTTTTCTTAATCTTTAAAATTTTCAGGATTGCATCTCTTACTCCTTTTTGTTTTCTTCTATTTTTATTTTCCCTTTAAACTTTCTTTTTTTTTTATTTAACTTCGGCAAATTCTTATCCTGAAAATACTAACTTAGTTTTTTTCAAACATTTATTAAATATTTTCAGGGGGGTAATTCTTTTGCTTTCATATTTAGCTCTATGGCACATGTAAACTTCATGAATGTCACTCTGAGAAGCAGACACCAAAGAAGATGCTTTGAGGATCTGGCTGAGCGGGAAATTTGCCCTACAATCTACGCTGATGACCATGCTATGACCGCTCTTGGCATTCGTGAGAGTGTCATGTATTTGTTACATCAGATTGGCTGGGACACTGCTCCTATCCGAAGATGGTACTGTACTTACAAGAAGTTGACCCTTGAGTTCCTGAGCACCCTGAGCTTCATTCCAAATCACGGGATAGGATTCAAACGTGGGTTGATCACTTTCAGGATGTTTGACATGGACTACACTTATAACCTCAGGGAGTTTAGCCACCTGCTAGGGTTCCCTTTTGGACCTGATGTTATCACTATGACCCAGGAGGACCTCTTGCTTGATTCTGACCTTGATTTTTTCTGGGGAAGCATTGCTGGCAATAACCATCCAGAGCCGTCTGACCTTTATTCTGAGTGCATCCACAACCCAGCTATCAGGTACTTTCACAAGATCATCGCCCACACCCTCTTTGGTAAACAACAGAATGTTACATCCGTGTCCCACGATGAGCTCTTCATTATGTACTGTGCCTCCCAGAGCTGTCCGGTAAATGGTGCCGCTTCTATGCTAGCTAACATGGAGCGTATCATCCAGACTCCAAAAGCACCAATCCTGTTGGGTGGTTTAGTCACTATGTTATCAAATGAAATTGGACTCCACAGGCCTATGCTAGGATCAGCCCCGCATTATGGAATAAAGCCGATGAACATTGAATTCTGCTTCAACACTAGCTTTATCGGGAACCTTGGTCCAGATCAATTTGAGCTGTTAATTAATCATGAGATTGTCCACCAGTTTAAGCTCCTGAACCCTATCACTAGTGTGCATAATAGAGCAAACTGGCTTTTTGACCTCTACCATCCTGCTACACCGCCTTCGTCTCCTTCTATTGTTGACATTTACGAAGTACCCAACACCTCTCGCGATGATGAAGACCCTGCCACACCACCGGGATACCATGAGTTCCCCGATCCATGGGAATAGCAGGAAGCTTCTACTGAGACCGCCACCCAGGCTCCAAAGATTCCACCACCGCCTCCACCTACTATTACCCTGCACTCTTTGCATGAAGAAATTACTGACATACGGGGCAAGCTTATATCTCTCCGGGTGGACTTCATCGCTTTCATGGATTTGGTGACCGACCCGCTGGATTTCATGCACCAACATATGTTCCCGATTCCCCGTGGCTAGAGTTGCCGTTGTTATCTTATTCTTTTCTCTCGCATTTGTACATACAGTGGGGACACTGTTTAGTTTTAGTGTGGGAGGGATTCTAGTTATTTTAGCATTTTATTCTAGTTATTTTAGCATTTTATCATTTTTATTCTTAGTTATTCCAAAACAATTTTTATGGATTAACTCAATTATTTATCAAGTACCAAGTTTATTTTATTTTTTCATTCCTTTTCATCTTCAGCATACTGTTTATTTCTTTTAATTTACTATTTGTATTTTCACGCAAATATTATTTCATTATGTGTTAGTAAATAACATTTCAGAACTTTAATTATTAGAATATTTAAAAATATTTCAAAAAACTCTAATTATTAGAAAATTAAGAAAAAAAAAAAAATATAAACATCTCCAACGGTCTTGTAATGGTCTTCTCATTAATGACATTGAACGTGTTACGACCATCACACTCTCGTGACGAGCGTAACACGCATTTTTGCCTTGTGACGACCGTCACGCGCACAACATATCAGAACTGCTATTACAGAACCGTTCCAACCATTCCCTTCTTAACCCCCTTCCTCCATTGTTACAAAATCACACGAAAACTACCTACTCCACTCCATTTTTTTTCAAACTTCCAAATTTCCAACACCAAAATACTATCCACCCACTACCCCAATTTCATATTCCAAAACCTTTTTCAAGCAAATCCTACGAACACCATGGCCAACAACCAACAAGCTCCTGCTCTCACTTTCAAAGCCGGCGAACAAGGAGAAAACCAACGGGTAAAATTTCATAAGTTTCAACGCCGAGGTCTCCAACCTACACGGTACGTTGATATTGATTTCTTGAGGAGTTTGGGACTACTTGACACTGTCCGCCAATTATTGCAAAGTGTGGATTTATGGAACTTGTGTCGCGAACCAAGACCGATTTATGAAACTCTTACTCTTGAGTTTTTGAGTTCCTTTATTTACATCACTCCGCCAGGCGCCACGAACCAACTGTCAGGCCTGGCCAAATTCCGCATGTTTGGCGTTGAGCATGAGTTTCCCCAATCCGACATCGCGCAACTTTTAGGCTTCTGTTCGGACGAAGGTGTCCATCTCCGGGTGCCGGATAATTTTAGTGAGGAAGCCTTCAACTTATGGTAAAGTTTGACGAATATCCGTGTTGGATCCTACGACCACCTAAATTCCACCCACATTCATAATCCGGCCATCCTCTATTTCCACCGCATCCTCAGCAACACAATCTTCGCCCGTGACAGCAACCACAAGCTCAACTCCAAGGAGCTCTTCTTTATGCATTGCGCGTTCACAGGGCAAAAGATCAACGCCGCCCCGTTCTTACTCGCTCACATCCACTCTATTTGTGCTAGAGGCGGAAAACCATTTTATTTCGGAGGGCTGGTCACTTCACTTGCCATAGGTCTGAACTATGGTGCTGCTCTCGCTACTATGCCTTCTATGGCACCGGCTTTGCTAACTTTGGATCACTGCAAAGCCGCACATCTCATTTACGAGCGGGAGGATGGCAGATTCCACCCTGTGATCAGGAACAATGTTTATCATAACATCATTTTGCCTTGCAGGGACCGAATCGATCCACGAAACCGAGCAAACTGGTTGTTCGATCCTGCAACTCCCGCAGAGCGTGCACCTACTCATGAAGACCAACCTGCAGCCCCCGCAGATGAAATGCAAGAAGAGCTGGATAATGCTCCTCCCGTCCATGACATTCCAGGATCCTCATCTGCACCTCCTCCTATTAATCTTGAAGACATCCTCCGCGTCATCCATATGCAAAACCAAATGAGCGCAGCACTTGAAAGAAGGCAACACGAGCAATTTGAGTCTTTGTGCACTCAAAACGCTCAAATCTTGGCTGGGCAGCGCAACATGAATGAGAGGTTAGATGAGGCCCTGTCAGAGCTTAACGCCTTAAGGATGGACGTCAGCACCCTTGGTTTCCAAGATACTGACACAGAAGCCACTCCTACCAGACGCTCTCGCACCAGGAGTAGAGGACGTGGTCACCAATAGTTTTTCTTTATTTTTTATGTAGTTTATTAATTTTTCTGTTTCTTTTCCTTTCCGTTTGTTTTTTGTAATTGTACTTCCCCGCCTACATACCGCAACATTGAGGACAATGTCAGATTTAGTGTGGGAGAGGTACCTTTCCCTCCTTTATAAACTAGTAATTTTTATGATATATCTCGATTTAAATTCTTCACTTTATTCAGCCATACCAAAAAAATTTTATCTTCGCATTAGCCCGACATACCTATTTTAATGAAATCCCCAGTTAGGGAGGCCGAAAACGACATAACAATATTGATACGGTTATGACACCGTAGACTTCCTACTTACGCGATCCGTTTCAATAACCATTATACCGACATCTAGAGTTTTTAGTTCTACAGTAACCCCTAGTAGTTTATACTAGCAGTCAGCACCGTCTTGACACAAACCACGTGGAGAATCGATGAATATAAGTGTTTGATGCCTGATCATTAAAATATCCTTCCTATCTCGCTGCTAAGAAAAGAAATTTTGTGCACCAATATATACGGTCACATATAAGAGTTGAGAAAATAACGAAGGAATCTAGTGTAGGTTGGTTCAGAGGTATCTGGTTCTGAACTCGGTAGGGCGTGCTATGGCTCGATCCCCCACAACCTCCAACTTGGATAAACATATGTAGGGTTGCCACATTCATGTACCAGACCCCGTGCTAAAAGGATCAAAGTCACTAACCGGTTACTCCACTACGTGCGTGCTAAGACAAAGGGCTTAATGTGATTGCGCCAGAACAAAACCGGGTGAAATAGATACGAGGAACTCTGGGCAGAATTATAACGGAACTGTTTGATAGCTCGTTTGAAATGGAAGCCTACGACTAAGCTTATTGCTTATGTCATTAGCGTATCTTTAGTGTTTCACTCAAGTATTGGCCGAACCGACGAGGATTTCCCGAAATTACTTTGAAAATCCAAGGTATGTCATGCGTATGCGCTTGACAAAACTTGTCTGACCTTTCAAATGAATATTTGCTTGAGGACAAGCAAAGGTTTAAGTATGAGGGAATTTGATAACGAGAAATCGTATCATATAATTAATACGCTTTTTACCAATTTTATAATACATTAAGTCGTCTAACTCCCGATTATTCCGAGTTTATTTGTCTTTTTACAGGTATAACAATTGTCAACTCAAACCAATGGAAAAGGACTACATGAAGGAAGCTAGACAATAAACAAAGAGAAAAAGAACTAAATCTGCAAAGTTTGGAGATTTTGGAGCAGTGACGACCGTCACACCCTCGTGATGGGCGTAACGACCCTGAACTTGAAATGACGCTCGTCACACATCACTGACGAGTGTAATGCGCTATTTAAGCACATTACGACCTTCACCCACCTGTGACGATCGTCACACGCGTAAAGATGAACGTTGTGAATTGGTGGAGACGCGGGCAACGTAAGGGCAGACTTGTTCTCCTATTTTCCCTCCACTCAATAACAATGCTCCCTATATTTCCTCCACTCAAGCCTTTTCTCAAGATACTTTCAACTGCTATTTTCTCTCCTATATATATGTGTGATAGTGCAAGGCTGCAAGGGTCGAAGGAATTTTCCCATAACAAAATTATTAATTTTGCAATTATTTTTATTTCCTTGTTTTAGAGCATTTTCTACGTACTGTAATTCCTACTTCCAGTATTATTTCAAGCTTTAGTTTTAGGTGTTAATTATTCATTCAATAATTAACACAATTTATTTACTTCAATCAAGCTGCAGGGAATATTGTAACATTTCAAGATTACCATAGCAACGTTATTTCCAGGTTTTTATTGCAATTAATATTTATTCATTTTTGTATTATGCCAGTTATTTTTATGAATTATATTTTGAATTGCATTGTTGTTAAATCTATTATGTCCGGCTAAATTATTCGTACCGGTATGTGACTCTTAAGAACCGAAAGAATTCAGTGATACCTTGGCCAAAAATATTTATTTATAAAAAAATTTCTGGTTTCCAATTTCCATGCTTAATTTAACTACCCTTGTCACGAGAGTGAGAGGTTAATTAACACGATTTTGCCACAAGAGTGGGAAATTAATTAAGGCAAGAACCTGCATGCGAGAGCTGGGGTTCAACCCAGATAGTGGTAACGAAACATTAATTTTTAAATACACGAGAGTGTTTTAATAAATTAATTAAACTCAAATTGTTTTCAAAAAGTGTTATTAAATTTAAAGTGCATCCACTAGGTTTAGTAGCATAACTTATTTCATGAACACGAGAGTGTATGTCTCAGGTTTTTAAACAATTAGTTTTAACCGAAATACTTTATAGGCCAAGCGATTCACCGAATTCCCGAAGTCCGACTATCACATACCGGTATAACTATTACTATTATTTTTAATTAAATTGTTTCCCTCCTAAAATCGAATATTCATCGCTTAGTTAAACAAACTGTAGCATTAGATTGTATGCGATTGATCCCCAGTCTCTGTGGGTTAGATAATCATTTAAAACTAGAATGACTGAACTGTATACTTGCAATTAGTATCCCGACAGACTCATAAAGTCCCGATCAATTACGCTATCTAAGTTTCCTTTCAAATGATATTAGTCCCTAAAAGAGAATGCTAAGATATCTTGCAACATTTCTAATCATGGTTATACAATGACCAACGCCCATCCCGTTTACATCCAAAGATAGGGTTACTTACCAAATCAATGGTAAGGTAACAATGTCAAAGGAAAAGGAAAAGAACATGAAAGACTTTTGAGTGGGTATAATGCCCCTAGTTACTTGCTCACTTTCAAAACAAAACATCCTTTCCATTTTCAAAACAAACACCTACACTTTCAAAACATCTTACAAACTTGAAAACATTTTCATAATATCAAACACTTTATATACATTCTTACGAACGAGAATCATTACAAATTTTGCCTAAACAATGGCCTCTTTACAAAATACTTTCAAAAACTACACAAAGCACAATTTCAAACAAAAGCAAGTGATCTAGCAAGTAATAAGAGCCCATGGAAAACCATGGATGAAAAGGGTGCTAATACCTTCCCTTTTCATAATCTACCCCCTGAACTCAAGAAATAATCTCAAAGGTCTTTCCTGTGCTTTTTCACCTTTCCTTTTGGATAAAATAAAAGTCGGTGGCGACTCTTCCTAACCGCAACATTTGCGATCAAACGCAAAACCTTTAAGTCAGTTCTACCACCGTATCACAGAACTGGCGACTTTGCTAGGGAAAATAATAAAAGTGGGGTTACCTTAGGGTTAGATCACATTTACTTGATTTCATTGTTTGACTTGTTTGCTTTACATTACGGTTCTTTGTTTGGGTTTGAATCCTCTACCCGGATTTGGGTTAGCTTATAGGTAAGTAGCAATACATTGTGGAAACTGTGCGGGGTATACCGACATGGTCTAAGCAATAACTACGTTAGTGCGACATATTTGTGGGTACTAGTAGCCCTTGAGTTAATAAAGGATAATACGGGGCCACTGGGTGATGTCATGAAGCACTAATGAACTTCTAGAACCTTTACTTGACCAACTTGGCCTTTAGGACGTAGTGAGATAACCGGCTTTGGTGCAGTCCGAAGTTGGTAGATACTCGATACTACACTCATTGTGGTTTGGTTTTTTGGGATATTTTGGTCGCCATTAAAGAGGCTTGTGCTTAAACAATGCTTAAGGAAACAAACCAGTGATATTGAGCTCCTTAGAACCCGATTACTATTTCTAGGACAGGTTTAAGCCAACTAAACTTCAAGAGGGTACTTACCTATGAGACTCCATGCAAGCCTAAACCTAAGGACTTGTTTGATTTGTTTGTGTATACAGACTTGTACATAATATCATGAACATCATAACATCATACTCATTCACTGACCATTTCAAGGATCTTGGGATTTATCTTTGTTTTGTTTTGTAGGACATGGATTCTATTCACAGGAAAACCATTCAAGTCAATCTTGTAAGGATCCCTCCCCAACTTAAGGAGCTAGCATCAAGGATTCCTGAAAACTCTCCATTTACCGAAAGACATGGTCGCCTAATAAACTTGGTCACCTCCAACACTGATGAAGACATGATGAAGGTGTTGTTTCAGTTCTTTGATCATTTACACCATTGCTTCACATTTCTCGATTATCAACTTGTGCCAACTTTGGAAGAATTCTCCCAACTCTTGAGGATTCCCGTTTCCAATCAACTACCTTTCAACGGTACAGTAAGAGATCCAAAGGCAGAAGAGATTGCTTAAGCTCTACACTTGCAATCATCTGATGTCACAACCAATTGGGAAACATGGAGTGGTGTCAAGGGTTTCCTAGTAAAGTTCTTGTTTGAGAAATCCCAAAACTGTTGGAATTCATTGGATCTACAAGCTTTTCAGGAAATTGTGGCTCTCCTCATCTATGGGATGGTTTTGTTTCCAAATCCTGATCAACTCATAGATGTGAACACTGTCAAGATCTTCATGTCTCGTAACCCGGTGCCTACTTTGCTAGGTGACATCCTACATTCTTTTCACACTCGCACTATAAGGAAAAGAGGTATCCTTATGTTTTGCACTCCTCTTTTGGAAAGATGGTTTATTTCTCATCTTCCCCAATCTGTATTAAAGAACGAGTAAGGTTCAAGGTGTTCACATAGGTTGATGATGCTCAAACATTCAGACACTCATTGATGTTCCTGATCTATAGAGAATGTTACTATTGTCGACCGTTGTGGAGAATTCCCTAATGTCCCTTTACTTGGCATTAGGGGAGGTATCACCTACAACTCCTGCTTAGCCTTAAGACAGTTTGGTTACGCCCGAAGGGATGGCCCACATGAGATGCTCATCAAAGGTTTGATATTTGACTACGAGAACGACGATCAAGGTCTTCGCCAGAGATTCATCCAAGCTTGGAGGATGTTAAACAAGGTAGATAGCAAGACATTGGGGCATAATAATTCCATCCCTCTTGAGCCTTACATCAAATGGGTACGAACTCGAGCTCAAAGTCTTATGATGCCTTATCCCTCCATTCTCCCGGTAATCATTGAGCCTGTTATGGAAGGAGATGTTCCATACACTGTCCTGCATCCTGACATGCCCACCTCTCTTGAAGACTTACAAAGAGGTTAGATACAACTCAAGGGGGAACGAGACACCTTCGAAGCCCAATTCTACGCCAGCGAGAAGAAGGTTTTGGAGCTCACTGAGAAACTTCATGAGGAGCGGACTCTGAATGCCTACATCGCACCAAAGAGGATGCGTACTACCTTTTTATCTTAGAGTTTTTGTATTGTTTTGCCCAAAAAGGCATTGATGTACTCAAGCTTTAATTTATTAATATAACGTGTGTTTACTTTTTGTCTAAAACAAATTTGAACCTTTAAAATCCTTGAAATCATTGCATATGCATTTACCATTCATCATAACATAAGCAGGTTTCTTGCAATAAGTCTCCTCATCTTTCTACTGTTTATTTTAGTAAGATGGATCTCGAGCAAACGGTGAAGGACCTCCAAGCACAAAATGCCCAGTTTCAACATATGTTCTTAACTCTAGCCAAAAGACAAGAAGAGTTGAAGACCTTGCTGGTTTAAGAGAAGAAAAAGAAGACAAAGAAAATAATCGGAGTTCTAAATATGGGAAGAAGATTCCAAGGTCAAGCAAGAAGGACCCTAGACTTTTCAACGTCATCTGGCGAGAAAGACAATCAAGATGGGAAAGGCAAGGAAGCAATTATCCAGCCAGATTCAGAAGAGGAAGAGGAAGAAGAAGATTATTCTGAAGAACAATATCCTCCAGCCGACGATAAGTATAAGCATCTAGAAGAATGGTTAAGTGCAATGGAAATTCAAAGAGTGTATGGATTGGACTTTGAGGAGTTGGGTCTAGTATCTGGGATTTTCATTCCCCCAAAATTCAAGGCACCGGTATTCGCCAAATATGACGGAGTTTCATGTCCCAAAATGCATCTCCGGTCCTATGTAAGGAGAATCCAGCCTCATACCGCTGACAAGGATTTATGGGTACACTTCTTTCAAGACAGTCTGTCTAGAACTTAACTTGATTGGTTTTATCAGCTAGAAAGAGCCAATGTTCATAACTGGGAAGATCTGGCAGCTGCCTTTTACAAACAATACCAATAAAATGTTAATCTTGCGCCCACCCGTACTCAACTCCAGAGTATGGCCATGGTTTCAAGTGAATGCTTCAAAGACTACGCGCAAAAATGGAGGGACTTAGCAGGAAGAGTCCAACCTCCCCTATCTGAAAGAGAGTTAGTAGACATGTTCTTGGGCACTTTGTTCGGTCCTTTCTTCAATCACTTAATTGGGAGTTCATCGGTAGGCTTTACTGAGTTGATACTGACCGGAGAAAGAGTAGAGGCCGGGATAAAGAATGGGAAGATTCAAAAAGATGCATCCTCTGCTGTTGTAAGAAAACCATTCATTGAGAAAAAAGAAGTTGTTGTTGTATATCCTCAGAGAAATCAAGATAGGGATGAACGCCATCCAATGGTGGGGGCTGTCATAATTCCTTAACTTACGCCTGCTCAGCAAAGAAGAAACCAGCCAAGAATGGAAAGACCAGTCAGACAGTTCACCCGAATTAATATGACATTATCTCAAGTATTACCACATTTGTTAAGATCCAATCTAGTAACTTTGAAAGAAGCTCCAAAGAATCCTAACACAACCTCTCCTCATTATCATCCTAATGCCCGTTATGCATACCATTTTGAGAGTCCCGACCATGACACTAACAACTTTTGGGCTCTGAAAAACAAAGTACAAGACCTTCTTGAAGCCAAGGAGTTGAATTCGATGTGCCAGAAATTCCCAATGTCATCGCTGCCCCTAACCCCAAGCACGGCCATAATGCCAATGCCATTGAGGAAGATATGTTTGTTACTTCAGTTGATGAACTTGTGACCCCACTCCTGACTATCAAAAAGAACTTGTTGAGTGCCGGTGTATTCCAAGGATGTGATGAAAGTTGTCATTTCTGTTTATCCTCACCAACCAGCTGTCCTTTGTTAAAATCAGGCGTTCAATTCCGAATAGATAACAAGGAGATTTTGTTCCAGAAGACTTCAATTCCAACTGTTTCTTATAATGATGTTTCCATCGTGACCAATGACGCCAATTCTTCCAGGGTCTCCACCAAAAGACCCGTTAGAATTACATCAGTTCCTAAAGTAGCTCCATTGATAATTACAATTCCTGGACCAATCCCGTATTCGTCAGACAAAACCGTCCCATGGAATTATGGAGGTGATGTCTACTATCACGGTATCAAGCAAGATTGGCCAGTTGCTGAAGATTCAAGTTCTGAGAAAGTTGAATCTGATATCAGTAATATCGCAGGGACTAGTAAGATAACCCGAAGTGGAAGGGTTTTCTCCCCAGAAATTGCTCCTCCAAAAGCTGTTTCTGGACCCGTAATCATTCATGTTGTTGTTGCTCCTCCAAAGGCTATTCCCAGTCCTGCAATCATCTCCGCTAATACTCATGTTGACAAAACTGTTACAATCCCTGTTATCACCGCTACTGACATTCCTGCTGCCCAGTCAACTGAGACTCGAGGTAAGGGTATTCTGGTTGAGCCTGTCTGGACGAAGGCACAATCAGTAACTATCTATGAGACCTCCCGAAAAGAGATGGAGGAAATTCTAAAGATCATAAAAAGAAGCGACTACAACGTAGTCGAGCAAATGGGGAAAACTCCATCAAAAATTTCCATGCTGGCTTTATTATTATGTTCCGAGGCTCATGCAAAGGCCTTGGTAAGATTCCTCGAAACTTTCCATGTACCCTAAGAAACATATGCCGATCAATTCCAATATTGCGTAGCCAGCTTGACTGCAGATAATGGTTTAGGTTTTTCAGATGCTGATTTAACACCAAGGGGGAGGAAGCATAACGAGACATTGTATGTCTCAGTCGAATAAAGGGGCACGACTTTGGCTCATGTCTTGGTTGACACCGGTTCGTCTCTGAATGTGTTGCCTAAAAAGGATCTTGATAGGCTTGATTGCGAAGGATTAACATTGAAACCGAGCAACATAGTAGCGAGAGCTTTTGATGGCTCAAAAAGGATGGTGCATGGGGAAGTGGACATCCCCATAAAAGTTGGAACCCAAACATTTGATTCGACTTTTTATGTAATGGATATTCACCCTTCATATTCATGCTTGTTAGGCCGACCGTGGATTCACAATGCTGGTGTTGTTACTTCTACGTTACATCAAATGCTGAAATATCCAATTCAAGGGAAAATCATCACCGTTCATGGAAAAGAAGAGTATATGGTTAGCCATATATATTCCTTCAGATATGTGGAATTATATGGTGAATTTATTGAAACTCCATTCCATCACTTTGAAGAAGTCCCGCAAACTGTGGCAGTAACCAAGGTTGTTTCTCAAGTCCCCAAGATTACAAGGCCTCCGCTCAAGATGTCGTCTTTGAAGGATGCCAAGGCAGTGATAGAAGAAGGTGGGCGCACTATTTGGGGCCAACTCCCAGATATCCCATACAAATCTGACAAATTTGGTTTGAGTTTCACTTAAGGAGCTCAGAAAGTTGTACGCCGTGCTCGTGCCGGAGGACCACCCTTGAAGATCAGCAACCGCGAAGTCAACACCATGGAGGATGATGAAGATAGCTATGACCTTTGAGGATTGGATTTTCCCAATTGTCTGTGGAGGGCTCAGCAACTGGGAGGCTAGAGATTTTGTCCCGATCACTTTTATCCCACAATAATTTATCTTTAAATTTTGTCGGATCTGTAATATTAAAACAATTCAATGTCTTAAAACCTTGTGTCTTACCCGAGGCACAATGGTCCATTTGTAAGGGTTATTATCTCATTTCCATATGACATCAATGAATCATGGACGTTTTTGCATACAAAATTTGTGCTCATTGTTTTTTTCTTTTTTACATTTTTCATTTCTTTCAAAGATAATTATACTCTTACACACTCTCACATTCAAAATGCAGGTTTACGTCCACTCAGGATCCCATGGGTAACGGTTCTTCTATGGCTTTTTGTGACTCTGAAAATCTAATTTACCAAGCCGAAGACGAAGGTGAGGAAGATTGCGAAGTTCCAGGGGAACTCGCCAGGTTATTACAACAAGAAGAGAGGACAATTCAGCCCCACGAAGAACACTTGGACACAATCAACCTAGGTACCGAAGAAGACAAAAGAGAAGTAAAGGTGGGTGCCAATCTAGAACCCAGTGTCAAAGAGCGTCTGATTCATTTGCTACACAATTATGTTGAGGTCTTTTCCTGGTCGTATGAAGACATTCCAGGACTTGATGCGGATATCGTGGTACATCGACTACCTATAAAAGAGGACTGCCCACTAGTAAAGCAAAAGGTCCGTCGCATGCGACCAGACATGTCATAGAAGATCAAATAAGAAGTTATGAAACAATTCAACGCCGGATTCTTTGCCGTCACCTCCTATTCGCAATGGGTTGCCAATGTTGTTCCCGTGCCTAAAAAGGACGGCAAGGTACAAATGTGCGTGGACTACAGAGATTTGAATCGGGCGAGCCCTAAGGATGATTTCCCACTTCCCCACATTGATATTCTAGTTGACAATATGGCACAACATAAAGTGTTTTCCTTCATGGACGGTTTCTTAGGCTACAAACAATTCAAAAATGGTGCCTGAGGACATGGAGAAAACAATCTTTGTCACACAATGGTGCACATTCTGCTACAAGGTTATGCCATTCGGGATGAAGAATGCTGGGGCTACCTATCAACGTGCCATGATAGCTCTATTTCACGACATGATACATCACGAAATAGAGGTCTATGTGGACGACATGATAGCTAGATCTCAAATAATAGAAGAGCATCTTGATCATTTACATAAACTGTTTGAGAGGCTAAAGAAGTACAAGCTGAGGTTGAACCCAAATAAATGCACATTTAGGGTGAGGTCCGGTAAACTTCTAGGCTTTGTTGTCAGAAATAAAGGTATTGAAGTGGATCCTACCAAGGTGAAAACAATATAAGAGATGTCTGCTCCTCGTACTGAGAAGGAAGTCAGAGGATTCTTGTGACGGTTAAACTACATTTCCAGATTCATTTCTCACCTGAAAGCTACTTGTGAACCAATCTTCAAATTACTGAAGAAAGATCAAGTCGTCAAATGGAATGACAAGTGCCAAACTGCTTTCGATAAGATCAAAGAGTACCTGCATAAGCCTCCTGTTTTAATGCCACCAGTAAAGGGAAGACCCTTGATCATGTATCTAACTGTTTTGGAAGATTCAATGGGGTGTGTGTTGAGGCAGCATGACGAGTCTGGCCGAAAAGAGCATGTTATTTATTACCAGAGCAAAAATGTTACCGACTGTGAAACAAGATATTCACTGCTCGAGAAAACATGATGCGCTCTGGCATGGGCTGCTTGCCAGCTAAGATAGTATATGATGACCCATACTACCTTATTGATATCCAAAATGGATCCAATAAAATACATCTTCGAGAAACCTTCCCTCTCTGGGTGAATAGCGAGATGGAAGATGATCCTGACAGAATATGACATACAGTATACTACCCAAAAAGCAATAAAGGGCAGTGTACTAGCTGATCACCTTGCTCATCAAGCTGTAGAAAACTACCAGTCCATGAGGTTAGAATTCCCAGATGAAGACATCATGATGGTAAACATCCGTGAAGAATTCAGACCATATGACGGACCTGAACAAGGATCCCGATGGACCTTGGATTTTGATGGGGCGTCCAACACACTCGAAAATGGTATTGGTGTTGTACTCATATCTCCTGAAGGGTGTCATACTCCCCTTATTGCAAGACTCTGCTTCAGTTGTACAAATAATATGGCAGAATACAAAGCATGCGTTTTTGGTCTCAAAGCTGCCATAGATTAGGGGATCAAATCCTTAAATGTATTCGGAGATTCAGCTTTGGTCATCATCCAAATCAAAGGAGAATGGGACACCAAACACCCTAACCTTATCCCCTACAAAGAACATGTGTTCACATTGATCCCACATTTTAAGAAGATTACCTTCGAGCATTTCCCGCGAGAAGAAATCAGCTAGCAGAAGCACTAGCCACAATGTCATTTATGTTTAAACTTAAATGGTATAATGAGGCTCCCCATATAACCATTGAACGAATGTATGAACCATCTCACTGTCACGAGATTAATACTGAAGAAGTAGTGGACCGGCCTTGGTTTCACGAAGTCAAGAGGTATCTCGAGGCTCAAGTATCCAGAAGGAGATTTAGTCAATGATAAGAAGTTTTTAAGGAGATTATCTGATAAGTTCTTCCTTAGTAATGGCATTCTCTACAAACGCAACCATGACTCTGTTTTGCTCCGTTGCATAGACAAGGTTGGGGCAGAAAAGATCATGGATGATCTACATGAGGGTACTTTTGGCACCTATTCCAGTGGGCATATGATGGCAAAGAAGATCCTACGGGCAGGCTATTACTGGTCTACCATGGAAGAAGATTGTTATCAACACTCTCGAACTTGCCACAAGTGTCAAATTTATGCTGACAAGGTACACGTACCTCCGGTTCCTCTGAATGTCTTGACAGCTCCTTGGCCCTTTTTTATGTGGGGAATCGGTATGATTGGGGAAATTAAGCCAACAACCTCTAATGGACACTGCTTCATCTTGGTGGCCATTGACTATTTCACAAAGTGGGTTGAGGCAACTTCTTTCGCTTCCGTTACCAAGAATGTTGTCGCCCGGTTCATCAAAAAAAACATCATCTGTCAGTATGGTATCCCGGAGAGGATCATCACAGACAATGGTACTAATCTAAATAATACTATGATCACCGCCTTGTGCGAGCAATTCAAGATCCAGCATCACAACTCTCCCCCTTACCGGCCCAAGATGAATGGTGTTGTCGAAGCAGCAAATAAAAACATCAAAAAGATCATACAGAAAATGACAATCACATACAAAGAATGGCATGAGACGCTACCTTTCGCTCTCTACGGATATCGTACCACAACGCGCACATCAACCGGGGAAACACCCTACTCACTTGTATATGGCATGGAGGCTGTCTTTCCTATTGAGGTCCAGATCCCCTCTCTGAGAATTATGAAGGATGCAGGGCTGAACAAAGACGATTGGATCCAGACTCGACTTGATCAACTGAACTTGATTGATGATAAAAGGCTTACTGATGTCTGTCATGGTCAAATGTATCAAAAACGGATGATCAAGGCTTTCAACAAAAAGGTCAGACGCCAAGTATATCAAGTCGGGATCTGGTGATCAAACGCATCATACTGCAGCAAGGTGATCCCAGGGGGAAATGGACTCCTACATACGAAGGACTGTTTGTAATCAAAAACATATTCTCTGGTGGAGCAATGATCTTGACCACCATGGATGGCGAAGACCTGCCGCACCCTGTGAACGTAGACATAGTCAAAAGATACTACGCATAAGAGACCCTCTAGGTTGACACACCTAGGAAAAACAAGGGCATCCCGGCGAACCACAAAGGTTTGGCCAAAATTTAGGGATAAAACAAAAAAAAATTGTACATCCGGCAAGTTGAAAACCCGAAAGGGCGGGTTGGGCAAAAAAGGGTATCCCGGTGGACTGAAAACCCGAAAGGGCGGTCCAGGCAAAAGTTATGGAATTAAAGCGTATGATTATGTCCCGTTGGATCACCTTACGAACAACCTGCAAGCTCGACGGTTCTGATCAATTCAATCAGCTTCAGACAAGGAAACAAATAGATAAGATGCTCAGAGACACGAAGGCTATAGCAGAATGGTAACCCCATGGGATTATTTCACATAGCTATCTTTTCTTGGTATCAAATTTTCACTTTTTACGATAACATTCTCTTGCTAGAATGTTTGTCTCATTGTACAAAAATACTTACTCAAAGTCAATACAAAGATATCCCTTTGAAAGTGCAAAACTATTTGTTTTTCTTTACTCTTGTGTTTGTTTACGAAAACGTCCAATGATTTATTTTTGAACATATGCATTTCAGCGTAACTACAATTTACAAATGAACAAAATAGAAAGACAATCACTAATGGCTTTAAGAATAGGGAAATATCTCTAAGTTATTCCCACAAAGTCCCCCGCAGTGTCCAGTTCAGATGCGCTTTATACACGGATTCCATTCTGATACTCATTCAGATTCAACTCTCATATACTATTCAGATACACTCCAGATACGGATTCCATCCTGATACTCATTCAGATTCAAATCTCAGATACAGTTCAGATACGCTCCAGATACGAATGCCATCCTGATACTCATTCAGATTCAACTCTCAGATACAGTTCAGGTACTCTCCAGATACGGATTCCATCCTGATACTCATCCAGATTCAACTCTCAGATACGGTTCAGATACGCTCCAGATACGGATGCCATCCTGATACTCATTTAGCTTTCAGTTTTCAGATACGGTTTAGATACGCTCTAAACATGGACGCCATTCTGATACTCATTCATTTTCAGCTTACAGATACGGTTCAGCAATCATTTCTGGATGGAATCTACAAGCCCATCTCCAACAACTTTCCATCATCTCTCCAAATGGAATCTTTAAGCCCATTTCCTCTACCATCACATCATTGAGTGCAAATTTCTGGGCACTCTAATGTCCAATCGCCTTCCACCTTCGAGTCACGAATGGCAAAACTCACCAATCTAACTCTTCAGGCTTAAGAAGATTGAATAGGGGCAGCTGTTGTACCCCAAAATTTTCCCTCTCACTTAGCAATAATTTTTCTCACAAGATCTCCTTTGGCTCAAGATTGCACTAGGGTTGATCAGCTCAAGACACCTCCTTAAGCACTGATGACCAAAATTAGGGTTTGAGTTTGCACAAGGATATTTGAACTTACCGTTCCCCTTATTACTTTCATATATCATTATGGACCCTCAAGATTACTCATGTCAAGTTTCAAGTTTTGAATCACACTTTTGCTCAGTCATTTGAGCAGTTGACCTAAAAATCAGCTGTGTTGGGGAAAAAGTCAACTATGGCCAATTTACAGTCAAACTTCATAATTTTTGGTCCAGATAAACATTATAAACTCATATGTATCATTTGATCAAGTTTGGACCATAATTCCTCAAGAAATTTGATCAAATCTTCAAAAGGGCAAAATGGTCAAAATTAGGGTTATGACTAGGAAAGGGCAATTTCTGATTTTTGACCTAGCAAATGATAAATTGGTTTAAAGCATGATATCAAGAGCACAATTGCATCATTTTTACCTAATGACATGGCTAAAAACATTGCTTAAGTGCAATGGATTGACAGATGAATTTTCAGTCAATTGATCCAAAGTCAACTGTATACTAAAAAGTCAAACTTTGACTTTTTTGTCAAATTCAAATGCCAAAGATCACAATTAATCAAAAGATGTCAAAATATGAAACTTATTCATAAATAAATCCAAAATTCAAGATTTCATTTTAAAAAGTTAAAATTTCTAAACTTAGGTGTTGGAAATTTCTTATTTTTTCATAACTTTGAGCAAATTTTTTACCATGAGGCAAGATGATTCAAAAGAAACTTCCAACATGAAAGTTCTAGGTCTCCATGAAATCTACAACTTTTATTCACACAACTCCTTCCAAAAGTTCTTGGATCTCAAGTTATAATTTTAAGAATACATGGTCATGAAACAAAAACAGTTGGTGAAATTTTGCCCTAATTGGTCAGGATTTTGACATAACTTCATGGAACTTTTTTATATAGTTCCAAGGAGAATTTTCGAAAGTTATTCAAAGATGGGTTGTAGAGCACATTGCAAGCTTTCCAAAATGTCCAAGAACTCCTTGAGATCATTTTTGAGTAGGGGGGATCGAAGAGATGAAGTTAGGGTTTTATCACTTGAATTACAAGTCATTTTGTGATGAACAAATTCAAAATTCAAAGTTATGTTGCATAACCTCTACTTTTCAGGCCTCAAACTTGTTAGGAACTCCATAATTAATTGCTTGCAAAGCTGTTAGAAGTCTCATTTAAAGCATTCAATGCAAGGTCATGCTTTATATCCATTTTGGGAAGAAAGTGCAATTGTCATTTTGATAAAGTGACTTTTTGCACAAAACTTGTTCTTAAGCCTTGCACTTGTTCTCTTCTGATCATACATGTCTCATAAAACAAGAGAAATGGTTTAGACACTTACAATCACCCAGCCCATGCTTGTATCTCTCCTTGAAACTTGTTTTCCCACTTTTCTTCAAAATCAATTAACCTAGCAATTAGCTTAAAACTTGTACTTCTGACTGGCCAAACCACTCAAGACTCTTTGCTTATAGATACATAAACCATTTTCCATAAATCACACGCATGCTTGACCCCTAAAAAACACCAAGAGCTCAGAACTGCATCACATACCTCCATTGTTGCCTAACCTGACCAAAAGTTTGAAACCCACATCTCCCCCGTGCGTTTTCAAGCCTTTTGGTTCCTAAAGTTTCTAAACATCATTTAGAACTCATCCCGCACCCTATTACAAGACTATAACACCATTAACACCATCCTTCATTTTCAAAAATAGAGCTTTGCACTTGGACTTCTCAAGAACTCCTAAGGCACTTTCAGCTCAAGCTAAGCATCCCATTAGCTTCCTGGGAACTTGAGGAAGCTAACCCAATCATTGGAACTCACTGAAAGCTTCTCAAACACTAAAGCCGATACCCTCTTGCAAGGTAAGTTTTCTAACTTTGAAACTTTTCATACAGACATCATCAATGATTTATTTGTGAATGAAAAATGTAGATATGATTGCCCTAAAGCTAACCATATCAATAGTTTTCATTAATTTTTCTTAAGCTTAGAGAATTTTAAGATTGAAGTTTCTGAGATTTTTGGGGTTCAGAATAGGGCCATTAAAATTCATGTTCATCTTTGAGCTATAATTATTTTGCTTTGCATTTCTGAAATCGTGAAGAAATTTGCTACAAGTTTCATGTTTACAGTTTTCATTTTTGTTGAGATTTGAACAAGATACAGAGGCTCTGGTAGGGCGTGAGGTTCAAGATGAAGTTCAAGCCATGAACTTGTTTACTATCGTATATTTATTGTTTTGATTATATAAACGGATGTATAGCCACCCTAGTGGTAGAAGCGCATGCCTATGACTTGAGGGACCTGGGTTTGAGCCCCAGTGGTACCCTTTTGGATTTTTCAAATTTTTTTCATTTTCTGACTTTCTTTTTGGCAGGCGCCTGGGCCTCATCTCCTCGGGCTTATGTTTTTTTTACTTTTTTACCCCCTGTTTCATTTACACACCCTGACCCATTTATTTTCTTTTTTTTCTTATTTTTATTTATTTATTTTTCTTAAATACTTTATCTAATATTAAAAAAATCATAAAAAATATAAAAATAGTAGATTTATATTTTGACATAGTTTATTAATTTTTTTCTCATCAAAATTATTTTATTTAATCATACTTTATTTATTTTGACTAATTGTTTTGTAAATTAAATTAAAAAAAACTAGGTTTTTATTTATTTTCTTTTACACCAATTAAAATATATTATTTTTAATATAAAAAAGGCCAAAAATATTTTATAATACTATAGATTATTTTTAAAGACAAAAATACCAAAAAATATTCTTCTCATAAACTTAATTTCCTTTTTAATTAATATTTAGATTAGGGTTTTATTTAAATTATTTTCCTAGTAAATTTAAGTTTTACTTTTAATTAATTTTTTTTTCTTTTAGTCAATTAGGTTAAACTTAAAACCCTTTTCCTAAAAAATCCAAAAATGTCCATTTTCTTTACATTTACATGCTTACACATTTATTTCATTTTGTATATTATTTATTTCAATTCTTGCACCAATTCAATATGGTTGTAATAGATAATTAGCTTTATTTTCTTGCGATCCCCATTTATAATTTGTACACCCCCCCTCCCACAAGTATTGTAATAGCGTAGTAATTTTAAATTCCGCAATTTATCACTTTTATATACAAATGTTGGTAATTAGGGTTTGTATGGAAAGACTAAAACCAATGCTTAGAAAACCCTAATCAAAGACCAAATCAAGCATGAAAACAATACACTTGCACACAAACACCCCTAGGGTAAATCCACTTGGTTTCCTTACAAAATGGCCATATTACGCATGCGAGGTATCTTAGAAAAAACAAGCAAAATATAAGATCATAGTCCCTCGATGACGCTATCTAAGTTGCCTTTCAAATGATCTTAGTCCCTAAAAGAGAATGCTAAGATATCTTGCAACATTTCTAATCATGGTTATACGATGACCCACGCCCGTTCTGTTTACATCCAAAGATATGGTTACTTACCAAATCAATGGTAAGGTAACAATGTCAAAGGAAAAGGAAATGAACATGAAAGACTTTTGAGTGGGTAGAATGCCCTTAGTTACTTGCTCACTTTCAAAACAAAATATCCTTTCCATTTTCAAAACAAACACCTACATTTTCAAAACATCTTACAAACTTGAAAACATTTTCATAAGATCAAACACTTTATATACATTCTTACAAACGAGAATCATTACAAATTTTGCCTAAACAATGGCCTCTTTACAAAATACTTTCAAAAACCACACAAAGCATAATTTCAAACAAAAGAAAGTGATCTAGCAAGTAATAAGAGCCCATGGAAAACCATGGATGAAAAGGGTGCTAATACCTTCCCTTTTCATTATCTACCCCCCGAACTCAACAAATAATCTCAAAGGTCTTTCCTGTGCATTTTCACCTTTCCTTTTGGATAAAAGAAAAACCGGTGGCGACTCTTGCTAACCATAACATTTGCAATCAAATGCAAAACCTTCAAGTTAGTTCTCCCACTACATCACACCGTCCATGGTGGTAAGTATCATAGCACCACCAGAAAATATCTTTTTGATCACAAATGGCCCTTCGTATGTCAGATTCCATTTTCCCCTGGGATCACCTTGTGGTAGGATGATGCACTTTTTTACCAATCTAGCCTAGTACACTTGATGTCTGACTTTCTTGTTAAAGGCCTTGATCATGCATTTCTGATATATCTGACCATGACAAACAGCTGCAATCCTTTTTTCATCAATCAAATTTATCTGGCCATGTCGAGTCTGAATCCATACGTCTTCATCTAAATCTATGTCTTTCATAATCCTTAGGGAAGGAATCTGGACTTCAACATGTAAGACAACCTTCATACTATAGACTATAGAGGACGGGGTCGCCCCAGTTGATGTACGTACTCAAGTTCGATAACCATGCAGAGAAAATGGTAACATCTCATTCCAATATTTGTATGTCACTGTCATCTTCTGCAAGATCTTCTTGATATTCTTGTTGGCGGCTTCCACTATGCCATTCATATTTGGTCGGTATGGAGAAGAATTATGACTCTTAATCTTGAACTACATGCAAAGTTCCATGATCATAGTATTTTTAAGATTTGTACCTTTGTCCATGATGATCCTTTCAGGGATGCCATACTGACAGATAAGGTTATACTTAATGAACCGAGCCGCAACATTCTTGGTAACCGAAGCAAAGGAGGTTGCCTCAACCCACTTCGTGAATTAATCAATAGAGACAAGTATGAAACAATTCCCATTAGAAGAAGTAGGCTTAATCTCTCCAATCATATCAATGCCCCACATTACAAACGGCCAAGGAGAAGTCAAGACATTCAAAGGAACCAAAAGCACATGTACTTTGTTAGCATGAATCTGGCAGTTGTGGCAAGTTCTAAAATGATGATGGCAATTAGTTTCCACGGTATACCAATAATAACTTGCTCTCAGAATCTTCTTAGCCATTGTATGTCCATTGGAGTGAGTACCAAAGACACCTTCGTGCATATCTTCCATAATTTTCTCGGCTTCCTTCTTGTCTACACAACAAAGCAACGTTGAATCGTGGTTACGCTTATACAAGATTTCGTTACTCAGAAAGAACTTGGCAGAGGACCTCCTTAGAAATTTCTTATCATTGATAGGTGCCCCTTCAGAATATTCTTGAGTTTCGAGGTATATTTTTACTTCGTGGTACCAAGGCTTTTCCTCTACTCTGTTAGTATCCACTTTGTAGCAATGTGAAGGTTTGTCTAGTCTCTCAATAGTAATTTGAGGAGCTTGATTATCCCATCTGACTTTGAACATAAATGACATGGTAGCTAGTGCGTCTGCCAATTTATTCTCTTCTCGTGGAATATGTTCGAAAGTTATTTCTTCAAAGTACGAAATTAAGGTCAACACATGCTCTCAATAAGGAATGAGATTTGGATGCTTCATGTCCCATTCTCCCTTAATCTGGACGATCACTAGGGTTGAGTCCCCATATACATTCAAGAATTTAATTCTCATATCGATGGCAGATTTGATACCCATGATGCATGCTTCGTACTCACCATATTTTTGGTACAGTCAAAACACAACCTGGAGGTGAAGGGTGTATGACAACCCTTGTGAGAGACAATCACAGCACCAATTCCATTACCAAGTGCGTTGGAAGCTCCATAAAAAACCATAGTCCATCGGGATCCTGTTTTAGGTCCTTCATATGGTCCAGGTTCTTCATAATCAATAACTAACATAATATTCTCATATGGGAACTTAAAATTTATAGACCGATATTCATCTATAGCTTGATGAGCCAAATGATCTTCCAGTACACTTCCTTTGATTACCTTCTGAGTAGTGTACTGAATATCGTATTCTGTCAAGACCATTTGCCATCTTGTTATTCTTCTGGAGAGAGCGGGTTTCTCGAATATGTATTTTATTGGATCCATCTTTGAGATCAACAAAGTAGTATGAGTCAACATATACTATCTTAGTCGGCGAGTAGCCCATGCCAAAGTGCAACAAGTTTTCTCGAGCAGTGAGTATCTTGTTTCACAGTCAGTAAACTTTTTGCTAAGGCAGTATATTGCATGCTCTTTTCGACAAGACTCATCATATTTCCCCAATACACACCCCATTGAGTTCTCTAATATTGCCAAGTACATGATCAAAGGTCTTCCTTCAACCGGCGGTATCAAATTGGATATTCCTGGAGGTACTCCTTGATTTTTTCGAAGGCTATCTGACAATCGTCGTTCCACTTCACTACTTGATCTTTCTTCAGTAACTTGAAGATTGACTCACAAGTAGCGGTCAAATGGGAAATAAATCTAGAAATGTAGTTAAATCATCCCAAGAAACCTCTGGCTTCCTTCTCAGTACGGGGAGCTGGTATTTCTTGAATGTCTTTAACCTTGGCAGGATCAACTTCAATACCTTTACCACTAACGATGAAACCTAGGAGTTTACCGGATCCTACCCCAAAGGTGCACTTGTTTGGATTCAACCTTAACTTGTACTTCTTCAATCTCTTAAATAGCTTGTGCATGTGGTGGAAATGTTCTTCTTTAGTCTGAGACCTAACTATCATGTCATCAATGTAAACCTCGATCTCATGATGGATCATATCATGGAACAAAGCTACTATAACATACTGATATGTTGCGTTGGTGTTCTTTAAAGCAAAAGTCATAACTTTGTAACAGAAAGTGCCCTACTGTGTGACAAAATTAGTCTTCTCCATATCTTCAGGTGCCATCTTGATTTGATTATAACCAGAGAAACCATCCATGAAGGAAAATACTTTGTGTTGAGCGGTGTTGTCAACCAGAACATCAATATGCGGAAGCGGAAAGTCTTATTTGGGGCTTGCCCTATTCAAATCCATGTAGTTTACACACATACGCACCATATCGTCCTTCTTAGGTATCATCGCCACATTTTCAACCCACTGAGAATAGGACGTAACAACTAAGAAACATGTATTGAACTGCTTCATGACCTCAACTTTGATCTTTTCAAACATCTCAGGATGCATACGATGAACCTTCATCTTTATATGAGGACAACCTTCCTTCATTGGTAGACGGTGAACCACAATGTCGGTATCAAGCCCTGGCATTTCTATAAGACCAAGCAAATATCTCAACATAGTCACGTAACATCTAGATTAATCTCTTTTTGACACTGCCCTCTAGGTTGGCACCTATCTTAATTTATTTCTTATCTTCTTCAGTACCCAAGTTTAAAACCTAGACTGGCTCTTCATGCAGTTTTATGGATCTTTCTTCCCGCTCTAACAGTCAAGTAAGCTCTCCAGGTACTTCAGAATCTTCCTCACCTTCGTCTTTTACTTGGTAGATCGGATTTTCGAAATCATAATTGGGAATAACAGAATTGTTATCAATGGGACCCAGAGTGGATGTGGATCTGCAATTTGTTATGTGGGTGTGTGTTGTACCCCAAAATTTTCCCTCTCACTTATCAAGAATTTTCTCACAAGATCTCCTTTGGCTCAAAGACTACACTAGGGTTGATCAGCTCAAGACACCTCCTTAAGCACTGATGACCAAAATTAGGGTTTGAGATTGCACAAGGATATTTGAACTTTCAATACCCCATATGACTTTCATGGATCATTATGGACCCTCAAGATCACTCATGTCAAGTTTCAAGCTTTAGATCACACTTTTGCTCAGTCAATTAAGCAGTTGACCTAAAAATCAACTATGTTAAGGAAAAAGTCAACTATGGCTAATTTACAGTCAAACTTAATAATTTTTTATCCACATCAACAATTTAAAATCACATGTATCATTTGATCAAGTTTGGACCACAACTCCTCAAGAAATTTGATCAAATCTCCAAAAGGACAAAATGGTCAAAATTAGGGTTTTGATTGGGAAAGGGAAATTTTTTATTTTTGACCTAGCAAATGACCAATTGGATTAATTCATTTTATCAAGAGTACAATTGCATCATTTTGTCCTAATGACATGGCTCAAAACATTGCTTAAGTCCAATAGATTGATAGATAAATTTTTCAGTCAACTGGTCAAAGTCAACTGTATATTGAAAAGTCAAACTTTGACTTTTGGTCAAATTTAAATGCCAAAGATCAAAATTCATCAAAACATGTCAAAATATGAAACTTATTCATCAAGAAATAAAAACTTCAAGATTTCATTTTGAAAAGTTAAAATTTCTAAACTTAGAAATTTTTCTAAGTGTTGCAAATTTCTTATTTTTTCATAACTTTGAGCAACATTTTCACCATGATGTAAGATGATTCAAGAGAAACTTCCAACATGAAATTTGCAGATCTACATGAAATATACAACTTTTATTCACACAACTTCTTCCAAAAGTGCTTGGATCTCAAGTTATAATTTTAAGAACATGTGGTCATGAAACAAAACACTTAGTGAAAATTTTCCCTAATTTGGTCAGGATTTTGACCCAACTTCATGGCACTTTTTCATATAGTTAGAAGGGGAATATTCAAAATAAATTCAAATATGGGTTGTATATAACATTTCAAGCTTTCCAAAATATCCAAGAACTCCTTGAGTTCATTTTTGAGTAGGGAGAATCGAAGAGATAAAGTTAGGGTTTTATCACTTGATTTACAAGTCATTTTGTGATGAACCAAATTCAAAATTCAAACTATGCTGCATAAACTCTACTTTGCAGGCCTCAAACTTGTTAGGCACTCCATAATTAATGGCTTTCACAGCTGTTATAGGTATCATTTTAAGCATTCAATGCATGGACATGCTTTATATCCATTTTTGGAAGAAAGTGTGCATTGCCATTTTGATAAAGTGCTTTTTTGCACAAAACTTGTTCTTGAGCATTGCACTTGTTCTCTTCTAATCATACAAGTCCTATAACTTATAAGAAATTGTTTAGACACTTACAATCACTCAGCCCATACTTGTACTACACATTGAAACTTGGTTTCCATCTTTTCTTGAAAATCAAGTAACCTAGCCAAAGGCTTGTAACTTGTACTTCTGACTGGCCAATGCACTCCAATCCTTTTGCTTATAGATACAAAAACTATTTTCATCAAATAGACAGATGCTTAAGCCCTGAAAATACCTAGAACTCAGAATCACATCTCATACCTCCATTTTCACATAAACTGACCAAAAACTTGAAACTCATAACTCCCTCGTGCGTTTTCAAGCCTTTTGGTTTCTAAAGCTTCTAAACATCATTTAGAACTGATCCCACACCCTATTACAGAACTGTAACACCATTAACACTATCCTCCATTTTCAAAAACAGAGCTTTGCACTTGTACTTCTCCAGAACTCCTCAGGTACTTTCAGCTCAAGCTAAGCATTCAATTAGCATCCTAGGAACTTGAGGAAGATAACCCAACCATTGGAACTCCTAGAAAGCTACTCAAACTTCAAACCCGATACCCTCTTGCAAGGTAAGTTTTCTAACTTTGGAACTTTTCATACATGCATCATCAATGATTTATTTGTGAACAAAACATGTAGATATCATTGCCCTAAAGCTAACCATGTCCAAATTTTCCATTAATTTTGCTTGAGGTTAGAGAATTTTGAGATTGAATTTTCTGAGATTTTTAGGGTTCAGAATAGGGCCATTAAAATTCATGTTTATCTTTGAGCTATAGTTTTAATGCTTTACATTTCTGAAATCGTGAGGAAATTTTCTACAAGTTTCATGTTTATAGTTTTCATTTTTGTTTAGATTTGAACAAGTTACAGTTGGTATGGCTGGAGGTTGAAGATGAAGTAGAAATCTGGGCGCGTTTTGTATCATATATTTATTGTTTTGCTTATGTTAATGGATGTATAGCCACCCCAGTGGTAGAAGCGCACCCCTGTAACTTTTGGGACTTGGGTTCGAGTCCCAGTGGTACCCTTTTGATTTTATTTTTTATTTTTTTTGCATTTTTTGACCCTTTTTTGCAGGCGCTGGGCTCCAACTTTGGGCTTTGTTTTTGTTTTTACTTTTTAACCCTGTGGACTATTTGCACCCCTGGCCAAATTTTATTTTATTTTCTTATTTTCTTTTTGATATATTTTCTTAATTATTTTTTCTAATACTAAAAAATCATAAAAAATACAAAAATAGTAGATTTATATTTTAACTTAGTTTATTTATTTTTTTCTCACAAAAAAATATTTTATTTAACCACACTTTATTTATTTTACTAATTATTCTTGTAATTTTAATTAAAACTAGGATATTATTTATTCCTTTTACACCAATTAAAATATATTATTTTAATATAAAAAAGGCCAAAAATATTTTATAATGCTATAAATTATTTTCAAGACAAAAATACAAAAATATTTTTCTTAAACTTAATTTTATTTTAATCAATTAATAGACTTAGGGTTTTATTTAAAATCTTTTCTTTTTAAGTTAGGTTTACTTTTATTATTTTAACTAATTATTTTCTTTTAACTAATTAGGTTAAAATAAATTCCCTTTTCCTAAAAAATCCAAACAAAAATATCCATTTTCTTTATATTTACATTCTTGCATATTTATTCATTTTGTACATTATTTCCATTTAATTTCTTGTATAAATTCAATTTGGTTGTAATAGATTAATTAGGTTTATATTCTTGCAATCCCCATTTACAATTTGTACACCCCATTCCGACAAGTATTGTAATAGCGTAGTAACTTTAAATTCCGCAATTTATCGCTTTATACATAATATGCTAGTAATTAGGGTTTGTATGGAAAGACTAAAACCAATACTTAGAAAACCCTAATTCAAGACAAAATCAAGCATGAAAATAATACACTTGCACACAAAAACCCTAGGGTAAATCCACTTGGTTGCCTTTAAAAAATGGCCATATTACGCATGTGAGGTATCTTAGCAAAAACAAACAAATACGAGATCATAGTCCCTTGATGACGCTATCTAAGTTGCCTTTCAAATGATCTTGGTCCCTAAGATAGAATGCTAAGATACCTTGCAACATTGCTAATCATGGTTATACGATGACCCACGCCCGTCCCTTTTACATCCAAAGATAAGGTTAATTACCAATTCAATGGTAAGATAACAATGTCAAAGGAAAAGAAAATGAACAAAAAAGACTTTTGAGTAGGTAGAATGCTCCTAATTACTTGCTCAATTTCAAACAAAACATCCTTGCTATTTTCAAAACAAACACCTACACTTTCAAACATCTTACAAACATCTTACAAACTTGAAAACATTTTCAAAATATCAAACATCTTTGTATGCATTCTTACGAATGAGAATCATTACAAAGATTGCCTAAACAATGGCCTCTTTACAAAATACTTTCAAAAACCACACAAAGCACAATTTCAAACAAAAGAAAGTGATCTAGCAAGTAACTAAGAGCCCATGGAAAACCATGGATGAAAAGGGTGCTAATACCTTCCCTTTTCATAATCTACCCCCCGAACTCAAGAAATAATCTCAAAGGTCTTTCATGTGCTTTTTCACCTTTCCTTTTGGATAAAAGATAAATCGGTGGCAACTCTTGCTAATTGCAACATTTGCGATCAAACGCAATACCTTCAAGTCAGTTCTCCCACCGTATCACAGAATTGGTGACTCTGCTGGGAAAAATACTAAAAGTGGGATTACCTTAGGGTTATATCACATTTACTTGCTTTCGTTGTTTGACTTGTATGCTTTACATTATGGTTCTTTGTTTGGGTTTGAATCCTCTACCCAGATTTGGGATACCTTATAGGTAACTAGCAATACTTTATGGAAACTGTGTGGGGTATACCGACATGGTCTAAGCAATAACTACGTTAGTGCGACATATTTATGGGTACCAGTAGCCCTTGAGTTAATCAAGGAGAATACGGGGCCTCTGAGTGATGCCATGAAGTACTAATGAACTTTTATAACCTTTACTTGACCAACTTGGCCATTAGGACGTACTTAGATGACCGGCTTTGGTGCAGTCAGAAGTTGGTAGATACTCGATACTACACTCATTGAGGTTTGGTTTTTTGAGATATTTTGGTCGCCATTAAAGAGGCTTGTGCTGAGACTAGTCTCAAGGAAACAAACCAGTGATATTGAGCACCTTAGAACCCGGTTACTATTACTAGGACAAGTTTAAGCCAACTAAACTTCAAGAGGGTACTTACCTATGAGACTCCATGCAAGCCTAAACCTAAGGACTTGTTTGCTTTGTTCGTGTATATTTACTTGTACATAACACCATGAACATCATAACATCATATTCATTCACTAACCATGTCAAGGATCTTGGGTTTTATCTTTGTTCTATTTTGTAGGACATGGATTCTATCGGCAGGAAAACCATTCAAGTAAATCTTGTAAGAATCCCTCTTCAACTTAAGGAGCTAGCATCAAGGATTCCTGAAAATTCTCCATTAACCGAAAGACATGGTCTCCTACTAAACTTGGTCACCTCCAACACTGATGAAGACATGATGGAGGTGCTCTTTCAGTTCTTTGATCCCTTACACCATTGCTTCACATTTCCCGATTATCAACTTGTGCCAACTTGGGAAGAATTCTCCCAACTCTTGAGGATTCCCATTCTCAATCAACTACCTTTCAACGATACAGAAAGATACCCAAATCTAGAAGATATTTCTCAAGCTCTACACTTGCAATCATCTGATGTCACAACTAATTGGGAAAAAAGGAGTGGTGTCAAAGGCTTCCTAGCAAAGTTCTTGTTTGAGAAAGCCCAAAATTATTGGAACTCTTTGGATTTGCAAGCCTTTGAGGAAATTGTGGCTCTCCTCATCTATGGGATGGTTTTGTTCCCAAATCCTAACCAACTCATAGATGTGACACCGTCAAGATATTCATGTCTCGTAATTCGGTGCCTACTTTGCTAGGGGATATCCTACATTCCTTTCACACTCGCACCATGAGGAAAATAGGTATCCTTATGAGTTGTACTCCTCTCTTGGCAAGAAGGTTTATTTCGCATCTTCCCCAATCTGTATTGAAGAACGAGCAAGGTTCAAGGTGGTCACAAAGGTTGATGACGCTCAAGCATTCAGATATTAATTGGTGTTCCTGATCCCCTAGAGAATGTTACTATTGTCGATCGTTATGGAGAATTCCCTAATGTCCCATTACTTGGCATTAGGGGAGGTATCACCTAAAACCCCTACTTAGCATTAAGACAGTTTGGTTACGCTCGAAGAGATGGCCCACATGAGATGCTCATTCAAGGTTTGGTATTTGACTATGAGAACAACGATCAAGGACTTTGCAAGAGATTTATCCGATCTTGGAGGATGTTGAACAAAGTAGATATGAAGACATTGGGGCATAATAATTTCATCCCTATTGAGCCTTACCTCAAATGGGTACGGACTCGTGCTCAGAGTCTTATGATGCCTTATCCCTCCATTCTCTCGGTAATCATTGAGCCTGTCATGGAAGGAGATGTTCCATACACTATCCTACACCCTGGCATGCCCACCTCTCTTGAAGACTTACAAAGAGATTGGATACAACTCAAGGGGGAGCAAGATACTTTCGAAGCCCAATTGTACGCTAGCGAGAAGAAGGTTTTGGAACTCACTAAGCAAATTTATGAGGAGAAAACTTTGAATGCCTACATTGCACCAAAGAGGATGCTTACTACCTTTTTATCTTAGAGTTTTTTATATTATTTTGCCCAAAGAGGCACTGATGTACTCAAGCTTTAATTTATTAATATAACGTGTGTTTCCTTTTTGTCTAAAACAAATTTGAATCTTTAAAATCCTTGAAATCATTGCATATGCATTTACCATTCATCATAACATAAGCAGGTTTCTTACAACAAGTCTCCTCATCTTTCTACTGTTTATTTCAGTAAGATGGATCTTGAGCAAACGGTGAAGGACCTCCAAGCTTAAAATGCCCAGTTTCAACAGATGTTCTTAACTCTAGCCAAAGGACAAGAAGAGTTGAAGACCTTGCTGGTTGAAGAGAAAAAGAAGAAAAAGAAAATAACTGGAGTTCTGAACATGGGAAGAAGATTCCAAGGACAAGCAAGAAGGACCCTGGACTTTGCAACGTCATCTGGTGAGAAATAAAATCAATATGGGAAAGGAAAAGAAGCAGTTGTCCATCCAAATTTAGAAGAGGAAGAGGAAGAAAAAAACTATTATGAAGAACAATATCCTCCAGCCGAAGACAAGTATAAGCATCTAGAAGAACGGTTAAGTGCAATGGAAATCCAAAAAGTGATTGGATTGGACTTTGAGGAGTTGGTCCTAGTATCTGGGATTGTCATCCCTCAAAAATTAAAAGCACTGGTGTTTGCCAAATATGATGGAGTTTCATGTCCCAAAATGCATCTTCGGTCCTATGTTAGGAAAATCCAACCTCATACAGCTGACAAGGATTTATGGGTACACTTCTTCCAAGACAGTCTGTCTGCAACTCAACTTGATTAGTTTTATCAGTTAGAAAGAGCCAATGTTCATAACTGGGAAGATCTTGTTGTTGCCTTTTACAAACAATACCAATATAACGCTGATCTTGCCCACTCGTACTCAACTCCAGAGTATGGCCATGGTTTTAAGTAAAGGCTTTAAAGACTATGCGTAAAAATGGAGGGACTTAACAGGGAGAGTCCAGCCTCCTCTATCTGAAAGATAATTGGTAGACATGTTTTTGGGCACCTTGTCTGGTCCCTTCTTTAATCACTTAATTGGAAGTTCATCAACAGGATTTACTGAATTGATATTGACCGAAGAAAGAGTAGAGGTCGGGATAAAGAATGTGAAGATTCAAAATGATGCATCCTATGTTGCTGTAAGGAAACCATTCATAGGAAAGAAATAAGTGGTTTCTGTATATCCTCAGAGAAATCAAGATAGGGTTGAACGCCGTCCAATGGTGGGGGCTTCATGATTCCTAAACCAGAACCTGCTCAGCAAAGAAGCAACCAGCCAAGAATGGAAAGACTAATCAGATAATTCACCCGAATTAATTTGACACTATCTCAAGTATTGCCGCATTTGTTAAGATTCAATCTAGTGACTTTGAAGGAAGCTCCAAAGAATCCTAACACAACCTCTCCTCACTATCATCCTAATGCCCGCTGTGCATACCATTCTGAGAGTCCCGGTCAAGACACTAACAACTGTTAGGCTCTAAAGAACAAAGTACAAGACCTGCTTGAAGCTAAAGAGATTGAATTTGACGCGCCAGAAAAGCCCAATGTCATTACCGCCCCTATGCTCAAACACGGTTGTGATGTCAACGCCGTTGAGGAAGATATGTTTGTTACTTCAGTTGATGAACTTGTGACTCCACTCCTGACTATCAAAGAGAATTTTTTGAATGCCGGTGTTTTCCTAGACTGTGATGAAAGCTGTCATTTCTGTTTATCCTCACCAACCAACTGTCCCTTGTTGAAAGCAGTCGTTCAGTGCCTAATAGATAACAAGGAGATTTTGTTCGAAAAGACTTCAATTCCAACCGTTTCTTATAATGATGTTTCCATTGTTACCATTTCCGACAATTCTTCCAGGGTCTCAACCAAAAGACCCGTTAGGATTACATCAGTTCCAAAAGTAGCTCCATTGATAATTACAATGCCTGGACCAATCCCGTATTCATCAGACAAAACCGTACCATGGAGTTATGGAGGGGATGTCTACTACCATGGTATCAAGCAAGATTGGCCAGCTGCCGAAGATTCAATTTCTAAGAATGTTGATTCCAATATCAGTAATATTGAAGGGACTAGTAAGTTCACTCGAAGTGGAAGGGTTTTCTCTCCAGAAATTGCTCCTCCAAAGGTTATTTCTGGACCTGTAATCATTACTGTTGTTGTTGCTCTTCCAAAGGCTATTCCCAGTCCTGCAATCATCTTTGATAATACTCCTGTTGACAAAACTGTTACAATCCCTACTGACATTCCTGCTGCCGAGTCAACTGAGACTCGAGGTAAAGGTATTCTAGTTGAGCCTGTCCAGACGAAGGCACAATCAGTAGCTATCCCTGGGACCTCCCAGAAAGAGATGGAGGAAATTCTAAAGATCATAAAAAGAAGCGACTACAATGTAGTCGAGCAATTGGGAAAACTCCATCAAAAATCTCCATGCTAGCTTTACTACTGTGTTCTGAGGCTCATGCAAAGGCCTTGGTAAAATTCCACAAAACTTCCCATGTACCCCAAGAAACATCTGTCGATCAGTTCCAAGACTGCGTAGCCAACTTGACTGCAGATAATGGTTTAGGTTTTTTAGATGCTGATTTAACGCCAAGAGGGAAGAAGCATAACGAGGCATTGCATGTCTCAGTCGAATGCAGGGACACGACTCTGGCTCATGTCTTGGTTGACACCGGTTCGTCTCTGAATGTGTTTCCTAAAAGGGCTCTTGATAGGCTTAACTGTGAGGGATTGACATTGAAACCAAGAAACATAGTAGTGAGGGCCTTTGACGGCTCAAAAAGGATGGTGCATGGGGAAGTGGGCATCCCCATAAAAGTTGGAACCCAAACATTTGACTCAACTTTTTATGTAATGGATATTCGCCCTTCATATTCCTGCTTGCTAGGCCGACCGTGGATTCAAAATGCTGGCGATGTTACTTCTAAGTTGCATCAAATGATGAAATCTCCAATTCAAGGGAAAATCATCACTGTTCATTGAGAATAAGAGTATATGGTCAGCCATCTAAATTCTTTCAGATATGTGGAGCTAGATGGTGAATTTATTGAAACTCTATTCCAGCACTTTGAAGAAGTCCCACAGACGGTGGCGGTAACCAAGGTTATGTCTCAAGTTCCCAAGATCACAAGACCTCCACTCAAGATGTCGTCTTTAAAGGATGCCAAGGCAGTAACAGAAGAAGGTGGTTGCACTATTTGGGGACAACTCCCAGATATCCCATACAAATCTGACAAATTTGGTCTGGGTTTCACTTCAGGTGCCCAGAAGGCTGTATGTTACGCTCGTGTCAGAGGACCACCCATGAAGATCAGCAACCACCAAGTCAGCTCCGTGGAGGATGATGAAGACAGCTACAACCTGGAGGATTGGATTTTTCTAACTGTCAGTGGAGGGCTCAGCAATTGGAAGGCTAGAGATTTTATCCCGATCACTTTTATCCCACAATAATTTGTCTTTAAATTTTGTCGGATCTTTAATATTAAAACAATTCAGACTCTTAAAACCTTGTGTCTTACCCGAGGCACAATAGTCCATTTTTAAGGGTTATTATCTCATTTACATATGACATCAAGGAATCATGGACGTTTTTGCATACAAATTTTGTGCTCATTGTTTTTTTTCTTTCTTTTTACATTTTCATTTCTTTCAAAGATAGATATACTCTTACACACACTTACACTCATAATGCAGGTCTACATCCATTCGGAGTCCCATGGGTAACGGTTCTGCTATGGCCTTCTGTGATTCTGAAAATCTAATCTACCAAGCCGAAGATGAAGGTGAGGAAGATTGTGAAGTAGCAGGGGAACTCGCCAGGTTACTGCAACAAGAAGAGAGGACCATTCAGCCCCACGAGGAACCAGTGGACACAATCAACCTAGGTACCGAAGAAGACAAAAGAGAAGTCAAGGTGGGTACCAATCTGGAACCCAGTATCAAAGAGCGTCCGATTATGTTGAAGTCTTTGCCTGGTCGTATGAAGACATGTTGGGACTTGATGCAGATATTGTGGTACATCGTTTACCAACAAAAGAAGATTTTCCACCGGTGAAACAAAAGGTCTATCGAATGCGACCAGACATGTCAGAGAAGATTAAAGCAGAAGTCATAAAACAATTCAATGTTGGATTCTTGGCCGTTATCTCCTATCCGCAATGGGTTGCCAATGTTGTTCCCGTGCCCAAAAATGATGGCAAAGTACGAATGTGCATGGACTATAGAGATTTGAATAGGGAAAGCCTTAATAATGATTTCCCACTTCCCCACATTGATGTTCTAGTCGACAATACGGTAGAACATAAAGTGTTTTCCTTCATGGACGGTTTCTCAGGCTACAACCAAATCAAAATGGCGCTTGAGGACATGGATAAAACAACCTTTTTCACGCAATGGGGCATATTCTGCTACAAGTTTATGCCATTCGGGCTGAAGAATGCTGAGGCAACCTACCAACGTGCCATGGTAGCTCTATTTCACGACATGATACATCACAAAATAGAAGTCTATGTGGACTACATGATATCTAGATCTCAAATAGAGGAAGAGCATCTTGATCATTTACAGAAGCTGTTTGAGAGGCTAAAGAAATACAAGCCGAGGTTGAACATAAATAAATGTACATTTGGGGTGAAGTCTGGTAAACTCATAGGCTTTGTTGTCAGCAATAAAGGTATTGAAGTAGATCCTGCTAAGGTGAAAGAGATACAAGAGATGCCTGCTCCTCGTACTGAGAAGGAAGTCAGAGGATTCTTGGGACGTTTAAACTACATTGCCAGATTCATTTCTCACCTAACAGCTACTTGTGAACCAGTCTTCAAATTACTGAAGAAAGATCAAGTAGTCAAATGGAATGACGAGTGCCAAACTGCTTTCGACAAGATCAAAGATTACCTGTAAGAGCCTTCTGTTTTGATGCCACCAATTGAGGGAAGACCGTTGATTATGTATCTGACTGTTTTGGAAAATTCAATGGGGTGTGTGTTGGGGCAGCATGACAAGTCTTGCCGAAAAGAACACGCTATTTATTACCTGAGCAAAAAGTTTACCGACTATGAAATAAGATATTCACTGCTCGAGAAAACTTGCTGCGCTCTGGCATGGGATGCTCGCTGGCTAAGATAGTATATGCTGACCCATACTACCTTATTGATATCTAAAATGGATCCAATAAAATACATCTTTGAGAAACCTGCTCTCTCTGGGAGAATAGCGAGATGGTAGATGATCCTGACAGAATATGACACACAATATACTACCCAGAAAGCAATAAAGGGAAGTGTACTGGCTGATCACCTTGATCACCAAACTGTGGAAGACTTCAAGTCCATGAAGTTCGAATTCCCAGATGAAGATATCTTGATGGTAAACAACTATGAAGAATTCAGACCATATGACGGACCTGAACAAGGATCCCGATGGACCCTGGTTTTTGATGGGGCATCTAACGCACTCGACAATGGTATTGGTGCTGTACTCATATCTCCTGAAGGATGTCATTCTCCTTTTACGGAAAAACTCTGCTTCAATTGTACAAACAACATCGCAGAATACGAGGCGTGCATTTTTGGTCTCAAAGTTGCCATAGATTTGGGGATCAAGTCCTTAAATGTATTTGGAGATTTAGCTTTGGTTATCAGCCAGATCAAAGGTGAATGGGACACCAAACACCCTAACCTTATCCCCTATAAAGAACATGTGTTGACATTGCTCCCATATTTTGAGAAGATTACCTTCGAGCATTTCCCGCGAGAAGAAAATCAGCTAGCAGACGCACTAGCCACAATGTCATCCATGTTTAAAATTAAATGGGATAACAAGGCTCCCCAAATCACCATTGAACGAATGGAGGAACTAGCTCACTGTCACGAGATTAATACTAAAGAAGTAGTGGACCAGCCTTGGTTTCACGAAGTCAAGAGGTATCTCGATGCTCAAGAATATCCGGAAGGAGTTTCAGTCAATGATAAGTTCTTAAGGAGATTCTCTGCTAAATTCTTCCTTAGTAATGTCATTCTCTACAAACGCAATCATGACTCTGTTTTGCTCCATTGCGTAGACAAGATTGAAGCAGAAAAGATCATGGCTGAGTTACATGAGGGCACTTTTTGCACCCATTCCAGTGGAAATACGATGGCAAAGAAAATCTTATGGGCAAGCTATTACTGGTCTACCATGGAAGCAGATTGCTATCAACACTCTCGAACCTACCACAAGTGTTAGAGTTATGCTGACAAGGTGCGCGTACCTCCGGTTCCTCTGAATGTCTTGACGGCTCCTTGGCCCTTTGCTGTGTGGGGCATCGATATGATTGGGGAAATCAATCCAACAACCTTTAATGGACACCGCTTCATCTTAGTGGCCATTGACTATTTTAAAAAATGGGTTGAGGCAGCCTCCTTCTCTTCCGTCACCAAGAATGTTGTCGCCTGGTTCATCAAGCAGAATCTCATTTGTCGTTACGATATCCCGGAGAGGATCATCACAGACAATGGTACGAATCTAAAAAATATTATGATCACTTCCCTATGCGAGCAATTCAAGATCCAGCATCACAATTCTTCCCCTTACCGGCCGAAGATGAATGGTGTTGTCGAAGCAGCAAATAAGAACATCAAAAAGATCATACAGAAAATGACAGTCACATACAAAGACTGGCATGAGATGCTACCATTCGCTCTCCATGGATATCTTACCACAACGCGCACATCAACCGGGGCAACACCCTACTCTCTGGTATACGGCATGGAGGTTGTCTTGCCTATTGAGGTCCAGATCCCCTCTATGAGAATTATGAAGGATGCAAGGCTAAATGAAGAAGATTGGATGTAGACTCAACTTGATCAATTAAACTTGATTGATGAGAAAAGACTTACTGTTGTCTATCATGGTCAAATGTATCAAAAATGGATGATCAAGTATTTCAACAAAAAGGTCAGACGCCAAGTATATCAAGTCAGGAATTTGGTGATCAAACGTATCATACTGCCGCAAAGTGATCCCAGGGGAAAATGGACTCCTACATACGAAGGACCATTTGTAATCAAAAGCATATTCTCTGGTGGAGCAATGATCTTGACCACCATGGATGGCGACGACCTGCCGCACCCTGAGAATGCAGACATAGTCAAAAGATATTACGCATAAGAGACCCGCTAGGTTGACATACCTAGGCAAAACAAGGGCATCCCGACGAACCAAAAAGGTTCGGGCAAAAATTAGGGATAAAACAAAAAAATATGTACACCCGGCAAGTTGAAAACTCGAAAGGGCGACTTGGGAAAAAAAGGGTATCCCGGTGGACTGAAAACCAGAAAGAGCGGTCCAGGCAAAAGTTAGGGAATTAAAGGGTATGACTATGTCCCATTGGATCACCTCACGGAAAACCTGACAAACTCAGAGGTTTTGATCAATCCAATCAGCTTCGGACAAGGCAACAAACAGACAAGATGCTCAGAGACACGAAGGCTATAGCAGAATGGGAACCCCATGGGATTATTGCACATAGCTATCTTTTCATTGTATCAAAATTTTCATTTTTTACGACGGCATTATCTTACTAGAATGTTTGTCTCATTGTACAAAATTACTTACTCAAAGTCAATACAAAGATATCTCTTTGAAAGTGAAAAACTACCTATTTTTATTTACTCTTGTGTTTTGTTTACAAAAATGTCCAATGATTTATTTTTGAACATATGCATTTGAACATAATTACTGTTTACAAATAAACAAAACAGAAAGACAATCACTAATGGCTTTAAGAGATAGGGAAATCTATCTAAGTTATTTCCATGAAGTCCCCCACAGTGTGCAATTTAATCCCCAACAGAACAGAGCTTCCAGTTATCAATCCTCAGTAGAAGTCGTCCAATTTCTCAGGATTCCCCAACAGGATTTTACAAGCAACACACAACATTTCCCTTACAACAGAGTTTATTTCTCTAAACATAAATTCGTCAACACTTCAACTTCACAGCATGAAGACTTACACTCCATATCCTCAGCAGCAGTCAGGGATTTTATTTCCCCATATCCAACAACAGTGCAGCAGATTAGCTCACATACGCATACATCGAATCCATATATCATAAACATTAATAACATGAATACGTTACACTAGGCATTTCATACAATGTGACATTGCATATTAACTAACGTTTCACCTTTTTTCAGGATAAGGTTAATTAACAGCTACCATTAATAATGTTCAGAGGTCTCTCAGATACAGTTCAAATACGCTCCAGACACTGATGCCATTTTGATACTCATTCAGAATCTCTTTCAGATACAGTTCAGATACGCTCCAGACACGGATGTTATTCTGATACTCATTTAGATTCAACTTTCTGATACAGTTCAGATATGCTCCAGACACGGATTTCATTATGATACTCTTTCAGATATAGTTTACGCTCCAGACACATCCTGATACTCATTTAGATTCAACTTTCAGATACAGTTCAGATACACTCTAGACACGGATTCCATTCTGATACTATTTCAGATACAGTTCAGATACGCTCCAAACACGGATGCCATCCTGATACTCATTCAGATTCAACTTTCAGATACAGTTCAGATACGCTCCAGACACGAACGCCATTCTGATACTCATTCAAATTCAGCTTTCAGATACAGTTCAGATACGCTCCAGATACAGATTTCATTATGATACTCATTCAGATTCAACTTTCAGATACAGTTCAAATATGCTCCAGACACGGATGCCATTCTGATACTCATTCAGAATCTCTTTCAGATACAGTTCAAATACGCTCCAAACACATACGCCATTCTGACACTCATTCAAATCTCAGATACAGTTCAGATGCACTCCAGACACGGATGCCATCCTGATACTCATTCAGATTCAACTTTCAGATACAATTCAGATACGGTCCAGACATGGACGCCATTCTGATACTCATTCAGATTCAACTTTCAAATACAGTTCAAATACGCTCCAGACATGGACGCCATTCTGATACTCATTCAGATTCAGATTTCAAATACAGTTTAGATACGCTTCAGACACGGACGCCATTCTGATACTCATTCAGACTCAGCTTTCAGATACATTTCAGATACGCTCTGAACACGGACGCCATTCTGATACTCATTTAGATTCAACTTTCAGATACAGTTCAGATACGCTCTAGACACGGACGCCATTCTGATACTCATTCAGATTCAGCTTTCAGATACAGTTCAGATACGCTCCAAACACGAATGCCATTCTGATACTCTTTCAGATACAGTTCAGATACGCTCCAGACAGGGATGCTATCCTGATACTCATTTAGGTTCAGCTTTCAAATATAGTTCAGATACGCTCTAGACATAAATTCCATTCTGATACTCTTTCAGATACAGTTCAGATACGCTCCAGACACGGATGCCATCCTGATACTCATTCAGATTTAGCTTTCAAATATAGTTCAGATACGCTCTAGACACGAATGTCGTCCTGATACTCATTCAGATTCAGCTTTCAGATACAGTTCAGATACGCTCCAGACACGGATGCCATTCTGATACTCTTTCAGATACAGTTTAGATACGCTCCAGACATGGATTCCATCCTGATACTCATTCAGATTCAGCTTTCAAATATAATTCAGATACGCTCCAGAAACGGATGCCATCGTGATACTCATTCAGATTTAGATTTCAGATACATTTCAAATATGCTTCAGATATAGATTCCATCCTGATACTCATTCAGATTCAATTTTCATATACAGTTCAGATACGCTCCAAACACGGATGCCATTCTGATACTCATTCAGTTTCAGCTTATAGATATTGTTCAACAATCATTTATGGATGGCATCTACAAGCCCATCACCAACAACTTTCTATCATCTCTACAAATGGCATCTTTAATCCCATTCCCTCTACCATCACATCACTGAGTGCAAATTTCTAGGCACTCTAGTGTCCAATCATCTTCCACCTTCGAGTCACGAATGACAAAACTCGCCAATCTAACTCTCTAGACATAAGAAGATTGAACAGGGGCAGATGTTTTACCCCAAAATTTTCCCTCTCACTTGTCAAGAGTTTGCTCACAATATCTCCTTTGGCTCAAAGACTGCACTAGGGTTGATCAGCTCAAGACACCTCCTTAAGCACTGATGACCAAAATTAGGGTTTGAGATTGCACAAGGATATTTGAACTTTCAATACCCCATATGACTTTCATGGATCAATATGGACCCTCAAGATCACTCATGTCAAGTTTCATGGTTTGGATCACACTTTTGCTCAGTCAATTGAGCATTTGACCTAAAAATCAATTGTGTTAAGGAAAAAGTCAACTATGGCTAATTTACAATCAAAATTCATAACTTTTAATCCACATCAACAATTTAAAATCATATGTATCATTTGATCAATTTTGGACCACAACTCCTCAAGAAATTTGATCAAATCTCCAAAAGGGCAAAATGGTCAAAATTAAGGTTTTGACTGGGAAAGGGCAATTTCTGATTTTTGACCTAGAAAATGAACAATTGGTGTAAGTCATGATCTCAAGAGTCCAATTGCATCATTTTGAACTAATGACATGGCTCAAAACATTGCTCAAGTCCAATAGATTGATAGATGAATTTTTCAATCAACTGATCAAAGTCAACTGTATACTGAAAAGTCAAACTTCGACTTTTGGTCAAATTCAAATGCCAAAGATCACAATTCATCAAAGCATGTCAAAATATGAAAATTATTCATCAAGAAATAAAAAATTCAAGATTTCATTTTGAAAAGTTAAAATTTCTAAACTTAGAAATTTTTTTAAGTGTTGGAAATTTCTTATTTTTTCATAACTTTGAGCAAAATTTTCACCATGATGCAAGATGATTCAAGAGAAACTTCCAACATGAAAGTTGCAGGTATCCATAGAATCTACAACTTTTCTTCACAAAACTTCTTCCAAAAGTTCTTGGATCTCAATTTATAATTTTAAGAACACGTGGTCATGAAACAAAACACTTAGTGAAATTTTGCCCTAATTTGGTCAGGATTTTGACCCAACTTCATGGCACTTTTTCATATAGTTCGAAGGGGAATCTTCAAACGAAATTCAAATATGGGTTGCAGAGCACATTGCAAGCTTTCCAAAATGTCCAAGAACTCCTTGATATCATTCTTGAGTAGGGAGAATCGAAGAGATGAAGTTAGGGTTTTATCACTTGATTTACAAGTCATTTTGTGATGAACCAAATTCAAAATTCAAACTATGCTGCATAAAATCTACTTTTCAGGCCTCAAACTTGTTAGGAACTCCATAATTAATGGCTTGCACAGTTGTTAGAGGTCTCATTTGAAGCACTCAATGCATGGACATGCTTTATATCCATTTTTGGAAGAAAGTGTACATTGCCATTTTGATAAAGTGTTTTTTTGCACAAAATTGTTCTTGAGCATTGCACTTGTCCTCTTTTGATCATACAAGTCCTATAACTCATAAGAAATGGTTTAGACACTTACAATTACTCAGCCCATGCTTGTACTACACATTGAAACTTGGTTTCCCTCTTTTCTTGAAAATCAAGTAACCTAGCCAAATGCTTGTAACTTGTACTTCAGACTTGCCGCTGCACTCCAATCCTTTTTCTTATAGATACACAAACTATTTGCATCAAATAGACGGATTCTTAAGCCCTGAAAATACCTAGAACTCAGAATCACATCTCATACCTCCATTTTCACATAAACTGACCAAAAAATTGAAACTCATAACTCCCTCGTGTGTTTTCAAGCCTTTTGGTTTCTAAAGCTTCTAAACATCATTTAGAACTTATCCCACACCGTGTTACAGAACTGTAACACCATTAACACCATCCTCCATTTACAAAAACAGAGCTTTGCACTTGGACTTCTCCAGAACTCCTCAGGTACTTTCAGCTCAAGCTAAGCATTCCATTAGCTTCCTAGGAACTTGAGGAAGCTAACCCAACCATTGGAACTCCTTGAAAGCTGCTCAAACTTCAAACCCGATACCCTCTTGCAAGGTAAGTTTTCTAACTTTGGATCTTTTCATACATGCATCATCAATGATTTATTTGTGAACAAAACATGTAGATATCGTTGCCCTAAAGCTAACCATGTCCATAGTTTCCATTAATTTTGATTGAGCTTTGAGAATTTTGAGATTGAATTTTTTGATATTTTTAGGGTTCAGAATAGGGCCATTAAAATTCATGTTTATCTTTGAGCTATAGTTTTAATGCTTTACATTTCTGAAATCGTGAGGAAATTTGCTACAAGTTTCATGTTTACAGTTTTCATTTTTATTTAGATTTGAACAAGTTACAGTTGGTCTGGCTGGAGGTTGAAGATGAAGTAGAAATATGGGCGGGTTTTGTATCATATATTTATTGTTTTTCTTATGTTAACGAATGTATAGCCACCCCAGTGGTAGAAGCGCGCGCCTGTAACCTTTGGGACCTGGGTTCGAGCCCTAGTGGTACCCTTTTGGTTTTTTTCTTCATATTTTTGCATTTTTTTAACCCTTTTTTGCAGGCGCTGAGCTTCATCTTTGGGCTTTGTTTTTGTTTTTACTTTCTAACCCCCCTGTGGACTATTTGCACCCCTGGCCAAATTTTATTTTATTTTCTTATTTTATTTTTTATATATTTTCTTAATTATTTTTCTAATACTAAAAAATCATAAAAAATACAAAAATAGTAGATTTATATTTTAACTTAGTTAATTTATTTTTTCTCACAAAAATATTTTATTTAACCACACTTTATTTATTTTACTAATTATTCTTGTAAATTTAATTAAAACTAGGATATTATTTATTTTCTTTTACACCAATTAAAATATATTATTTTAATATAAAAAAGGCCAAAAATATTTTATAATGCTATAAATTATTTTCAAGACAAAAATACAAAAATACTTTTCTTAAACTTAATTTTCTTTTAATCAATTAATAGACTTAGGGTTTTATTTAAAATCTTTTCTTTTTAAGTTAGGTTTACTTTTATTATTTTAATTAATTATTTTCTTTTAATTAATTAGGTTAAAAGAAATTCCCTTTTCCTAAAAAATCCAAACAAAAATATTCATTTTCTTTATATTTGCATTCTTGCATATTTATTCATTTTTGTACATTATTTCCATTTAAATTCTTGTATAAGTTAAATTTGGTTGTAATAGATTAATTAGGTTTATATTCTTGCAATCCCCATTTACAATTTGTACACCCCCTTCCCACAAGTATTGTAATAGCGTAGTAACTTTATATTCCGCAATTTATCGCTTTATACATAACATGTTAGTAATTAGAGTTTGTATGGAAAGACTAAAACCAGTACTTGAAAACCCTAATTCAAAAAAAATCAAGCATGAAAATAATACACTTGCACACAAACACCCCTAGGGTAAATCCACTTGGTTGCCTTTACAAAATGGCCATATTACGCATGTGAGGTATCTTAGCAAAAACAAACAAATACAAGATCATAGTCCCTCGATGACGCTATCTAAGTTGCCTTTCAAATGATCTTGGTCCCTAAGAGAGAATGCTAAGATACCTTGCAACATTGTTAATCATGGTTATACGATGACCCACGCCCGTCCCGTTTACATCCAAATATAGGGTTAATTACCAATTCAATGGTAAGATAACAATGTCAAAGGAAAAGAAAATGAACAAAAAACACTTTTGAGTAGGTAGAATGTTCCTAATTACTTGCTCAATTTCAAAAAAAACATCCTTGCTATTTTCAAAACAAACACCTACACTTTCAAACATCTTACAAACTTGAAAATGTTTTCAAAAGATCAAACATCTTTGTATACATTCTTACGAACGAGAATCATTACAAAGATTGCCTAAACAATCGCCTCTTTACAAAATACTTTCAAAAACCACACAAAGTACAATTTCAAACAAAAGCAAGTGATCTAGCAAGTAACTAAGAGCCCATGGAAAACCATGGATGAAAAGGGTGCTAATACCTTCCCTTTTCATAATCTACCCCCTGAACTCAAGGAATAATCTCAAAGGTCTTTCCTGTGCTTTTTCACCTTTCCTTTTGAATAAAAGAAAAGTCGGTGGCGACTCTTGCTAACCGCAACATTTGCGATCAAACGCAAAACCTTCAAGTTAGTTCTCCCACCGCATCACAATGTGTGTTAGAACACATAGCTATTTTGAAAGCAATAATGTAAAAGAAAGATAAAGAGCACAAAATTTGAATGCAAACGTCCAATGATTTATTAAATGAAAAAATGTGGATGAAAAATGACAACCCTAACAAATGGACCGTTGTGTCCCGGGTAAGGCACAAGGCTTAAAGTTATTGTTCAAATTACATAACCAAAAACTTGAAAGCAAGAAAACAGAAAACAACATTTACTCTTGACTAAAGGAGATTGGTATAAAGTCTTCAGCCTTCCAATTGTTGACCCTACTTCCAATTGTAGGGAAAATCCAATTTTCTATGCCATAGTCGCTATCAGTGTCTTCCACAATGTTGACTTGATTTTGTGAACTCCATTGTTGTTGATGCAAATGATGGTCTCCCATAATTAGCACGAGCACGGCGGACAGCCCTCTGAGCCTCTGAGGTGAAACCCAAGCCAAATTTGTTAGAATTGTAAGGAATATCGGGAAGATGACCCTAAATAGTGCCACCACCTTCTTCTACCACAACCTTAGTGTCTTTCAGAGAATCAATTCTTGGTGGAACCTTGGTAACCTTAGGAACCGTAGGAGCAACTTTACCAAAAAGAGTTGTCTAAGGAATAACTTCAAAAGCCTAGCAAGGAGTCTTGAGGAATTCACCATCCATCTAAACATACTTGAAGGAGTTCAAATGGCTCACCGTGTATTCTTCTTCGCCACAAACTGTAATGATTTTTCCTTTCACGGGATACTTCAACTTTTGGTGTAAAGTAGAAGTAACAGCATCTGCCCCATGAATCCAAGGGCGTTCAAGCAAACATGAATTGGATGGACGAATGTTAATCACATAGAAAGTAGAGTTGAAGACCTGGGAACCCACTATGATTGGAAGATCAACCTCTCCATGCACCATTCTCTTTGAACCATCAAAAGCTCTCACCACAACGTCACTGGGTTTTAGCACAACCCCTTCAAAGTCAAGTTTGTCTAAAATAGATTTTGGCAATATATTCAATGAGAAACCTGTATCCACCAACACATGAGATAAGGTAGTGCCCCTACACTCAATAGAGACATGCATGGCCTTATTATGGTTCCTTCTTGCAGGATCTAAATCAGCTTCAGAAAAGCCTAGCCCATTACCAGTTGTCAGGCTAGCAACACAATTTTTGAACTGATAAATAGAGATTTCCTGCGGTACATGAGCATATTTCAGAAACTTTACCAAAGCCTAAGCATGGGCTTTAGAGCACAACAACAGAGATAACATAGATATTTTGGAGGGGGTATGTCCCAATTGTTCAACAATCTTATAGACACTCTTTTGAATAATTTTCAGTACCTCATTCATCTCTTTCTTGGAGGTATCTTCAACAGTAACCTCTTTCGGTGCCTTAGTTTGGGCAGGCTCAGTCATCTGTTCTTTTCCTCGAGTCTTAGTAGTTGATTTAATAGTAGTGATACGAACTGGTGTAGTAACAACCTTTGGAGATATCCCTGGAGAAAAAACCCTTCCACTTATGGTAACCTTACTAGTCCCAATAATATTACCAACATTGGGATCAATAACTTCAGCATTTTCATCTTCGACAACCAATGGTTCTTGCTTGACGCCATGGTAGTATACATCAACTCCATAATTCCAAGGGATATCCTTGTCATAGGAATATAGAATTGGCCTAGGTGCGGTAATAATTAGAGGAGAAACCCTAGGCTCAACAGTAATCTTCACAGGACCCTTAGAAGTGATCCTTACAGGAGTATCGGAAATTGTAATCACATACACGTCTTCAAGCTTCAGGCCTTGAGACATACTTTTGCATAAGCTTTACATAGAAGGAATCTTCTCAAATATAATTACACACTCATCCATCAAACGTTGAATACCTTCTTTTAGCAGTATACAACCATTGGATTGGGATGCACAGTAGTAACAATTTTCAATGCAACTCAGAAATAAACCGGCATGCAACAGCTTCTTCTTAGCAATCATTAGAGGAGTAGTCAATTCACTCACAACAGAAACATAAGAAACATCATCAATAGGATTAACGCCTTTTTCATGATTAGGCATATGTGTAGTGATCACATTAGGAGTCTCAGGAGGATAAAATTCAATCTCCTTTGAGTCAATCATATCTTGAATCTTATTTTTCAGAGCCCAGCAACCATTAGTTTCATGTCCAGGACTGTTGGAGTGATATGCACAGCTTACATTGGGATTGTAACTGGGAGAAGAAGTATTGGGATTCTGAAGAGGATCCTTTAATGTAATCATCTATGCCTTCAACATATGTTTCAATTCTGGAGACAACAACATGTTGATTTTTGTGAACTGTCTCCTGGGTGCGACTTGCCTATGCTTATTGCCTTGTTATTGTTACACTGGCACAAGATTAGAGATCAGAACTTCCCCTACAGATTGGTTGTAGTCACTCTTATTATGACCCTTTTAGCCGTACACAACATTGGATTCTTTCTTACCATTGTATGAATTCTTCGCAGTATTCGAGAATGTAGCCACCTGAATTTTACCACTTCTGATTCCATTCTCAACACGTTCCCCTGTCAATATCAGTTTAGTGAAACTGGCTGAAGAACTTCCAAATAGGTGATTATAGAAAGGAATTGTTAGTGTACTCATGGACATGTCAACCAATTCCCTATCAGCCAAAGGAGGTTGAACTCTGCTTGCAAGATCTCTCCATTTATGTGCGTACTCTTTAAAGCCTTCCTCAGAACCCGTGGACATACTCTGTAGTTGCATGCGGGTTGGTGCCAAATCAGAATTATACTTATACTATATATAGAAAACTGCCGCCAAATCTTCCCAGGTATGAATATTGGTACCTTCGGGCTGATAATACCATTCCAATTGTGTTCTAGACAAACATTCTTGAAAGAAATGCAACCATAATTTCTTGTCAGCAGTGTGTGGTTGAATTTTTCGAACATATGATCTCAAATGCAGCTTCAGGAAAGAAACTCCACCGTACTTACCAAAGGTAGGAGTTTTGAACTTAGAAGGAATGACGACTCCTGATACTAAACCCAATTCTTCAAAGTTCCAGCAAGACACCTTTTGGATCTCCATAACTTTCATAAGCTCTTCTAACAGCTTATACTTCTCACCAGCAGGGGGGATATTGTTTATCCAAATGATCCTCTTCTTCTTCATCAGAATATTTGTCAGAACCATGATTGTTTTTTTTCTTCAGTTTTAACACTCTTACCATCTTCATCTTGTTCGTCGTCTTTGTCCAATGGGATATCAAGATCTTGAGCTTTCTTGACTGGACCTCTGAATTTTCTCCCCATGTTAAGAATGTTGATTGGTTTCTTTGTCTTCTTCTTCTCCTTGTTGGCGATGAGTGCCTTCAGTTCTTCTTTCCCCTTAACAAAGTTTAGGAATATCTCTTGGAACTGAGCATTCTGAGCCTAGATATCTTTGATTATTTGTTTGAGATCCATTTTTGCTGAAATAAACAGCAAGAAGATGAGAAACCTGTCTTGGAAACCTGTTATGCAATGATATGTATGGCATGTTGTCGTACCCCAAAATTTGCCCTCTCCATTCTTGTTGTACATGGTTTGTTATTTTCTCATATGCATTCACTTGATGACAGTCAGTCTGAGATAGATCTCATATCCTAATGATTTTAGCTGCTAAAACATCTCAAGTCTCATGAAATATCAAACCAATTCTCTATTTCAATGGAAGATTCAGAACATGCAAGTATTTTAGAATGAATCATATTTTCCCTGTTATTGGCTCTGGCGTATGAGTTTGATTGTTGAAGTGTGTGATGTCACCCTTTTTAAAGATATTTAAAGCATTATCATCCTAAGTCATGTTTGTGTATACTTTCAATCATCAATTAACATTCAGTGGGCTAAAGATTCTTATGGTGATGCTTCAAACGATACCTTTGTTGAAATGAAATATAAGTGCCAAGAGATTTTTTTTTGAAAGCAAGGTTTTTTGCTGACTGATGGAGATTGAAGATTTGGATTATTGTGAATTTTCTATGGGTGGAGTATTCATTAAAGTGATTATTTTGATCCAATTTTCTAAAGTAATTTCATATTCCAAAGATGAAAGTTTTGAAACAAATAGTAATATGAATCCAAATTCTTTAAAAATATTTCAATTTTGTTTTTACCAAACATTATGGCAAAGAAAAGAGGATCTCAAATTCTCAAACTTCATTAATTACAAGAATGCAACAAATCTAAGTGTTCTTATGAAAGATTAAGTTTTTCGATTTGAAGATCAAAAGAATTCAGGACGTTTTTTAGAAATGGAAGAAAGTTGGAAATTGAATTTCGTTTCAAGCACCATTCTTAAAGCAATTATAATGAACCATTCAAGACTGGTTTAAAATTTTTGCAAAATTTCAATTGCAAAGTCATTTTGGGATCTTAAGTTTGTGAGTAAGATTTGAAGTTGGAGTTTCATTTTATTTTGTGCTCTAAAGTCTAAAAATCCATTCTAAATTCAAGGGATCAAAGCCCGTATCATTCTTTCATTCAAATCAAACAATTACTATAAATTTTCTTCACCATTTTAAAAATAACCAAACATTCCTCAAAGATTATTGTTCAAATTACATACCAAATTATTTAAAAGAAAATTCAATTACATTTTGAAGGCCTATTACATTTTTCTATCCTATTTCTTTTCTAATACACCATTCAAGCAAAATATCCTTCATGCTCCTAGCCTTCAAGCTTCTTCTCCAAGCCATGCCACGATTTCCTTTTCATCTTCCTTCACTCTTTATCAATCATACATGAAACAAAAATCAAGCAAGAATTAATTTTATCAAAGCAATTAAAAGTAAACAAAAATTGAAAAATTGTTAAACTCATCATCATTAGGGTGGTTTTTTAAAAATAAAAAAATATGGTGTTTTTATGTGCTGAGGCCTCAAACAATTAGTTTCTATCATAGGCCAATGCTACTGCAACTCACAAAGTGTTTTGGTTCACAATAGAGGGAAAGGTGCAAACAGAATTTCGAGCACAACAGAATTCAGCCCAATAGGATTCAAACCCAAAAGAAAAGCCTCATACAAAAGTCAGAATTACATCATTGGCTAGGAGTAGTTCTATTGTAAATCCCAAATTTATTTAGTTCACAAAAGATAGGATCAAATCAAATTTCAAAAAATCAGAACTAGCATCATGTTTTTATGCAATAAACAGCAGGCCTCATAGTTATGTTGCTTCAATGTAAAAACTCAGAAATTGTAATGACAAATCATAGGCTAAAGCAACTTTACTGCAAAATCTAAAAGGCCATGCTTTTGTTCACAGAAAAGAGAGAAAAAGAAATCAGAAAAAGTATTCAGTACAACAAGAATAGGGTACAGCAAAACCAACACCTATCACAAGTGAAGCAACAAGCAACCAATCCAGCAAGAAAACAATCACTAAGCCTCATATTTGTTAGTCTCAATAAAAAAATCAGAACTACAATATTAAAGTCATAGGCTAGCTGTACTGCAAATCTCAAACAAATCTCAAAGCAAATTTTTGTTCACAGAAAACTCAAAAAAATACAACAAACATCATAGTCAGCCAACAAAAGACAACAACTTTAGTTACCAAAATACAACAAGTACAAAACCTTCAAAAAACCACCAAAGCCAGTACACCAGGTACAGAACCCAGCAACCAACTTGCAAAGTCAACCAACAACAAAGTTGATTTATCAAAAATCAGTAAAAGCGACAAGGTAAGCTTCCAAGTTTGTATCAGTATTAGCAGCCAACAAGCAAAGTCAATAAACACAAGTTACAGTATAAAAAAGAGAACATGGTTCACTGCAAAGGGGGGCATTTTTCCAGCAAAAGAAAAATATACAAGAACATATAGCAAAAAACCAAAATCCATCCTTGTTTCCATCATCAAAAATTACTTTCAGCCAAGCTACAAGATAACGAAACGCAACAACTGGGCCAGAGCAACATAAAGAGATAACTTTTATACAAACTTCCTAAATAGTTTTCAGCTTTCTTTTACAAAAAATATACAGCTCAGAGTCAGTTCACAAACACACAGAAAATATACACAAACCCAAAAGCTTTTTCACAAAAAATATACAGAGATACAAACCACAACAACACTATTTGCATAAGAGGATAATTTTTCCAGCAAAGAAAACATACAGCAAAACCGAAACATACAGCAAAAGCCAAAACCCAACCACTGTTTCATCATACCCAAAAACCCCTCAAATCATTTTCAAACCAAATTTGCAAGCGAATAAACAGAAGCAAACGACCACCATCAAACCCCTCAAATCCTTTTCAAACCAAATTTGTAAGCAAATATAGGAAACGGAACACACAAACCCTAACAATTTTTTTCACATCATTTTCGTAAAAAAACCTAACCATTCATAATTATGTAAGAGAAAGATAAAGAGGAAAGATCTCACCAAAATCATGTAGGAAAAGCAAATCAGAACCCCTAGGGTTTCAGTCATCCCTTTTTAGATCTAGACCAAATCACACATTTTCTGCAAAATCAAATACCAGATTAGTGATTAGAAGGAAGAGAGGAAGATATTAATGAAAGAAAAGTGAAGATTAGAGTTCCGCCGCCGCCGTCACCGCTGCAAGGGCGACTTCTGGCACAACGTTTCTTCGTTTCCGACGAAGAAGGAAGTCAGAACAAATGAGAGAGAAATCAGATGAGAAAGAGAAAGTTTTGTCACAAATGGCCCATTTTTTGTTTTGATCTTCCTTATTTCTATTAATGATTCTTAACAGGCCCCCTATCAAAAACTGCTAAGCCCAACCTTTTTCTTCAGCGCACACCCCCCTTCTTTTATTTTGTTAAACTACAAAAGAAATGATTTGTTGGGCCCAAACTTCAAACTTTCACTCAGCCCAATCCCATTTCCGCTCACATACCCCCCTGTTACTTAGAGCATCACATAGGCCCAACACTTTTTTGTTGTTATTTTCTGTTTACAAAAACTCCTTTTGGGCCCAAAACAACACTTCTCTTCTTTTTGCTACAAAACCACTTCAAATCATTTTACACCCCCCTCCTGATTTTATTTTATAATTCTATTTTTATTTTCCTTTTCTTTATTTTATATTTATTAATATTATTATTATTATTATTATTATTATTATTATTATTATTATTATTATTATTATTATTATTATTATTATTATTATTATTATTTACCAACTAAAAATACCAAAAAAATATTTATTTATTTATACTATATCTATTTATTTTATTTCAAGACCAAAAACATTAGAAAAAACATTTTATTACAAACTTTATTTCTTTTTCTTAATTAATTTAATAATTAGACCTAGGTTTATTTATTTTCTTTTTTTAATTTCAAACTAACTTAGAATTTAGGGTTTCTCTTAACCTAATTTATTTTATTCTATTTTAGTTAATATTAAAATCTTTTCATAAAAACACTAAAAGATATTTATTTCTAAATAAAGTTAATTTATTTTTCTCTTAATAAATCATTTTATTTTTATTTTATTAGGTTAAAATAAAAACCCTTTCTTAACAAAACCAAATAATTCATTTCTTTTTTATTCATTACCTTATACATTGTTTCTTTACATTCTTGTATATTATAAATTCAATTCTTGTACATTATATTCATATCATTACCTGTACATCATATTCATTTACATTTTTTCGTACATTATTTATTCAAATTCAATATGGTTGTAATAGATAATGAGATTTTAATTTCTTGCAATCCCTATTTGTATATTTGTACACCCCATCCCCAAATGGCGTAATAGCGTAGAATATTTATTTTCCACAATTTATCGCTTTCATATAAATTCTAGTAATTAGGGTTTGTATGGCAAGATAAAATCAATGTTTAGAAAACCCTAATTCAAGAAAAAACAATGCATGGAAAATAAACACATGCACACTTACACCTCTAGGGTTAACTCCACTTGTTGCCTTGAGAAAATGGTCATGATATGCATGTGAGACATCTTAGCAAAAACAATAAAAAATACAAGATCATAGTCCTTCAATGATGCTACGAAGGTTGCCTTATAAATGATCTTAGTCCCTTAAGAGAAATGCTAAGATATCTCACAACATTTCTATCTATGACTATACGATGACCCATGCCCGTCCCTTCACATCCAAAGATAAGGCCTCTTACCAATCAATGGTATGATAGAAATATCAAAGGAAGAGAGAAATGAACAAAAGACTTTTTGAGTAGGTAGAACGTTCTTAGTTGCTTGCTCATAATCCATCTTCAAAGACAAACATCTTTTCAAACACACCAAACACTTCCAAAAACATGAAATATTTTCAAAAGTCCAACACTTTGTATGCATTCTTATAGAGACGAGAATCATTACAAAGTTTGCCTAAACGAAGGCACTTTTCAAAAATACTTTCAAAACCCACCACAAACACATTTCAAACAAAGCAATTTCAAAAGTGATCTAGAAAGCAACTAAGAGCCCATAGATAACTATGGATGAAAAGGGTGCTAACACCTTCCCTTTTCATAATCTACTCCCCGAACTCAAGAAAATATCTCAAAGGTCTTTCCTGTTCTTTTCACCCTTTACTTATTGGATAAAAGAAAAATTCGATGGAGATTCTTGCTATCCACAACAATTGCGATCAAACACAAAACAACCAAGTCAGTTCTCCCACCGTATTACACGTGTAAATGCATATGCAATGTTTTCAAGGACCTCGTGGGATTTAAATTTTTAAACAAAAGGGAACAGAAACAAAGACTCTTATTAGTATGTTCAAATTATAACTCCCTCTTAGGCTTACAATGAAAACAAAAAGGGTTACGAGAAATAAATTATGAACTCTTGAGACCTAAGACTCAAGTCTCCCATGGACGCTTCCTCTTTGTGTTGACATAGGTGTTAAGGCTTCGCTCTTCATGTATTCATTTTGTCAGCTCCAACACTTACTTCTAACTAGCATATAATTGAGTCTCAAAGGTGTCCAATTCTTCTTTTAGTTGAATCCAAGACTTATGTAGTTCTTCAAGGTTAGTAGGCATATCTGGATGAAAAACTGTATGAGGAATATCTCCTTCAATAACATGCTCCACAACCACTGGTAAGACAACATGATATCACATTAAAAGATTTTGAGCACGAGATCGCACCCATCTGAGGTAAGGCTCCAAAGGGATGGAGTTTTTATGTCCCAAAGTCTTGCTATCAATCTTATTCACCATGCCCCAAGCACGTATATAGTTTTAACAATAACCTTGAGGATCATTCTCGTAATCGAATGCAATACCCTGGATAAGCATATCATGAGAACTGTCTCTTTAAGCATAACCAAATTGATGTAGAGCTAGAGAAGGTTTGTAAGTAATACCTACCATTATGCCAAGGAGTGTAACATTAGGTAATTCCCCGCAACCGTCAATAATAATGATGTCCTCTTGAGATCGGGAACACCAATAGATATCTGAATGAAAGAGTGACAACATATTTTGAGACCACTTCAAACCTTGTTCATTCTTCATCACTGATTGGGGAAGGTGCGAAATAAACCATCTGGATAGTAAAGGTATGCAACACATGTGAGTCTCTCTCTCTCTCATAGTACGAGTGTGAAGAGAGTGTAAAATATCTCCAAGCAAAGTAGGCACAGGATTATGAGTAAGAAATATTTTGTTGGCGTTCGCATCTATGAGTTGGTCTGGATTATGGAATAGTACTAAACCATAGATTAACAGAGCCAATATCTCCTTAAAAGCATGAAAACTTATAGCATATAGAAACAATTGAGCCTTCTCTATCAGAAACTTAGCCAGAAGACCGTTAACTCCACTTCTTGTTTCCCAATTAGACACAATGTCTGACCGTTTAAGATGTAAGGTTGCTGCAATAACTTCAGGTTTTGCAACTTTCTCTAAGCTGGTGAAGGGTGTCTAATCAAGAATAGGTACTCCAAGTATCTTAGAAAACTCTTCCATTGTGGTTACCAACTGATAATCTGGGAAGGTAAAATAATGATGCTTAGGATCAAAGAACTGGAACAAAACACTCATCATGTCTTTTTCAAAACCTAAGGTAACCAAACTAAGTAGATAACCATGCCTATTGGTGAATTGAGAGTTTTCAGGAACCTATGAGACTAACTCATAAAGCTTGGAAGGTACCCCTACAAAGTTTATTCGGATAGTATCTCTGCAAGCGGAGTCTATAACCTGCAACAAGGAACAAAGATAAATCCCTAGGTCCTTGAAAAGGTTAGTGAAAATGTTATGTTATGATGGTATGATGTTATGACGTTATGTTCATGTTAAATAAGTAGCAAACACAAACAAGTCATATAAGAGCCTTAGGTTTAAAGGCTTGCATGAAGTCAATAAGTAAGTACCCTTCCCACAAATGAAGTTAAGTTGGCTCAACCTGTCCTAAAATAGTAACCAAGTTGCCAGCAGAGTTGCCAGCTCTATAATAAGGTGAGAGAACTGACCTTTTTGGTTTTATCGCAAATGTTGCAGTTAGCAAGAGACGCCACTAAATTTTATTTTATCCAACAATTAGGAACGGTGAAAAGAACAGGAAATACCTTTGATGGAATTTGAGTTTGGGGGGTAAGTTATGAAAAGAGAAGGTGTTAGCACCCTTTTCATCCGTAGTTATCTACGGGCTCTTAATTGCTTAGTTCACTTTTAAAACTTGCTTTGTGTGAGTGATTTGTTTGAAAATATTTTGAAATTCCAATGTAAGGCTAACTTTATAATAATCTTTGTGTCGGTCCTCAAGAATGTATACAAAGTGTTTTTGAAAATATTTGTTTTGAAAGTGATGTGTAAAAACGTTTTGAGTTGTGAAAGAGGTTGTGAGAAAGCATTCAAGAGTTCTTACCCACTAAAGTCTTTCTTGTTATTTTCCTTCACATTTGGAGATAGTATTATCCATACCATTAGTTGGTAGGTAGTCATATCTATTGGATATGAAGGGACAAGCGTAGGGTCATCGTATGGTCATCGAAGGAAACATGTAAGGATACTTTAGCAATTTTATCGGAGGGACTATCATCATTTTACATTTAGGGTTATCGAAGGGACTAGATCACTTTGTAGGCAACTTTAAGGATCATAAAGGGATTATGATCTTTATTCTAAAGGGAACATGATGATATTTTTAAATCGAAGGTCTTTTGCTAAAGTATCTCCACTTTCGAGGGACGTGACAAATGTTTCGCAAGACAGCAAGAGAGGTTACCCTAGAGGTGAAACTGTGCAAAGTGTATTAGTTTCAGTTATGTTAATATTGAAAATTAGGTTTTCTATGTTGCTTTTAGTATTGTCATGCAAACCATAATTACTAATAGTTATAAAATATAATATGCAAAAAGTAAAACCTAAGCTATTACATCCCGTAAGAAGTTACATAATTAGAAAAAATGTGGGAATGTAAATCTACGCTATTACATCGGTTGTGCAAACCTATACACTTGTTCTAGGAAATTAAATAGCAAAAGAAATAAGACAATGAATGTTAGAAAAATGTTTTAATGTTTTTGTGTTTTTATAGAAAATAATTTAAGGTTAGGGATGATAATTAAAACCTAATAACTAATTAATTAAGTTAATTAAAAAAACCTAAAACCCTAATTAGAAACCTTAACGTCTAATTAATTAAGAAGAATTATTTGGCTAAAACCCTAAAAATAATTAATTTTAATTAAAACCTAAGGTCTAATTAATAAATTAATTAAAATCCAAACCCTAATTATAGCTAATTGAAAAAATCTAGGCCTAATTTGGTTAAGGGTTAATGTTTAATGATTTAATGTTAATTAAAACTTATTAAGAAAAAATAAATAATTGAAAATAATGAAAGAGAAAATAAGCAAAAAAGAATACAGGTGCCAGGGTTTGAACCCACGCCTTCCTTTCTCCAACCTTTCTCTTTACCAACTGAGCCACACTGTTTTTGATGTTATGTAATAGGAACGAATCCATTTGTAATAACCTTGCGTTGTTACCCAAAAAATTAAAAAAAAAAAAAAACAATTGCAAAACGTAAGGATCGAACCCACGCCTCTCATGTCACAGGCCTCTGTCTCCAACCATCTGAGCTACGCTGGTTTTGTGTTATTCAAACACAAATCAAACATTATATAATAAAATAGCTGGATCAGAGAAGCGCCGAAACCCTAGCTCCGGTCATCTTCTCTGATGGAGTGTTTTTTTAAAACCTAAAAAATACATGAGTTAGATCATAACAGGGACCCTATCCACCTAATTTGACCCTTGCGGATCGAATGGTGGCATTGGTTTATCCTGAAAATGCTTGTAGAGTGAGTTTCAAAGAAAATGTTTCAAACAACCCTAACAATGGCAGATCTTTATTCATGTGTCAAATCTTGCAAACGATGATTCTAAACAAGTCCAAACATCATTATAAAGAGGTATATATGCATATAATCAATCAACAATGCTTGAATTATGATTTTGAGTTCAAGAAAGTTCAACAAACCAGTGATACTTGGTTGTGATGATCTGGGATGCTACGAGCTTCAGTAATGATTAGGATGAACTCTTGGGACCTTTAGGAGACTGATGGAATGCTTGGAATTTATTGAGAACAACTGGAGATAAGGGTTTGAGTTTGCCCTAGTTTCTTGAAAATTGGAAGATTTTAGAGTTTGTTCTTGAGGCAGCCTTACATGTTTTTTGAATGGCTGAAGATGTCCTCTATTTATAATGCTTGGATTAGGTCAACAAACATGGAAAGGATCTTGTGCCATCATGGTCAAATATTTGATTTGAAATTTGCATGAAAAGTTTCTCTTTTAGGCTAATCGTGTGCCAATCAGCCTCATACGGTTTTGCTAGCTGGTTGTGAGCTTTGTGGGCTTCAAATCTGATCCAAAACAAAAGCCATGTGCATTAATCCATTATTTATATTTTATTTGATTTAGTTTGAATTTAATTGAATAAAATCAAAATAAAAAGAAATAAAAATCAAAAAAATATATGAATGGATTTAAAGGTCTAATATGAGTTCAAGAACACGTTTGAACCTAGAAACTTAGGCCCATTAGCCCAAAAATTCAAGTTTGCTTAATTTGAATATCATGCATTTTCTTAAAATTGCTCAATTTGAACTAATCAGAACTCTCTCAATTTTTGTCATATGAAGATGATCTTTGACTTTTTGGAAACCTCAAGATGTATCCTACAACTTTCATGTTGGTAATTTTTCAATTTGAAGCATTTATATTTATGTAAATTGCTTTGACAAAAAAGACTTTTTGTTGACTTTTAAAATGACCTGTAATGTTTTGGCTCATATCTCTCAAATGAAGCATTTTTGGCCTTGAGCTTTAAGAGACAAAGTTGTAGAGAATTGAATTTCCTTAAAGATAGGCTTTGGTTGAGGAATTTATGATGAATTATGTGAAAGTTATGCTTGGTCAAAGTTCAGTTGACTTCTCCTTAAGAAAACTCTAATTTAGTGACTTTTGACTTTTGATGAATCTTGAGTTTTCTTGATGAATCATGATCAACCCTTGATCAAATGAATAACGTGACTTCAAAATGTTAATGTTAACCAAAAATCTTGAAGTTTGACTGTAGATTGGTCAAAATTTAATTTTTGTCCAATATAATTTATTTTCAATCATCTAGCTAATTGACTAAGCAGACTTGTGCTGCAAGACTTGAAACTTGGTATGAGGGTACCTTGGTACACATGAGAAACCATGAAATCCACTTTAGGAATTAGAAACTCAATTTCCTTTGAGAGAAGCAAATCCCTAGTTGTAGGTCAATTGCTTAGGAGGAGAGTTTGTCTGGTTAACCCTTGAGTAGTCTTGAATGTTTGAGACCTTCATGAGCATGAGGAGGCATCTTGAATCAACAGAGTTATTGACTTGCAGTAACCGGTTACCATAACTGGGTAACCGGTTACCACTATAGCTGGAAGAATTTTTAGAAAACTTTGAAAATCAATAACTTTTGACTCGGGTATCCATTTGAAGCGTCATTCGAACCTACGGAAAGCTAAAAATATTTCATACTCAATAAAAATGATTTGAAAATAGTATGAGATGATTTTATGGATTTTGTTTCATTATGATGTTATGTTTTAAATGATTAAAATGACGTTGTCTGCATATTTTAATTGTGTGACATGATATGCGTGATGATGGTGATGGCCTGTATTGGCGAAAGATGGCATGTATTGGCGTATCGTTGATAATTAAAACTAATCAATGTAAAATTGTGTTGTTGCATGTAAGTGTCGCATGCATTCATTAAAGATGGCCTGTATTGGTGTTGTTGCCCCTATTTAGCATTATTAAGTTGAGTGTTTTGCCCTATTAATATGCAATATATTGGCGTTATGACGTTGTTGCCCTAACTTGGCATTTAATAAGTTGAGGGTTTTTCCCTATTGGTACCAGATGCATTGAGTCGGTGTCAGTTTCACTACATTGCATGGTTGTTAATATTTGATTGTTTGAACGTGGGCTAAGTTCCTAATTTTGTTATGATGGATGTTGTGTTGTTATGCATTTGATATTATTGATGTGTTTCGTAGTATGATGAACAAGAAAAGGTGTGAGGTAAAGATATATAACGATGTGTGCTTGAATTTCTATTTGTTCATTAGTATGCCTTCTCTTATATTGTTATGATATCTCACCCTTTCTGTTTGAATGTTGCCTACACGTGGGTAACACGCATGTGACAAAGATTAGAGTAGCTTGAGGTATGGAGTTGTGCCTTATGGTGCGTAGATTGAGTCGGGTCTTGCTCTGATACATAAAATCGGGATGAATGTTTGTTTTGCTTATTTAGTCATTGTTCTCTTTGAAAGATTGTGAGAGTATTATAACTCTTTTTAAATTGATGAGACATTGTTTATGAATTGCTGGAGTTGTTGACCAATTATATTTTAGGTTGTTTTCATTGTATTAATAAAGTGAAGTTGAATACCATGATGATTATGATGATGGTTCGTCTGAAAATAATGTGCTATGTATCCATTTGTTAATGTTTGAGCAATTTTTGAGATGATGAAATGTGACATCCTATTTTGATGTTGATTGGAATTTTTTAATTACTCTTATTTCATTTAAGTATTCGATGGGGGAAATAGGATGTTACAAGAATGATATACTATATGAAGTTGGGAAGCACATAGTCAGGGGGAGCGCCAAATAAACACGAAATGGCAGCATCGTTGCAGTTTTGCCATCATCAAAAAGGGGGAGTATGTGAGTGCAACCTTCATCAAGATGTGTTTTGCATGGTGTTAAAACTACAAGAATATAGCATTTTTGTATATTGTGAGGTATCCCTGAGTTTGGGAGACACCCTAAGCATTTAGAGGTCTTAAGAATCATTGGAAACATAATCAAATTTGATCCAGGCTCAAAAAATCATTTTCTGCACTAAAAATGCTTTTATAGGCCGACTCATAATCCATATCAAGCCAACTCCTAATTTTCTGGATAAGTTGTTTTCTTCTATTTTGGTCAGGACGGCTCCTGTACTGTCTTAGATAAGTTGTTTTCTTCTGTTTTGGATAGGCTGACTCATATGCCATTTCAGGCCAGCTCATGTTGTTAAAATTAACACTATGAGTCAGCTCATCCAAGCTACAAGTCGGCTCATACTATTTCATGATACAAATTTTCTATTTTATTTTAATTATGATTTTCCTCTTTTTCCCTAATATTTCCATAACTATAAATATATCTTCCATGCATCATTACAACTTGATGATACCATAAAAATTTCATGGAATTGCTCTTCACCATCAACCTTCAACCTATGCATACTAACTCACAAACCATTGTAATGATCTTTTGTTGTGGTGCTATCTAGACGAGGTTTAATAACTTCTAATTAGGTTCTTGGGTAGCCGAGATATTGGGTTGAGATTCGTAGGGGTCTTCATTCAGAAAAATCGCGGGTATGTTGCTGGCTGTAGTAAAGCGGAAAGCAAAAAGTAAAGTATTATTTTTATCGGGTGATATAAATTATAACATCTCGTGTCTACAGAGATTGGTGTATTGAAATGTCGTTTGAAAAATCGCTCGTTAATGAGTTTGGGGGATAAATGGGTTGAAAGGAAAGGTATCAACAGAAAATAAATGTATAAAAAGGAAAGACAAACTTATCTGGCTCTAACGTACTCTACTCATCACAAACTTAAACTATCCACCAGTTATACTCAACCTATATTATTCATCAATGTCATCACATGTCAAACACAACACCTATTGTATCACCTCGGTTGCGATCTCTCAACCAACCTTAACAGCACATAATTCAATCGTGCTCGCTTGCATTGATGATCTCTCAAAGCGACACAAACAACACAGTGGCATTAATCATAGACACCCTAAGTGAATGTCAACTCTAAATATATCTATAGAATACAGAAACTAACATATACTCATCCTAGATAAGAATCCAAGCAGTATATGTTTATAGAAACTCAAATCCCTAGCATAGAGAAAAAATCAAGGATAACAGTCGATAAATATTCGTAAAGCACGTTTTATACGACACCATGAGCGACAAATATACATGAGTTTAAAGTAAATATTCATACAAAACCCAACAAAATAGAAATACATAGAGAGGAGAATATATAAACCCTAAATATTTCGGATTGTCAGCGCCAGTTGAAGAGAAATCCACCTCTAATCCTCTATAAGCAAAGCCCTAATGTTGTTTTCTAAGCTAATAAAAAAAAAGGTTGATGGAACTTGGGAACAAAAACAACCCAAAAAACATAACAAAAAATGAACTGAAAATGAAGTTATAAAACAAATCTCAATAGACCGTGCTTAGCAGGCTCACTGTGCTAAGCGGGCTGCCCGATATTTACACATTAAACTGACCTAAATTGCACTAAGCGCGCTATCCACGCTAAGCGGACTCCAAAACTATGCACTCGCGCTTAGCGGCCTTTTGTGCACTAAGCAGGCTCTCTTGGGAAAAACTTCTCAAAACTGGTCTTTTATTCCGAAAACGTGCATCTGGAGTCGTGCCTTCAACACCTTCTTCCTCGACGCTCCAAAATGAAACAAATACCTGCAAAATGAATGGTAAAACATCAAACAGTACACTATGTACACAAAAACACAAATAAACATAAACTAACCGTATTTACATAAAAGTTGGGTTTATTCAACAAGTATTAACAACAAAGAATCAATAAGTACAACAAAAAGTATAGACAAAAATAACAACAATTTGCACTTATCAAACTCTCTCCAACTTGTACTTATTTGTCCTCAAACAAGGCCAAACAAATCAAAAAACCAAAAGTAATCAACCAAAGAATCATGAATCAACAAGTTTGAAAATGGAAAACAATGTATGGTTAAAAAAAACATACACGCAAGGTAAATTCTTACCACAATCCTACAATGACAACATGTAAATGAAACGAATCCTAAGTACAAAAAACTTACTAAACATTCTAAAACAAAACAAGCTCAATCATGAATTACACCTAGTAAAAATTAATTGGTAGATGAAGAATACACAAAGGTGAGGGACAAAAAACACTCATCCACAATCTTGCAAACAAAAGACTCAATTAGGCATTCATCCAAAAACTCATATTGAAAATACAAAGGCAAGAATCACAAGGGATTTCAAGGTTGTAATGTGCCTTGGTTAACAAACAAGGGATAAGTCCTAAAGCTAATCGAAACAAAAACTTGCCTTAACTTAAGGGAGTGATCAAATCACAAAGACTCAAGCAAAATAATTTCATTCGAACTTCTTCTTCATTCTAAATTTCAAACCAACACACATCACTTATTATCACAATATTATTCGAACTCTTTTTGTTTTTCAAGACTTTTCTCTTTTTTATTTCTTTTCCTTTTCTTTCTTTTTCACTTTTTTCTTTATTTTTATTTCTTTTTCCCGTTCTTTCTAAACCTCATAGTAATACACACAAGATCAAGAAAACAATTCTCTACCCAACTTGAATTCAACGATATCATAATGTGAATACTCCCTAATTTCTAAGGCAAGGTAAAAATTCAAACCATAAATCATGGTTGAGGATTCAAGAAAACAAAGAATCAATATCCATACAAAAAGATGAACTAAACACTCATAGACAAGCATTTAGCAAAAACAGCATGGACATCGACAAAAAGCTAAAAGGGGTTAACAAAAGTTCACATGCTCACAAGTTGAATTGACTATTTGGCTACGGTAGTTTTGCTCAAAATGAAACAAAAATGCTTTGATCATGTTCATGCTTTCATGCAATCAACACAAACAAAAGATTAAGCATAATAAAATCCAGTTAAAACAAGAAATGTAGCCTCCAGCATATGTGAATAATGGAAAGCTTCCTCACATTTATGGATAAAAGGGGAAATAAAGTGATTCAAGTCATGAGCAAGTAATGCAAAAAGAATTAATGACATGGTAATTCTACAAATGAAAAGTTTCCTAAACATGTCATGTTATAGAAAGCGATAAAGGAGTACCTGACAAGTACCAACTTCAAAAACTGTCATTACCATACATCCACAAGTTGACACACTCCAAATTGGAAAATCACCAAATGCGACTTGAATATATCTAACATAAATTTGAGTCCAAACAATAAAATAAAGAATTAAAAATATTACTATTAATTACTATAATATAAAGCCTTGGGTGAAGTGGAAAAAAGGAGAGTCAAGTGAAAAATTAAAAAGAATTCACTGACTCTGCATAACATGGGGCGCTAAGCGCGGTCAAGCGCGCTACACTAGAAAAGCAAAAACTAGTCCAGCAGACAGTAGTGCAGCATCCACATTCACCTATACAATCTCAACTACACATGTACAATATTTACAACAGACAACAGACCTAAACCTAAACACGACAAGATTGCGGAAAAACACAAATTGACCTAATAAAATTGTTGTACCCCAAAATTTTACCTCCCTTTTTTCTCAAGACATTTCTTTCAAAAGTTCTTAAATGCTCAAGGATTCTCAAGAGTTGATCAGACAAGCTCACCTCGTAAGCACTGGGTCCACAACTAGGGTTTTGGTTTTATCAAGTAAAATTGGACTTCTAATGTCCCAAGTGACTTTCATGGTTCATCATAGGTCTCAAAGAATGCTCATGTCAAATTTCAAGCCTTGCATCACAAATTTACTCAGTCAATTGCTCAGATGATTGATAATCAGCTGTATTGGGTAAAAAAGTAAATTATGGTCAACATACAATCAAACTTCAAGATTTTTTGTCAACAACAATATTTTGAAGTTATATTCACCATTTGATCAAGGGTTGATCATAATTCCTCAAGGAAAGCATTCAAATCATCAAAGGGGCAAAATTGACCAAATTAGGGTTTTGACTGAGAGTGACTGATCATTGACTTTTGACCTAGTACATGACCTAATGACTTAAAGCATGATCTTAAGGAATCAAACACAACATCTTGACATAATTACATGGTTCAAGACATTTCCAAAGGTGCAAGAGATTGATAGTTGAAGAATTGAGATCAACTGATGAAAAGTCAACTGTCACACAAAAGTCAAACTTTGACTTTTTGGTCAACTTTGAACTTCAAAGATAAAAAGTCATTAAAAAATTAAAATTTATCAAGCTTGATCAACAAGAATCAACAAAGTCAACAAAAAGTCAAAATTTCCAATACTTAGAAAAATTCTAAGTGTTTTGTCTTTGATAAATTCACTACTTCATAACCATTTTTGACTAAGATACAAGATGATTCAAGGAAAAATTTTAACATGATAGTTGTTGAGCTTGATGAACTCTACAACTTTATACTTGATGGTTGATGTCCAAAAAATTCTTGGATTAGGAGATATAGGCACATGAAGTCATGACATTTCAACAAGCTTGGTCAGATTTTTTGTCCCAACTTCTTGGCCAAATTTCACCAAGTTCTAATTTGATTTAGCCAAAGAGGTAAACATGAAATTTGTAGACAATGTTACAAGCTTTCCAAAATTTCAAATAATACATTTTTATCATGCTTGAGCTAGGAGATTCAAAGAGATAAAGTTGGGAATCCATTCTTGAATTATAGGTCATATTTGTGAAGAGTTCAAGAACAAATCCTCATTCCATGCTGAATAATATTGCTTTGCAGACCTCTTAACTTCTAAATAACTGCATAGTTAAATGTTTACACAAAATTTTAAGTTATGGTCCATTTCATTTAAGCATTGTCCAAACCACTTTTCCATTTTTGGCACAAAGTTAACATTGCCATTCTTGCAAAGTTGCTTTAATCACAAAGTCAACTTCTTGAGCCTCTAACTTGCTCCCTCTGCACACACTCAATACAAAATCTAGAAGAAAAATATCTAAAGTTCCTAACCACTTTAGATTGCCCTGTACTTCACATTGGAACCATGTATTTCAAAAATTGCTTCATTTACAATACAACCAAACCACAACATGTGATCTTACAAATATGATCAGCTCCTTCCCTCCAACCTTTCTCTATAAATAGAGAGGTCCATTTGCAAGCTAGACATGAGTTCATAAGCCTTCTAACCCTCTCAAACTCTCCCTAGTCAGAATTGTACACAAAACCTCCATTTTTTGCGAATTATGACCTTGAACTTCAAACACTTAATCCACTTGTGCATTTTCATTCTAAATCATTCACAAAGTTTATATAACTCATAAAGAATCTATTAAAACACCTGTCATACCACTGTAACATCACCTTCATCATCCTCCATTTTCAAAAACAGATCTCTGCAACTTGACTTGTCCAGAAGAATCCAGGCACTCTCAATCCAAAGTAAGAATTGCAATAGCTTCCTGGGAGTTCAGTGAAGTTATTCAGATCATCAAAACACCTCCAGGAGTGCTCCAACATTAAACACGATTCTCACTTTTGGGGTAAGTTTTCTATACTTTGAAATTTCTGTACAAGCATCATTAATGTTTACTTTCTGAATAAAAAATGTAGGCATCATTGCCCTGAAGCTAACCACGTGCTTACATTTCATTTATCTTGCCTGAGTGATGAGAATTTTGGATTTGAAATTTCTAAAATATTAGGGTTTAGTTTGGTACCAACAAAATTTCACTTTCATCTTTGAGTGTTAGCTTATGTTAATGGCATGGTTGGATTCGTGGTGAAAAAACAAGTAACTTTCATGTTTACATTTTTAAAAATGATTGAGAAATGGAAGATTTTAAAAATTCAAAAATGTTGTTGAAGTTACTGGCGGGAGGAAGAAGATGAAGTACATTCAAAAACAAGTTTGTAATATATTTAATGGTTGTTGTTGTAACTACCTAATGTATCACAACCCCAGTGGTTAAAGCGCGCGCCTGTGACTATAGGGACCTGGGTTTGCGCCCCAGCGGTACCCTTTTATTTGTTTCATATTTTCTTATTTCAGATTCAATACAAACAAGTTCCACAAACGCATGGTGTATCTTTCTCCATCACCCTTTGATCATAACAAGACCATGATCCAACGCACTACATGCGTGTCCCCGTGATGAACCATCAAAGACTATCACTATTGGATCAAGTAGGCGTTGGGCTCTCTATGTTGGGCCTGGGATTTCTACTACTCTTCACCCCCTTTTTACTAACTTGTAGGCCCATTTTTATTCTTATTTTATTTTTATGATTTAAATAAAAAATCTATTTTGGGCCTAATATTCCATTTCACACCCTCCAATTTCCTTTTACTAACGCCAGGCCCAATTGTTTTATATTTTCTTTTCTTTACTTTTATTTATTTATTTCATTTAATTAAAATACAAAAACATAATTTTTATTTTTATAAAAAATTAGATTTAGGTTTTTTTTAATCACCGTAATTTGGTTAGAATTAGGCTATATTTCAAATATCTTTTCTAAATAAAACTCAAGAAATATTTTCTAAATACTTAGAATTATTTAGACTTTAATAATAAAATATCACTTAATCACATCTTATTTTGAAAATAGAATTAACTCTAATTCTTTATCTCACATCTCAAATACTTTCTAAACAAAGAAACAACAAAACATTTTTTAATACTTAGATTTTGTTAGGGTTTTTGAACATTTTCCATTTTTATCATCTCCACGCGTTTGTTTATTTTGCACATCATTACTTTCAAAGTTATGTAATTGCTTATGGTCTATAATAGATGATTAGGGTTTATTTATTTCCTCCCCATTCACAAATTTGTATTCACCATTCACAAAGCATTGTAATAGCGTATGATATTTAATTTATGTAATTTATCACTTTCCATATTTCTGTTGGTAATTAGGGTTTGTATGACAAGATTAAAATCAATCATAGCAAATCCCTAATCTAAGATAAATAATTGAATCAAGCACACTTTTCATACATGTACGTCTAAGGTTAACCTCACTTGTTTCCTTGGATATAAACAATCATGTCCCTCGAGCGTCGGATGTTTTAGCAAAGTCCCTTGATTAAAAGATCGTAGTCCCTCGAAGACCTTTCTTTTTGCCTTCGGTAAACAATCGTAGTCCCTTACGATAAATTGCTAAACATCTTACAAGTTGCCTTCTATGACTCTGCGACGACCCACGCCTGTCCCTCACATCCAATGATAGGGCTTCCTACTAACTAATGGTAGGATAGCTCTATCTAAAGGAGGAGGAAAAAACAAAGACTTTTGAGTAGGTAGATCGCTCGTAATCACTTGCTCACAAACTAAAACAATTTCCACTCTTCACACTTTCAAAATAACTATTTTTGAAACAATTATTTAAAACAAACATTTTGTATACATTCTCAACGATACGAGAATCATTATAAAATTGCCTTACATTGGCATTTTCAAAACATCTTTCCATACACTCCTTTTCAAACAAATATTTCCGAAACAAACATTTTGTCTACATTCTCAACAATACGAGAATCATTGAAAAATTGCCATACTTAGGCGCTTTCAAAACATACACAAACACAAAGCATTTCAAAAATTAATCAAGTGATCAAGAGCCCGTAGATAACTACAGATGAAAAGGGTGCTAACACCTTCCATTTTCATAACCTACCCCACGAACTCAAGAAAATTCTCAAAAGGTCTTTCCTGTTCTTTTCACCCTTTCCTTTCTTGGATAAAATAAAAGTAGGTGGCGACTCTTTCTATCCGCAACATTTGCAATAAAACACAAAACACCAAGTCAGTTATCCCACTGTGTTACAGAACTGCCGACTCTGTCGGGGAAATACTAAAAAGTGGGGTAACCTTAAGAGCTAGATCACCTTTATTTCTTTACTTTTTTCCTTGTTTGCTTTACATTTTGGGGTTATTCCCGGGTTTTGTTTCTTGTATAGATCCTATACCTGGATCTGGGGCATTTTAGGTAAGTAGAAATAGATCGTGAAAATTGTACAGCGTAGACCGATATGGTTGAAGCAATAGCTACGTTAGTGTGACACATTTGTTGGTACCGGTGTCCCTTGAGTTAAAATCAAGGAGAATACGGGGCCACTGTGTGGTTCATAAAGCACTAACTGACCTTAGAACCTTAGTTTAACAACTTAGCCATTAGAAAGTAGTGAGATAGATGGCTTTGGTGCAAATTGAAGTTGTTTAATACTCGATACTACACTCATTTAGATCGGACTATCGGGATATTTTGGTCACAGTTTTGATGCTTGTGCTGAAACAATGCCCGAGAAGAAAGATTAATGATGTTGAGATTCCTAGAACCCGTTTACTTCTTTTAGGACAAGTAGAGCCAACTAAAACCTCAAGAGGATACTTCCCTATAAACCCCATGCAATCCTAAACCTAAGGCCTTGTGTGCTTTGTTTGCATATGATTAACTGTTTGAACATGACATCATAACATCATGACATCATGACATCATCATTTTCACTAACCATTTCAAGGACCTAGGGATTTATCTTTGTTCTGTTTTGTAGGCTATGGCTTCCGCTCGTAGAAACACTATCCAAATCAATTTTGTGAATATACCTTCTCAACTAATGGAGTTAGTCTCAAGGGTTCCCGAAAGTTCTCCATTCATCAAAAGGCATGGTCGACTACTCAGTTTGGTTACCTTGGGTTTTGAAGAAGCTATGATGAGTATTCTATCCAAGTTCTTTGATCCTGTACATCACTTCTTCATATTTCCCGATTATCAGTTGATACCCACAATGGAGAAGTTTTCTCAATTACTAGAAATACTTGTTCTCAATCAAATACCTTTTACTAGTTTAGAGAAAGATCCATATCCTGAAAAAATTGCAAAAGTCTTGCATCTAATGCGGTCCGAAATTGTAGCTAATTGGGAAACAAGGAGTGGAGTCAAGGGTTTTCTGGCTAAATTTGTGTTAGAAAAGGCTCGTCTATTTTTGGAGGCTTTAAATTTTCAAGCATTTGAAGAAATCTTGCTCTTCTAATCTATGGGTTAGTACTGTTCCCTAATCCAGACCAACTCATAGATGTGAATGCTGCCAAAATCTCCATGTCTCGTAACCCTGTTCCTACTTTGCTTTGAGATATTCTGCATTCTCTTCACACTCGTACTATGAGGAAGAGATGGGCTCTTATGTGTTGCATATCGTTGCTATCTAGGTGGTTTATTTCGCACCTTCCCTGATCAGTATTGAAGAATGAACAAGGTTTGAGGTGGTCACAAAGGATGATGTCGCTCTCTCATTCAGATGTTCATTGGTGTTCCTGATCTCTGGAAGTTGTTCCTTAATGTTCCACTCCTTGGCATTAGGGGAGGTATTACTTACAACCCTTCTCTAGCTCTACGATAATTTAGTTATGCTTGAAGAGATGGTCCTCATGACGTGCTTAGACAGGGTATTATGTTCGACTACGAGAACGATGTTCAAGGTTATTGTTAAAGGTTTTTACGAGCTTTGGGCATGGTAAGCAAGATTGATAGCAAGACTTCAGGGCATAAGAATTCTATGCCTCTTGAGCCTTATCTCAAATGGGTAAGAGCTCGCGCTTAAAACTCATGATGCCATATCGAACTATCCTACCAGTAATTATGAAGCCCATTGCCAAGGGGGATGTTCCTTATACCATTCTCCATTCGGACATGCCTACTGACCTCGAAGAATTGCAGAAGTCTTGGATTCAACTCAAGGGAGAATGAGACACCTTTGAAGTTTAACTCTATGCAAGAGAGAAGAAAGTGTTGGAGCTCACAAAGCGAATTCACGAGGAGCAAAGCCTTAATACATACATCGACACGAAGAGAAAGCGTCCATGGGAGACTTGAGTCTTAGGTTTAAGAGTTCATTTTGTTATCTCTTTGAGACCCTTTTTCTTTTCCATTGTAAGTCCAAGGGGAAAATGTAATTTTTGAACTTATTAATGCAATCTTTATTTTTGTTTCCCTTTTTTGGCTAGCAAATTTAAATTTCCTAAAGGTCCTTGAAAACATTGCATCCATATATCATGAATAATTCCATAAGCAGGTTTTCCGATACAGGTTTCCTCATCTATTTACTGTTTATTTCAGTATAAGATGGCTCTCGAGCAAACCGTCAAAGATCTACAAACTCAACATGCACAGTTTCAAGAGACTCTCCCGAACCTATCCAAAGGGCAATAAGAGATGATGGCGCTCCTAGTCATGAAAGATTCAACCACACACTTCCGACAGGAAGTTATGGGTTCATTTCATACAAGAGATCCTATCTGAAACACAGTTGGAATGGTTCTATCAACTAGAAGGGACTAATATTCGTGCTTGGGAGTACTTGGCTGTTGCCTTCTACAAACAATACCAATACAATGCTGACCTTGCACCAACTAGTATGCAATTACAGAGTATGACCATGGGCTCGAACGAAGGCTTTAAGGAGTATTCTCAAAAATGGAGGGACCTGGATGGAAGGGTGCAACCTCCTTTAACTGACCGAGAATCGGTGGATATGTTCATGGGAACTCTGACGGGTCCATTCTTTAATTTGCTGATTGGGAGTTCTTCATCAGGGTTTATTGAGTTGATCTTGACTGGAGAACAAGTTGAAAGTGGTGTCAAAAGCGGGAAGATTCAGATGGCTGCATCCTCTAGTACTGTGAAGAAACCATTCATTGGAAAGAAAGAAACCAACATTGTGTATGGCCAGAGGAGCCGTATTAAGAATGACTGTCATTAGTTTGTAGGGGCCATTTTAATCTCTAATCCAACACCTGCTCGACTAATACAATCAGGCAATCAACATAGGTCTGATGCTCCGAAGAGGAAATTTACCAATATTAATATACCATTGGCTCAAGCATTACAAAATCTGTTGAAAGCACAATTGATAACACTGTGGGATCCTCCTCAAAATCCCAACACATCATCTCCGAAGTATAACCCAAATACAAGGTGTGCATTCCATTCCAATACTCCTGGGCACGACACCAATGATTGTTGGGCCCTAAAAAGAAAATTCCAAGACATTATTGATGCAAAATAAATTGAATTTGATCCTCCCGAGACCCCTAACATGATTACTGCGCCCATGCCCAGTCATGGTAAAGGTTTTAATGCTATTGACAATGTTTCCTATGTCTCCACCATAAGTGACTTGACCACTCCCTTGATGACCGTTAAGAAGAATCTGTTACGAGCCGGTTTATTTCCGGGTTGTCCTGAAAATTGTTACCATTGTGCTTCCAAAACTAATGGTTGTATGTGGCTGAAGAAGGGTATTCATAGTTTGATTGATAGTCGTGAAATTATGTTCGATAAAATTCTGTCCATGAAGAGTTTGCATGAAAGTATATCTCAAGAACTGAGACTTGAAGATGTTTCTATAATCACAATTTCCAATACTCCTAAAAGGATCACCTCTAGAGGCCCTATAAGGATTCATGTTGAGCCAAGAGTGGCTCCCCTGATCATCACCGCACCGGGGCCAGTCCCCTATTCCTATGATAAGGTTGTTCCCTGGAACTATGGGGCAAAAATTTATTATAACGGTATTAAGCAAGAGCCACGGATTACAGCGTACAAAGATTCTAAAGTTACCAATCTCAATGTCGAAAATATTATATGAACTAGTAAAGTTACCCGAACAGGAAAGATCTTCTCCCCGAAGATCTCTCCTCCAAAAACTACCATAACACTAGTTCATATTCATGTTGCTGGGTCAACCGCTGAAGCCCGGGGCAAAGAAAAAGTGATTGAGCCTGCCCAGACGGAGACACCCTCAAAAGATGTTACAATTGAAGACCCATCTAAACAAGAAATGGAAGAAATACTGAAGATCATTCGTAAAAGTGACTACAAAATAGTTGAACAACTAGGGAAAACACCCTCCAAGATATCCATGATGTCCTTGTTATTATGCTCCAAAGCCCATGCTCAGGCTTTGTTGAAATTTCAGAAGAATGCTCATGTACCACAAGAGAACTCTACTGATCAGTTTGAGAATTTTGTTGCAAGCCTAACATCTGATAATGGTTTAGGCTTTTCTGATGTTGACTTAACTTCGACGGGGAAGAATCATAATAAGGATTTGCACATCTCTATTGAGTGTAAGGGCACTACTTTTGCGCATGTGTTAGTTGATACAGGTTCCTCCCTGAATGTATTACCAAAAGGTGCTCTGGGTAGATTGGACTATGAAGGGCTGGTGCTGAAACCTAGCGATATTGTGGTAAGAGCCTTTGATGGGTCAAAAAGAATGGTGCACGGGGAAGTTAATCTTCCGATCAAGGTGGAATCTCAGATTTTCAACTCCACTTTTTATGTAATGGATATCCGCCCGACCTATTCTTGCTTGCTCGGACGCCCCTGGATTCATGGGGCAAGCGCTGTTACCTCTACCCTAACTCAAAAATTGAAGTATCCGGTAAAAGGGAAGATCATTACAGTCTGTGGAGAAGAATAATATATGGTCATCGATTTGAATTCTTTCAAATATGTTGAAATGTATGGTGAATTAATTGAAACTCCCTGCCAGGCATTTAAAGTAATCCCTCTGATGATTGTCGTTGCTAAAGCCACTCTTGCTACTACTAAGATCGTAAAGGATTCACCCTAGAATGGTTTCCCTGAAGGATGCTAGAGATTTGGTAGAAGAGGGTGGTTTCACTATTTGGGGTCAGCTTCCTGATATCCCCTACAAATCCAACAAATTTGGTCTAGGTTTCACCTCAAAGGCTCATAAGGAGGTTCGTTGTGTTCGTGCTGGAGGACCACCTTTTCGTATTAGCAATAATGAACTCAATGATCTGGAAGACACTGATAATGATGGTGACTTGGACGAATGGATATTCCCAACCGTTGGCAGTGGACTCAACAACTGGAATACTAAAGACTTTGTATCAATCTCCTTCATCCAGGAGTAATAGCTATTTCTGTTTTTATCACTTTAAGAAATTTGGTTATGTAATTCCTCTTTAAATAATGACTTTAAACCTTGTGTCTTTCCCAGGGAACCATGATCCATTTGTTAAGGGTTGCCATTTCATATGTCATATTTTCATTTAATGAAAACATCAGACGTTTTGCATTCAAATTTTTTGTTCTCTATATTTTACTTTATTTGCACTTTCAAATAGCTATGTGTTATTACACACACCCACACACTACATTGTAGATCTCCATCCACTCTGGATCTCATTGATAATGATCCTTCTATTTCCGTTTATGACTTTGAAAATACAATCTACCAAGCCGAAGACGAAGGTGGGGAAGATTGTGAGATAATTGGAGAACTTGCCAGACTCTTAATACAAGAAGAAAAAGCTATCCAACCACATGAAGAGTCGGTCGAGGTGGTAAACTTGGGTTCTGAGATAGATAGTAAGGAAGTCAAGATTGGCGACAATCTGGAAGATAGTGTCAAGAGAGGATTGATTTAGATGTTGCATGAATATGTTTAAGTCTTTGCTTGGTCATACGAAGACATGCCAGGGCTCGATATAGATATTGTGGTTCATCTTCTGCCAATGAAAGAGGGTTATTCTCTGATTAAGCAGAAGGTTCGTCGCATGTGTCCCGAGATGTCAGAGAAGATCAAGGTCGAGGTTATGAAACAATTCAATGCAGGTTTCCTAGCAGTGGCGTCATATCCTTAATGGGTTGCTAATGTTATTCCGGTACCAAAGAAAGATTGCAAGGTACGTATGTCTGTAGATTACAGGGATCTGAACATGGAAAGCCCCAAAGAAGACTTCCCACTTCCACATATTAACGTCTTGGTCGACAACACTGCTCAGCATAAAGTTTTTTCCTTCATGGATGGTTTCTCGGGATATGATCAGATCAATATGGTGTCTAAGGACATGGAGAAAACTACCTTCGTCACACAGTGGGGCACATTCTGCTACAAGGTCATTCCTTTTGGGTTGAAGAATGCATGGGCAACTTATTAGCGAGCCATGGTAGCTTTAAGCCATGACATTATTCATCATGAGATAGAAGTCTATGTCGATGATATGATAGGAAGGTCACAAACTGAGGAAGAACATCTTCACCATCTACACAAGTTGTTTGAGAGGCTGAAGAAGTACAAACTAAGGCTTAATCCAAACAAATGCACCTTTGGGGTGAGGTATGGAAAACTCCTAGGTTTCATCGTTAGTGGTAAAGGTATTGAAGTCGATCCAGAAAAAGTTAAAGCTATTCAAGAAATGTTGGATCCCTATATTGAGAAGGAGGTCATAGGTTTCTTAGGACGATTAAACTACATTGACCGATTCATCTCACATTTAACTGCGACTTGTGAGCCAATATTCAAGTTGTTGAAGAAAGATCAAGTAGTCAGATGGAACAACGACTGTCAAATAGCTTTTGATAAAATCAAGGAGTACTTATAAGAACCTCTAATTTTGATGCCACCAATTGAAGGAACACCTCTAATCATGTACCTAACAGTGCTAGAGAATTTAATAGGGTGTGTGCGGGGGAAACATAACGAGTCTGGTCAAAAATAGCATGCAATATACTACCTTAGAAAAATTTTACCGACTGTGAAACAAGATATTCACTGCTCGAGAAAACTTGTTGCGCTTTGGCATGGGGTACTCTCCGACTAAGACAGTATATGTTGACTCATACTACTCTATTGATCTCTAAAATGGATCCTATTAACTACATATTCGAGAAGCCATCTCTCTCCGGAAGAATAGCCCGATGGCAAATGATCTTAAAGGAATACAACATTCATTACAACACTCAAAAAGAAATCAAAGGAAGTGTACTGGTAGATCATTTGGCATATCAAGCAGTAGAAGACTACCAATCTATGAACTTTTAATTCCCAGATGAGAACATCATGCTGATTACAGATTGTGAAGAACATGGACCGTATGAAGGACCTGAGGTAGGATCCCTATGGACCATGGTTTTTGATGAGGCTTCTAATGCGCTCGGAAATGGAATTGGTGCTGTAATTATCTCCCCTTAAGGTTGCCATACACCCTTCACTACCAGACATTGCTTTAATTGTACCAACAACATGGTTGAGTACGAAGCGTGCATCTTGGGTCTTAAAGATGCTATTGACTTAAGAATCAAATTCCTGAGCGTATGTGGGTATCTAGCCTTGGTGATCAATCAAGTCAAGGGAGGATGGGATACAAAGCATCTGAATCTTATCCCTTACCGAGAACATGTGCTAACCTTGATTCCATACTTCGAAGAGATTGCATTTGAGCACATCCCAAGGGAATAAAACCAGTTGGCGGACGCCTTGGCTACCATTTCATCCATGTTTAAGCTCAGATGGGACAACGAGGCTCCCAGAATTACCATTGAAAGATTCGACGAGCCGGCACACTGCTACGAAATTGATATGATTGAGTAGAAGAGAAACCTTGGTTTCATGAAGTAAAAAGGTATCTTAAGGCTCAAGAATACCATGAAGGAGAATCTATCAATGATAAGAAGTTCCTACGAAGGTTCTCATCTAAGTTCTTCTTAAGAAATGGAATTCTATACAGGCGCAACCATGATTAAATTCTGCTTCATTGTGTGGACAAGAAGGAAGCAGAGAAATTTATGGAGGATATGCACGAAGGCATCTTTGGTACTCACTCCAGCGGGCATACTATGGCTAAGAAAATCTTGAGAGTAGGTTACTATTGGTCGAATATGGAAATTGACTGTCATCACCACTTGAGAACTTGTTATAAGTTCCAGATCTATGCTGATAAAGTTTATGTGCCTCCAATACCTTTGAACGTCATGAATTCTCCTTGGCAATTCTCCATGTGGGGAATTGACATGATTGGAGAAATCAAGCCTATTGTATCTAATGGATACCTTTTCATTCTCATTTCCATTAACTACTTCACAAAATGGGTTGAAGCACCTTCATTTACCTCCGTTACCAAGAATATGGTAGCCCGGCTCATTAAGCATAACCTCATTTGTCGTTATGGCATCCCTGAGATAATTCTCATAGACAATGGTACAAACCTCAACAACACTATGAACTCTGCATGCAGTTTAAGATCAAGCACCACAACTCCTCTCCATACTGACCAAAGATGAATGGCACAGTGGAAGCCGCCAACAAAAACATAAAGAAGATTATGAAAAATATGGTTGTGACTTACAAAGACTGGCACAAGATGTTACAATTTTCTCTTCATGGCTATCCCACATCAGCACGAACATCAACTGGGAAAACCCCATTCTCTTTAGTTTATGGCATGGAAGTTGTCTTGCTTGTCGAAGTGCAGATTCCTTCTCTAGGGATTATGAAAGATGCAGAATTAGATGAAGACGAGTGGATTCAGAATAGGTTGGATTAGTTAAATTTGATTGATGAGAAAAGGCTCACGGCTGTCTGTCACGGTCAGATTTATCAAAAGCACATGATCAAGACATTCTACAAGAAGATTAAACATCGGGTATATCAGGCTTGTGACTTGGTAATAAAGGGCATCATTCTACCACAAGGTGATCCCAGGGGAAAATGGACTCCCACCTATGAGGGACCATTTGTTGTCAAGAAAGTATTTTTCGGGCGGTGCTATGATACTAACCACTATCGGCGGTGAATATTTACCACACCCTGTGAATGCAGGCATAGTCAAAAGATACTACGCATAAAAACGACCCTCTAGGTTAACTGGCCTAGGAAAAATAAAGGCATCCCGGCGAATCAAAAGGGTTTGGGCAAAAATTTGGGATATATGTAAAAGATTGTACACCTGGCAAGTCGAAAACCTGAAAAGGCGGCTTGGGCAAAAAATGGTATCATGGTGGAATGAAAACCCGAAAGGGTGGTCCAGGAAAAAGTTAGGGATTAAAAGAGTACGATTATGTCTCATTGGATCACTTACAATAAGCTTTATTACCAATTTCAAGTTCAAATGGTGCAAATTGATTCAATCAACTCCTTCTGACAACAAGGGATGAGATGTTCAAAGACATAGGGGCAATAGTAGGGTTGAAACCCAACGATATCGTTTCCACGTAGCTATATGTTTTTTTCACTTTGTACTCTTTTCATTTCACGACGATTTCCTCTTACTAGGATTTATGTCTCTTTGTACAAAATCGTCTGCTTTTGGGCAAACTATCAATACAAATACACCTTAAAGTTCAAACTTTTTGTTTTTCCTGTTTTGCTTGCAAAAACGTCCAATGACTAAAATTGAATTAACATGTGCATATGAGCATGATTAACTGTTAACAAATATATACAAAAGAACAAGAATAAGTATTTACTCAGGATTCTAGGAGTTGGGATGACATTCAAGCTGTCCATGAATCCCCACAAAGCCACTTCTATGAGATTATCCCCACAGAGTAATCTTCACAAATTCATCCCAAATAAGGATGTATTCCCTGTATTTTTCCCAACCTATGGAGTTCCAATCAGTATAGTTCACAGAAATTCTCTTCCTCAACTGAGTTTGAAAACTGTAAAGCCAAATTCCCCAAGAGAGTTTGTTTCTTCAACAGAATACTTCTCCGTCAACAGGGTTTATTTCCCCAACAAATTATAGTCTCTTTAGCTTGAGTCTATTCCTCAAATTTCTATGAATCACCAGTAAAATTCCTCTCCTCAGTGAATCCACCATTATACCCAGAGAGTCGCCACGAAACCTGGAACAAGACCAGATATCAGTCAACTATATTTTCCCCAGACGAGTCAGAAGGTTATCTATATCTTTTATCCCCAATCAGGGTATATAAGAATTAAATTCCCCAGTAGAGAAATGAATAACCAATGTTCCTAAAACTCTTCCCCCCACAGAAGAAGTCAACATTCCCCAGCGGAATTTCCTCAAACAAAAGACAAGAATCCCCAGTGGAAGCATTCTAAACAAGATTGAAGATACACATACTCTTCATCCCTAGAAATAGTCAGGGATTTATTTTCCCTGGCAAAACACAACACGGGTTTACAAATACACTTCACAATATTTCACATTCATACTTCATAGCATATGTATACGAAATGCATGTAACATAGTCTCATTTATTTTGAGAACACCATTATGCAATGCATTTCATACATCATGACATTGTATACATCTAACTCTTTACCTTTTCAGGAAGGATCAATCAACAGACGGATATCATCATCAATTCTCAAAACAGATTGTAGATTAATTCCCAAAACAAGACAGGGTGAATATCTACATGATGGACACTTCCTTCAAACATATGCTGGCTTAGATTAAATCAACCAAAGATTTATTATGGTACTTATCCCAGTAGACCTTTTCTGGCTCAGATTAAATCGACCAAAGATTTATTCTGATACTTCTTCCAATTAAAGACAAAAAGAACTCTTTTGGCTCAGATTAAATCGACCAAAGATTTATTCTAATACTTCTCCCAATAGACTTTTTATGGCTCAGATTAAATCGACCAAAGAGTTATTCTGATACTTCTTCCAATTAAATACAAAAAGACCTCTTTTGGCTCATAATAAATATACCAAATATTTATCATGATACTTCTTCCAGTAGACCTTTTCTGGCTCAGATTAAATTGACCAAAGGTTTATTCTGATACTTCTTCTAGTTAAAGACAAAAAGACCTCTTTTGGCTCATATTAAATTGACCAAAGATTTATTCTGATACTTTTTCCAGTTAAATACAAAAAGACCTCTCTTGGCTCAGATTAAATCAACCAAAGATTTATTCTGATACTTCTTCCAGTTAAAGACAAAAAGACCTCTTCTGGATCAAATTAAATAGACCAAAGATTTATTCTAATACTTCTTCCAATTAAAGACGAAAAGAAATCTTCTGGCTCAAATTAAATAAACCAAAGATTTATTTTGATACTTCCTCCAGTAGACATTTTCCTGGCTCAGATTAAATTGACCAAAGATTTAATCTGATACTTCTCCCAGTAGACCTTTTTTGGCTCAAATTAAATCGACCAAAGATTTATTCTGATACTTCTCCCAGTAGACCTTTTTTGGCTCAGATTAAATCGACCAAAGATTTATTCTAATACTTCTCCCAGTTAAAGTCGAGCATGGACTTAGTCTAATTTCTCTAATCAATAGTTACTTTGGATGATATCTGTAAGCCCATCTCTGACAACTTTTCATTACCTCTCCAAATGTCATCTTGAAGCCCATTCCCGACACGATCAACCAACAACATTACATCGTGCACAAGCGAGTGCAAATTTCTGGGCACTTAAGTGTTCAATCATCTTCCACCTTCAAGTCACGAATGGTGGACTTGCCAATCTAACTCTTTAGGTTTAAGAAGATTGAACAGGGGAAACTATTGTACCCCAAAATTTTACCTCCCTTTTTTGTCAATACATTTCTTTCAAACGTTCTTAAATGCTCAAGGATTCTCAAGACTTGATCAGACAAGCTCACCTCCTAAGCACTGGGTCCATAGCTAGGGTTTTGGTTTTCTCAAGGAAAATTGGACTTCTAATGCCCCAAGTGACTTTCATGATTCATCATATGTCTCCAAGAATGCTCATGTCAAATTTCAAGCCTTGCATCACAAATTTAGTCATTCAATTGCTTAGATGAGTGAAAATCAGTTGTATTGGGTAAAAAAGTTAACTGTGGTCAACATACAGTCAAACTTTAAGATTTTTTGTAAACATCAATATTTTGAAGTTATATTAACCATTTGATCAAGGGTTGATCATAATTCCTCAAGGAAAGCATTCAAATCATCAAAGGTGAAAAATTGACCAAATTACGGTTTTGACTGAGAGTGACTGATCATTCAATTTTGACCTAGTACATGACCTAATGACTTAAAGCATGATCTTAACGACTCAAACAAAAGATCTTGACCTAATTACATGGTTCAAGACATTTCCAAAGGTTCAAGAGATTGATAGTTGAAGAATTAAGATCAACTGATGAAAAGTCAACAGTCACACAAAAGTCAAACTTTAACTTTTTGGTCAACTTTGAACTTCAAAGATCAAGAGTTATTAAAACATTCAAATTTATAAATCTTGATCAACAAGAATAAAAAAATTCAACAAAAATTAAAAATTTCCAATACTTAGAAAAATTCTAAGTGTTTTTTGTCCTTGATAAATTCACTATTTCATGACCATTTTTCACTAAGATACAAGATGATTCAATGAAAACTTTCAACATGAAAGTTGTAAAGCTTGATGAATTATACAACTTTGTTCTTGAGGGTTTATGTCTAAAAATTTCTTGGATTAGAAGATATAGGCACATAAAGTCATGACATTTTTATCTAACACTTAGAGAAATTTTCAACAAGCTTGGTCAGATTTTTTGTCCCAACTTCTTGGCCAAATTTAACCAAGTTCCAATTTGATTTAGCCAAAGTGGTAAACATGAAAGTTGTAAAAAATGTTCCAAGCTTTAAAAAATGTCAAAGAACACATTCTTATCATGCTTGAGCTAGGAGATTCGAAGTGATGAAGTTGGGCATCCATTCTTGAATTATATGTCATATTTGTGAATAGATCAAGAATAAATCCTCATTCCATGCTACATAATCTTGCTTTCCAAGCCTCTTAACTTCTATATCACTCCATAATTAAATGTTTGCACAAAAAATTTAGCTATGGTCCATTTGATTTAAGCATTGTCCAAACCATTTTGCCATTTTTGGCACAAAGTTAACATTGCCATTCTTGCAAAGTTGCTTTAATCACAAAGTCAACTTCTTGAGCCTCTAACTTGCTCCCTCTGCACACACTCAACACAAAATCCAAAATAAACATGTTTAAATTGCCTAACCACTTTAGATTGATTTGTACTTCACATTGAAACTATGTATTTCAAATATTACTTCATTTACAATCCAACCAAACCACAACATGTGATCTTGCAAATCTGATCAGCTCCTTTCCTCCAACCTTTCTTTATAAATATGAGGTCCATTTTCAAGGTAGACACGATTTCATTAGCTTTCTAACCCTCTCAAATTCTCCCAAGTCAGAATTGTACACAAAACCTCCATTGGTTGCAAATTCTGACCTTGAACTTTAAACAATTAATCCACTCGTGTGTTTTCATTCTAAATCATCCACAAAGTTTCTATAACTCATTAAGAAGCTATTCAGACACCTGTTATACCATTGTAACATCACCTTCATCATCCTCCATTTTCAAAAACAGAGCTCTGCATTTTGACTTGTCTAGAAGAATCCAGGCACTCTCAACTTGAGTTCAGTGAAGCTATCCAGATCATCACAACACCTCCAGGAGTGCTCCAACTTTAAACATGATTCTCACTTTTGAGGTAAGTTTTCTAAACTTTGAACTTTCTATACAAGCATCGTTAATGTTTACTTTCTGAATAAAAAATATAGACATCATTGCCTTGAAGCTAACCATGTGCTTACATTTCATTTATCTTGCCTGAGTGATGAGAATTTTGGATTTGAAATTTCTGAAATATTAGGGTTCAGTTTGGTACCAACAAAAATTCACTTTAATCTTTGAATGTTAGCTTATGTTAATGGCAAGGTTAGATTCGTGGTGAAATAAACAAGCAACTTTCACGTTTACATTTTTAAAAATGATTGAGAAATGGAAGAGTTTGAATATTCAAAAATGTTGTTGAAGTTACTGGCGCGAGGAAGAAGATGAAGTCCATTCAGAAACAAGTTTGTAATATATTTAATAGTTATTGTTTTAACTATCGGATGTATCACCACCCCAGTAGTTAAAGCACGTGATTGTGACTATACGGACCTGGGTTCGAGCCCCAGCGGTACCCTTTTATTTGTTTCATATTTTCTTATTTCAGATTCAATACAAACAAGTTCCACAAGCGCATGGTGTATGTTGTACCCCAAAATTTGCCCTCCCATATTCTTCAAGGTTTGGGTTAAGAATCATCTTCAAATGGTTCAAGGTTTCTCAAGGGTTGCACAGTCCAAATGCCTCCTAAGCCAGTCAAAATTAGGGTTTTGGTTCCTTCAATGAATTTGGGGTTTTCAATGGTCCAATCAAGTCTCATATGCCTATACACATTGTCAAGCATCTACATGTCAAGTCTCAAGACTCACAATGTCAAATTGCACAGTCAAAAGCTCCATTTGCTTCACAATCAACTGCAGGGGTAAAATGGTCATTTTACAGTCAAAAGTCAGAATTTTGGGTCAACATCTTATTTTGAGTCCACAATAATCATTTGATCAAGTCTTGATCATGATTCCACAAGCATGGCTCAAAAATCATCAAGGATGCAAAAGTTACTATTTTTGGACAGCAGAAAAGTCAACAGTATCTTGACCAAGGCATAACTTTTTCATGGTTCATCATAAAAATCCCATCCAATGCTCATTTTGAAGGGGATGACATTTCCTACAACTCATCTTCATACTCCAAGTTCAAGAAATGCTCTCACAAAAAGTTATCAATTTCTACATTATAGGTCAAATTCAAAAGTCAACAAAAATGCACTTTGAGTCAAAATCCATAACTTGAGATTGGTAAATCCAAATGACATGGGACCAAAGGCATTGGTTAGAGGACTTCAAGACCTTTCCAAAATGTCCAAGAACATGTTCATATGATCAAAATTGAGCAAGATATGCATTGGAGAAGTTGGGAAATTTTCATGAATTTGCAAAAAGTCAACTTTGCTCAAAACACCTTGTTTTTGCTAATGGGCCTCAAATTTCTTCTTGAAACTTTATCCAAGGCCTATGCACGACCCATCAAGCCTATTTGAATTTATTTTCTTATTTTTATTAATTAATTGGATTTTTAATTGATTTTAATTCATTTAATTAATTTAAATTGTAGGAAATTCAAAGATATGGTTTTTTCAATCTTTTTTTGAAGCAAGAATGACCTAATCAAGCTGGCAAATTCGTGTGCAAATCAAAGGGACAAGAATCTCCAAGTTTGGCAAGTTTTTCCAATCAAAAAGATTCAAAAATATATGATTGCAAATCAAATATTGAATCATCATTCCATGGATCTTTTGTGCAAGATTGTAACCTAATTCCCTTTCCACTATAAGTAAACAAGCCAACCCTAATGCCATGGACGTGAATTTGCTGCAAGAAAGCCATAACCACTTTTGAAAAAACTCAAGAAATTTGAAAACTGATTTCCATATTCTAACGTGATTCAAAGGCATTTATTGTTTCTAATACATTGCAGGGGTTCCCAGAGACATATTGCAATCAAAACCACACACTAAAGCTTAAGAAATCCTCAAGAACAATCACACGGTTTGATGATTTTTTCCATAATCGTAACTCATTATTCATGCATCATTAACGTGATTTTTTGTGTGTTTTACATTGCTAGAACTCCCATGAAGCTAATGGTACAGGTTGATTGAATTATAACACGCATAATCACAAAGTGCCATTAACGAATTTTAGGGTTCATGAGTTCTTGAATTAGGGCTTTCCAAATCCAGTAAAATTGGGACCCCTAATGCATATGGTTAGAATCGTCAAGGCCAGACGAACACAAAGCTACCATCGCGAAATATTTATATAGCCTGTGGGGCTACTCGCTATTTTTCCTCATGATATTTTGTGGGGGTTAAAAACCCCCGCTATCTAATATGTATTTTGCAGGTTCAGTGAAGACGATGATGAGGTGGTGATGCGTGGTTGATCTATTCAAAAATAAGCGCGCGTTTTCTTTTATGCAGCATACTGCTTGATTTTTTAATATAATGTTTACTTAGTATTATAATATCAATTGCAGCGTAATGGCCTAGTGGATAGTGCGTTGTCCAAGAATCATTGGGACCTGGATTCGAGTCCCAGGTCCACCAAAACTCCTATATTATTTTGTTTAACATGATCACATGCAGGGAAACAAAAGCGTTCTACCATGTATCTCCAAGCATCCAAGCGCCAAGTGGCCTTAAGCACCAATCCAGTGGTCAGAGGTGAATGATCACCATGTTCCCAGTCAACCAGCGCCCTAGGCAATTACCAAAGTCAAACAGGCTTGATAGCTTAATGGGCCATGAATTGATTACTAACCTCCTAATGGGCCAGCACACCCCCCCTGGTTTATTATTTTCTTATTTTCTTTCTTTTCTTTTATTTTCTTTTACTAATTATTATTATTAATTATTATTATTATTATTTAATTAACTTAATTAATACTTTTCATAATAAATTCAGACAACTAAAAAATGTAAATATTTTTATTATTATTATTTATTAATTTCACTTTATTATTTTGTAAATAAATACTAACACAAATCAATTTAGTTAATTAGGTTAACTTTAATTCTTTTTCACAATAAATAAAATTAATATAGAAAATAGGGTTTTTACTAACTTGTGACTTTTTATTTTTATTCTCATTAAAACATTAAAAAACTAAAAAATACATTTTTTCTTTTAATTATTTAATTAATTAGAATTAGGTTTAATTAATTGCAAAAAAGGACCAAAATTCATTCGTTTCTCAAAAAGGGTCAAAACCCTAAGGACGTCCCCGATTTAATTTCTTTTCGCGCATATTTATTTTTGATTATATTTATGTAATTGCTCCGAGAATGTAATAGATAATTAGGACTTTTATCGCTTTCTTTATTTTCTCGCAATTTACTTTTCAAGGGTTATGTTTTTGGCGATGTAAATACCCGACGCCTTGTAATAGCGTAGATTTACTTTCCGCAAATTATTAACTATTAACTATGCATGACAAGACTTGTATGAAATTAAAACCAATCCGTAGCTCACCATAATACATGTGCAAAGATAATCTTAAACTGAATCCTGACACACTCGCACATGCCACTCCTAGGGTACGCCTCACTTGGTTGCCTCGACGTGGTCATTGAGTATAGGGTGTTTTAGAGGTCGCCCTCCTGTCTAAAGATCCAGTTGCCTCGAAATGGTTGCCTCGGATAAAAAGGATCTAGGACATTAGGGTTACCGCTAAGGCGTCCTACTATTGCTTTGGTGACCATACATGTCCCTATAATCGAATTGACCCGAATAACTCCAACGATGTTGCTACCTACTTCTCAATAGTGGGATAGTACTGTCTAAAGGACATTTACACAGCTTAATTCCTTAGAGTAGGTAGATTTCTCCCGGGTACTTGCTCTTTCAAAACATAAAAAAAAAAAACTTTTCGCACTTACACTTTCAAACAAAGTTTCCAAACAAACACTTCATACACTCTTGAGGACTGATACAAGAGTTACCTAGAAGTTTTCAAAACGAAACTTTTTCAAAACCCACAAAACACAAGAAAAGCAAACATTTTTGAAAACATAGTGAGCAAGTACCTAAGAGCCCGTGGATAACCACGGATAGAAAGGGTGCTAACACCTTCCCTTTCTATAATCTACCTCCCGAACCGAGAAACATCTCGAAAAGGAATTTTGCTGTGCTTTTGTCCTTTCCTTGTTGGAGAAAATAAAAGACGGTGGCGACTCTTGCTTACTGCGACATTTCGCGAACCAACATTTCAAAACAGTCAGTTCTATTTCCACCGATCATTGTACCATTCTCCATCACCCTCTGATCATCACAAGGCCATGATCCAATGCACTACATGTGTGTCCACATGATGAACCATCAAAGACTATCACCACTGGATCAAACAGGCGTTGGGCTCTCTATGTTGGGCCTGGGATTTCTGCTACTCTTCACTCCCCTTTTACCAACTTGCAAGCCCATTTTTATTCTTATTTTATTTTTCTGATTCAAACAAAAAATCTATTTTGGGCCTAATATTCCTTTTCACACCCTCCAATTTCCTTTTACAAACTCCAGGCCCAATTGTTTTATATTTTCTTTTCTTTACTTTTATTTATTTATTTAATTTAATTAAAATACAAAAATATAATTTTTATTTTTATAGGAAATTATATTTAGGTTTTTTTAATTAGTTAATTTAATTGTTGACAAAATTGATTTAATTTTAATCACCTTAATTTTGTTAGAATTAGGTTATATTTCAAATATCTTTTCTAAATAAAACTCAAGAAATATTTTCTAAATACTTAGAATTATTTAGACTTTATTAATAAAAGATCACTTAATCACATCTTATTTTGCAAATAGAATTAGGTCTAATTCTTTATCTCACATTGTTGTACCCCAATTTTGAGCCCCTAAGATCCCTTCGTCATACCATGTTGATTCAATCACAACAAGATCACATTAGGGCTTTTGGTTCTTCTCCCTATCTTTAGCTTTGCTCTTTGAGGAATCCCCAAGCACCTTGACTTGTTTTCTTTTGTGATCATGAATATTTTGTCTTGATTTTCTTTCTAATTAATAAAATTCAATGTTAGTTTGTCTTACTTGTTAATAATGTAGGTAAAGGCAATGAGGCTTAGCAAGTAGATCCATGGGTTCATGAGTTTATTTCCATGACCTAGTCAATAAAGCTTGAGAAATTCAAACCTCATCATTGAAGTTGTTTTGGAAGAAATGTAATGGCAAGGTTTATTTTTGGTTCACCACATTTCAAAGTTATCACAATTGATTCAAAATTACAAGTGATTGATGAAAGAGGTTGTCATGATTGGACAAAGTCTTGTTCCCATTGGTCACAAGTGCATATTTCTCTCAATTCTCAAGATATGGAAGTGGTTTTGGTTTCTATGAGTTCTCATTATCATCCTCAACAACTTCTATTTACAAAGCAAGAGTTTTGGTACAAAAAGGTTGTTCAAAATTGTCAATGTTCCTCAAAGCAATTTCTTGATCTAGGAGATAGGGTTTTGAACTTCAAAGAAGGATATCTTGTTCATCTTTTGGTATTTTTGAGTGATTCCAAAGGAATTCTTCTCTTCAAATTGTTATCAACAAGTCACTTCAAATGTTTCAAGTAGGTTTCATGTGGAAGAAACTTTATGATGAAGAAAGATTACAAGTCCTCCAGATGAACCCCCAATTTCTTATATGTGACTTTAAATAATCATAACTTGGTCAATTTTTATCACCTTGAGCCTACTATTTTTCCATAATGATCTTGAGTATGTGAACTTTATTGCTTCTTTTATATGCAAAGTGACAAAATGGATGGAAGATTCCCTAAGGATGCAAAAGATTATAGGTCATTTCATGATATTTTGCCAACTTCAACAATTCATAACTCTCTCAATTTTTGGATATTTTTAATGGTTTAAGTTTGAAAATGTCATTCAAGAGGTCTATTTCATGCCATATTTTTAGGTAAATAGCAAATTCTAAGTGGAAGGCCATGTTTGGATGTAAAACATTATAGGTCACTTTTGAAGAAAAATTTGAAATATTTCTAAGTATGGAAAGTCAACATTTTCCCCAACTTTGACTCAATGCAACTTTCAGCTCAAGCGTCCATTTGATTCCATTATTTTTCCATTGCAAAGCTTGTAACCTCATCTTTCTAAATCATCAAGAATCAAGCCCAAAGACCCCTTGAGTTGAAGATGTCATTATTTTGAAATTGGTAACTTGGAACTGAATTTCTCACCAAGTCAGAATTCTGAAATCCATAATGTGGCCTCTAATCGCAAGATTTATGTGTGTTTTTTATTTAAACTTGATTAAAAAACTTGCTAGAAGTGTTTAGCACCTCAAAACACAAAGATTGGATGAGTTTTGATGAAAACGAGATCACACTTCACTCATGCATCAGGTTCACACAAATTCCCTCCAAAATGCACCATTCACACTTCCTTTTGATCCTATTTGCTTCTCCTATAAATACATGAGCTATCCCATTCATTTTCTCAAGCATGGATAGCCAGAATCACTCTGCCAAACTTGCTCCATAACTCAATTTTCTGTAACTTTGAAATCAGTGCTCAAGCCTTTTTCAATCCAATTTTCTATCAATTCACCTTCCTTGATCTTCCCTGAAGATAACCATACAATTACCTTCAAGAATTATGCCCTATATTGCTCCATAGATGTCCAGTTTCAGAGCTCTGCAATTCAACTTCAATAGGTAGATTTCTCCATCAATTCTTCACAACTTTGGTATCATTGTGAAGCTCTCATTGCCCTGGTTCTAGTCGCAACACTTACTTTTATCTGGAAAAGACGAAACGAATGGCATAGGTATGAGCTTCTAATTTTACAGTTTGAGAGACCTGCAATTCAGGTTGGCTGCAGGTTGAAGATGAACAATGTGTCATCTTATAACCAATGAAGGCGCGCCACTTGTTTTTTTTTAAATCTTATTTAATTAATGATTCAGTGCTTTATTCACTAAAGTCCATAACATGCACAGCGCGCCAGGTCCACTTGATCTGTTTACTAATGCATTTTGACATTGATCAGATGGCCCATATTTTTTTGGTTTGATATTTTATTTTCTGACTTTTATTTTAATTGTTTTAAATTTCAAAAAACCATAGAAAATTCATTTTTAGTCAAAAAAATATGAAAAAATTATGAAAAATAATTTTGATTTTTCTCTTTCTGATTATAAATTTTTAACAATTTTATTTTGAGTTTTGATATTTTTTATAAATTTTCACTTTATTTGAATTGTTTTAAATGTTTAAAAATACTTTTATGCATTTTTAAATTCTGAAAAAAATATGGAATGATCCAATGATATTGTGACAAATATTGGTGACTCCATTTATTTTTTAGTTCTGCCTTTGTTATTTTTTTTTATCATTTTTGGTCTATTTTACTCATTTCTTTTAATTTTAAAAAATAGTTTCTGACTTTAAAAAATTACCAAAAATTTTATAAAAATATTTTAGTTCATTTCTGATTTTTTCATGGTCTTACTTAATTTTTCTTGATTAATTTGAACATAGTTGATATTTTTCTCTTTTATTTCTATTTTAAAACATTTTAAAACCCTTTTTCATATATATATATATATATATATATATATATATATATATATATATATATATATATATATATATATATATATATATATATATATATATATATATATATATATATATATATATATATATATATATATATATATATATATATATATATATATATATATATATATATATATATATATATATATATATATATATATATATATATTAAATGAAATATTATTTTGTGATTATTTTCTGGATAATCTTGGGTTGAATTTTTTATTATGTACTTTGTTAACATCATTGGATCCATGGTGTTGAGTTTAACTCCATAAATGGGTGAATGATTTTAATAATAGTTTGATTAAAATTTAATTCAAATGTGGTTTGTATATTCTTCCCCACCCTTTTTCATCTTATCTCTTTCTTATTGCACTAAGTGTTATTGGAGCATGATCTCCATATCATGTCTCAAAACAAATGGTGCATAAATTGCTATTGACCGGCCTCAAAATAGGTGCGACTTTTATATAAGTCTAGCTATGATTGCTTAACATAACGCTAAATTTTGTCCTGATTCGAATAAATGATCATTCGTGGCCCAAACCTATGTTTGCAAGCCCAAGTATGTTAATTTGATCCCTTTGATCCAATAACTTTGAGATTTATTGTGTGGAGGCTTTGGTTCTACCAATCCTCTAATGCATCTACAACACTTTTGGTCAACGCGGATCACTTAAACAGCGTTGATCATTAAATGGTACTTTTGAGGATTCCAAATAGATGATATAGTTGACAAAAAGCAAATGCAACTTGTTGTGTGGAGGCTTTGGTTCTACCAATCCTCTAATGAGTTCCAGATGCAAGTTTCAAGATGGTCATCCAACTAACAACTAATTATATAATTGATTTTACTTTATGCTTTTATTTTTTATGCTTCATGTACCATTAACTTTAAGCATTACATTTCATGTTATTTGTATTTTGCTCACTTGAGCATTTATGTTCTTGTTATTTTTATTTTGCTCACTTGAGCCTTTCTTTTCTTTTCCATGACACCTAATAATCAACATGAACCCTAAAAAACCCTTTAATGATACTTGGACTATTTAGTTACTATCCTTGGCATTATGGAGTATTGGACTTCTTGGACTTAGGATTATAAACCTTGACATATGTTGGAGACCTTGTGGCCTTAATTGATATTTTGTCTGGAGTTCTTGAGGTTTACCGTAAGATATTGGGTTGTTTGTTTGTTTTGTATGCAGGTCATTGTGATTACATACTTTGTTTGTAATCTGGAATTCACCTGTATACAGTCGTTACTCTGCCTAATTTTTGTGAAGACTTAATACACTTGAAGTTTGGTTTTCTCAAGAGGTCTAGTATCTTTGCTTGCTTGGTTTCAATCCAAAGAATTAGAATTCTATTTTGACTCATAATGTCAAGTATTGGCTTCTTGTTGTTTTGATGGTCCTTATCCCTAGCTTTTACCTTATGCTTTAGGATAGTCTCTTCTTCTCCTCTCGTCTTCTTTAATTTCAAAAATCTTCTTCCTCCTTTTGAAAACACTTCTCGTTTTTAAACTTGAACCACTGTCATAATAAACTTGGACTTATGTCCATGCATTTTTTTTTAAAACATTTTCATAAATAAACTTCAATCAACTTAATAATACCTTGACATTTTTTGTGAGAAGACTAAAATTCATTCAATCTCATTTCAAACAATTTTTCCACTTTGGATTTTACTTTGAACTTTTCTCAAAAGATTGGACTCTTGTCAATCCTTGTAGTGACGCAAACTACTATACTTATACAATATGTAGTGAAGTGAGATATTTTCCACTTGGGTGTTGAGTGAGGCATTGTTGATTTTAAAATCCAAGCCATATCCTCCACTTTAAGATGATGCAAATTCTCCTTTCTCATGATTGTGTGTAGTAAGTATGTTTTCCACACGGACAATAACGATGATGTCTTATCTCATAAAATTAACCAACACACTTGTGTTTTAAAATTTTTTAAGGTGAACTACGTGTACCCTGATCCCCTATTTCACGAAATATGGTACGTAGGCATTAAAGGTTCGCAACCGCGGCGGGTGCAAAAATCATAAAAAATATATATACTTCTTTTCTCACCTCCACCATCTATTTTTCATACAACATTTTATAGCCAAAATATACAGATTTTTTACAAAGAGGTTTCTGCGGAGTACCGTAGATGTTTAGGGTGCTAATACCTTCCCTTTGCATAACCAACCCCCCTTACCTTGAATCTTTCCCCCCTCTCTTGGGTTATTCGCTCTTTTCCCATTCCTTTGGAAACAATAAAGCACGGTGGCGATTTTTATTTTGATCTATAAAAGTCAAGTCAATCCAATGGCTTAGTCCTAAACATTTATACCGCTACACAAATCTCAAATACTTTCTAAACAAAGAAACAACAAAACATTTTTTAATACTTAGAAATTTGTTAGGGTTTTTGAACATTTTCCCTTTTTATCATCTCCGTGCATTTATTTATTTTTCACATCATTATTTTCATAGTTATGTAATTGCTTATGGTTTGTAATAGATAATTAGGATTTATTGCTTTCCTCCCCCATTCACAAATTTGTATTCCCCATTCTCAAAGAATTGTAATAGCGCCGGATATTTAATTTTTGTAATTTATCACTTTCCATATTTCTGTTAGTAATTAGGGTTTGTATGACAAGATTAAAATTAATTATAGCAAAACCCTAATCCAAGACAAATAGTTGAATCAAGCACACTTTGCACACATGCACCTCTAAGGTTAACCTCGCTTATTACCTCAGATATAAACAGTCATATCCCTCATACGTGGGATGTTTTAGAAAAGACCCTTGATTAAAAGATCGTAGTCCCTCGATGACCTTTCTTTTTGCCTTTGCTAAACGATCTTAGTCCCTTACGACAAATTGCTAAAGCATCTTACAAGTTTCCTTCTATGTCTGTACAATGACCCACTCATGTCCCTCACATCCAATGGTAGGGCTTCCTACTAACTAATGGCAGGATAGAACTATCTAAAGGAGGAGGAAAAATAAAGACTTTTTTAGTAGGTAGATCGCTCGTAATCGCTTGCTCACAAACTAAAACAATTTCCACTCTTCACACTTTCAAAATAACTATTTTCAAAACACTTTTTTAAAACAAACATTTTGTATACATTCTCAATGTTACGAGAATCATTACAAAATTGCCTTCCATTGGCATTTTCAAAACGTCTTTCCATACACTCCTTTTCAAACAAATATTTCCAAAACAAAAATTTTGTATACATTCTCAACAATACGAGAATCATTGCAAAATTTCCATACTTAGGCGTTTTCAAAATATTTTCAAAACATACAAAAACAAAAAGCATTTCAAAAAGTGATCAAGCGATTAAGAGCATGTAGATAACTATAGATGAAAAGGGTGCTAACACCTTCCCTTTTCATAACCTACCCCCTGAACTCAAGAAAATTCTCAAAAGGTCTTTCCTGTTCTTTTCACCATTTCCTTTATTGGATAAAGAAAAGTCGGCGGAGAATCTTGCTATACACAACATTTGCGATAAAACGCAAAACACCAAGTCATTTCTCACACTGTGTTACAAAAACAAATGGGTGAAATTGAATTAAACAAGTTGAAAAGTGAAAAATTGAGAATTTAAAACAGGTCCAATTTCAACTTGTTTAAACAAAATTCACCACACAACATAAACAAATATAAACATGTTTGTTTTACGTCATAAGCTCGACGTCTTTATTATGCGAGCTAGTAACCTCCTCTCGTCATGTCATGGTATTGTTACACCGTGCAAACCTAAAGAAAGTGTCCTAACAAGCACACAACAAACATTACGAAAACGAGACAATTCACAACAATACGTGAAAACAAAGAAAAATACATATATGCACAAGTATGGAAAGTAAACATAAAACATGTACAAGTAAAAATGGACAAGTTTATGTACATATTCTATAAAAAAATATACATTAATCACAAAACTTAAAAACAAATAAATTATCGCAATGCAAAACAATAAACACCAATCCCCTGCAACAGCGCCATTTTGCAGGATGTGGTAAAGTGGCAAGCAAAAAGTAAAGTATTATTTTTACCGGGTGATATAGGTTATATCGTATCGTGTCCACAGAGATTGGTTTATTGAAATTCCGTTCGAAAAATCTCTCATTAATGAGTTTGGGGAGTAACTGGGTTGAAAGGAAAGGTATCAACATAAAACAAATGTATAAAAAGGATAGAAAAAATTATTCGGCTCTAATGTACTATACTCGTCACAAACTTATACCTATCGACCAGTTATAGTCAACCTACAATATTCATCAATGTCATCACATGTCAAACACAACACCCACTGTATCACCTCGACGAAGATCACTCAATCAACCTTTACAACACATAAGTCAATTGTGCTCGCTTGCATCGACGATCTCTCAAAGAGACACAAACAACACAGAGGCATTAATCACAGACACCGTAAGTGAATGTCAGCTCTAAACTATCTCTAGAATCTGGAAACTAACAGATAATCATGCTAGATAAGAATGCAAGCAGTATATGTCTATAGAAACTCAAATCCCTAGCACATAGCAAAAATTAAGGATAACAATCGACAAAGATTTATAAAGCACGTTTTATAGAATGTTATGGGCAACAAATATACATGAGTTCAAAGTAAATATCTATATAAAATCCAAAAAAGGGAAATACATAGAGAGGAGAAGAGATAAACCACAAATTTTCCAGTTTGTCTGTGTCGGTCGATGAGAAATCCACTTCCAATCATCCATAAGCAAAGCCCTAGTGTTTTTTTCTAAGCTAATCTATAAAAAATAAGGTTGATGGAATTTGGGAACAAAAACACCCCAAAAACCATAACAAAAAATGAACCGAAAATGAAATTATAAAACAAATCTCAGCAGACCGCGCTTAGCAGGCTCACCGCACTAAGCGGTTTGCATGATATTTACACATTGAACCGACCTAAACCGCTCTAAGCGTGTTATCCGCGCTAAGCACAATCCACGCTAAGCGGGCTCTAAAACTAAGCTTCTGCCAAAATGTCAAAACGCAAGCAACACACTATAAAATATGCTGAGCGCACTCGCGCTTAGCGGCCTTTTGCGTGCTAAGCGGGCTCTCCTGGAAAAAACTTCTCAAAACTGGTATTTTATTCCAAACACGTGCATCCGGAGTCGTGCCTTAGACACCTTATTTCTCGATGGTCCAAAATGAAACAAATACCTACAAAATGAATGGAAAAACATCAAATGATACACTATATACACAAAAACATAAATAAACACAAAATAAATATATTTACACAAAAAGCGGGTTTATTTAACGATTATTAATGACAAAGAGTTGATTAGTGCAACAAAAATTATATACAAAAATAACTACAATTTGCACTTATCATATGTCCTCCAAGATCATTGATTGATTTGGGGGTTTTTGTGTAACACATTCATAAGAGGATTACAGCCTAGTGAAAGCCTTTAGAGATAAAGAATGCAAAGGATCCTTTGGAGATAAATAACACAAAGGAAATAGCGCGAGGACAAAAAATCAAAAGTGAAGTCTTATGTTGCAATAGTTGAAATTGGTGGTGCCCAAAAGCTTTGGAGATAAAGTATGCAAAGGAGTAGCAAGATCCAGATAATCAATTTGTAGCTATTGTGTCTTGGTCTTTCTCAAGATCAAATTAAGAGAAGGGGTTGAATCAACAACAATTGTTAGGGTTTGTGTAATTTCTCTTGGAACACTTCTATAGTATCAAACTTTTAGCATAGTAAGTGCATGTCCCCGTGTCGTTGGTATTTGTCGCATTTTTTCACGTGCTCTTTTGCATCGTGTTACATGGTTGGCCAGTAACACCCTGCTCGTAGATCTTTCCTGGTGAGGAATCTTCCACCTAGATGTTGGCCATTTATCCCTTTATGGACTTTGAGTAAGATGCAATACGCTTTACTCTGGTCAACTTGTTTGAGGAGGGGAATGGAAAACCCTCTCCTGTATAATTTGCCTTCGACCAGGATGTATGAGTAGGCTCTTAGTCTTACCACATCCGTTTCTTTTTAGTCGACGGGTAGCTTAACTTTTGTGAGGTAGTCGTGCACGAGGGTCATCCAGCAGTCGTTGTTCACTATGGTGAATATTGCCAAAGTTGAGGGAGGTCTTTGGGTACTTGGTCGAGGAAGAATTTCCTGTATCACCGATTTGTTCCCCCCTTTTCTCTTTGTGCTTGCTAGCTTGGAGAGGATGTTTCTCGGGCGTTATGTTCGCGGGGAACATGTTGTATGTCTATTGATTTGAATTTCTTTTTTCTCTCCTGGACCAGGGCCCAATATTCAGCGAAGTGATCAATTTTCACCTGATATTCTCCTCGGACCTGGGACGCAACAAGCTGAGGGTCGTGAAGATTTTTACCTCCTCGGCTCCCAGGTCTTCGGCTATGCGTAAACCTATTAGGAATGCCTCGTATTCGGCCTGGTTGTTCGGGGTCAGCATGGATAATGTAAGGGAGACTTCGATTAAGGTTCCTTCTTTGTTTTCCAATATAATGCCCATGCCACATCTCGTCGATCTGGAGGCACCGTCAACTAAAATTATCCACCGGTGTGCTACATCTAGGGGTGTAGGCGAGGTTATTTCAGCCACAAAGTTCATCAGTTCTTGAGCTTTGAGGGTCTTTCTGCCTTCACACTAGATGCCTAACTCAGAGAGTTCTAATGACCATTTAAACATTATGCCCTCCATGTCAGGCCTACCGAGCAGTTGCTTTATTGGTTGATCCGTTCGGACGATTATGGTATGCGCTAGGAAATAGTGCCTAAGTCTCCTCGCTGTATTGATGACGGCTAAGGACACCTTTCCAATTTGTTGTAACCTCATTTTCAATCCCTGCAGGGCCTTGCTTGTAAAGTAGATTGGTCTCTGTACTTCTGGGGTTTCTCTGATTAGTGATGCGCTTATTGCCTCAGAGGATATGGCCATATAGAGATAGAGGGATTCATCCTTCTCTGGTTGAGAAAGGACAGTTGGTTGCGATAGTTCTTGCTTCAAGTGGGTGATATATTGCTCGCATTCGACCATCCATTCAAAGGGAGCTTCTTTGTGGAGGAGTTTAAAGAGGGGGAGCGCATGCTGGGCGGATTTTGTGATGAATCAAGAGAGCGAAGTAAGCATACCATTTAGGATTTAAATGGACTTTTTTGAAGTGGGCGTTGGAAACTCAGAAAATGCTCGACATTTGTCGGGGTTTTCCTCAATCCCTCATTCTGTGAGGTAGAATTTAAGGAGTTCGCCTGCCCGTACACCAAAGGTTCATTTTTCTAGGTGTATTTTTCTATATCAAATCGCATTTGGCACTCTCTGTCCTGCTCGAACACTTTCTTCAAGTAGAGGGCATGGTTGATCTCTTCCTTCGATTTGACAATCATGTCGTCCATGTAGACTTCGAGCATGTCGCCTATTTCGTTACGGAAGACTTTGTTCATCATGCGCTGATAGGTAGTGCATGTGTTTTTCAGGTCAAAGGGAATTACGTTTTAGTAATAGTTGTTCGACTCGGTAATGAAAGCGGTATATTTTTTGTCCGTTTTTGCCATTGGAATTTGGTTGTATCCAGAATATGCATCCATAAAAGATAATTATTTGAAACTGTCATCATATATTTGTAGGCAACATCGAGGGACAAGATCATTTCTCATAGGCAACTCGAGGGATGTTAAGGGACTATGATCTTTATGATGACTTTTGGATTGAGGGTCTTTTGTTAAGATATCCCTACATTCGAGGGACATGACCATTGCTTTCCGAGGCAACCAAGTGGGGAGTACCCTAGGGGTGCAAGTATGCAGCAGTGTTTGTTTTCAGATATTTATCTTGTAATTAAGTGATGCTATGTTTAATTAGTTTACCGGTCTTTCCATACAATCCTATTAGTCTAAGCATTGCATAAAATATAGTAGCAGAAGGTAAAGGTGAAAATGTAAACCTAGACTTTACAGACCTTTGGGGCAGTTACATAATAATGAAGAGTGTGGAAAAGAAATCCTAAAACTATTACATCCCGGAAGCAATTACATAATTAGAAGAAAAAATGCGAGAAAAGATAAATCTATGCTATTACATTGATAATGCGACCTATACAATTTTCCTAGAAATTAAAATGTAAAAGAATAAATAAAAAGAAATTAAGGAAAAATTAAAACCTAAAATTCTAAGTTAATGTTTTTGGTGTTTTTTGTAGAAAATAATTTTAAGTTAATTAAAAAACCTAATTCTAACTAATTTTAATAAAAAAAATTAATTAACTTAATTTATTAATAAATGAAAAAAAGCCAAAAATTCAGTTACTAACTAAAACAAAAACCTAATCCTAATTTATTAAAAAATGGTTAATTAAAGGGTTAATTACAAAGAAAACCTAAAATCTAATTATTTTCCTAATTTGCAAAAAAAAGTTAATTAATTAAATTAAAGAGTTAATAAAAAAAAGAGTTAATAATAATTAAAAAAATTAAAACCTAAATTAATTAGGGTTTGTAAAAAAGGTTAAGTTTGTCAATTAATAGGGTTTTTGATTTAAATAAAATTAGAGTTTATATGAATTTAGGGTTTTTAAGGAAGATATTAAGGAGAAAGAAATGAGGCAAAAAGGGTTAAAAATAAGCAAAATTATACATATTGTCAGGGTGGATGTTGAACCAAAAATTAATTTAAAACCTAAAATAGATTAAAAAAACCTTAAAATTAATTATTCAAGTTTATTATGAAAAATCAAAGGTTTGTGAAAAATGTTAAGTTTTATGAAAAAAGTTTTAAACAGAAAGAATGAAAATAGGTAAAAGGATAAATAGAAAGGAAGAAAACCAAAACCAATAGGGGTGAGTGTTGAACCCACGCCCTTAACCTCCTTAACCTCCTCAGGATGCATGCCTTGCCACGAGTCATGTATTGGTGGTTGTTCTGTTTTGACCTCAGCATTTTGTAATAACCCTGCACGGAATTCTGTCTAAATCTGCAGTGTTGAATCTCATGAACATATTAAATAAATTACTATATCATGAAATACATATAAAGCAAATATATGAAATTTTGCAATATTAAAACCAATATGGCATGTATAAATGCTTCTACACCCTTTTGATCATGGAGATCAAACCAGCCTTACTCTTACTGGAGAAGTAGTGAGATGTGGGTTTGTAACAAGGATGGCTTGTTTGTAGTGAGATGGGGGTTTGTAACAAGGATCTTAAGATTTTTAGGGTTTTTGAAGGAATTTGATATTTTGACAGGGTTATGGCAAAGGTTTTTTTTCTTGTTTTGTCGTGTTCTGTTTGTGTGAAAAAAGTGAGATTATATAATGGAAATTAGAGAAAAAAATATGGGCTTTGAATGTGCAATTGGGCATCCAATAACCACAAGCAATAGTGCAGATTTTTATTCACTTGAGTCTGTCATGTTCTAGGCTAAATCACAGGGGCTTAAGTGCAATTTTTGAAGTTGAAATGTGAAAACTAAATATAGCCGACATCGAGAACTAACTCTTAACCGAAAATGGGCTCAACTGGATAAACGGTGAATTAGTTATGAATTTTTAAAGTTTTGACTCAGACAAACTTATTTTGGGCTCCAGTGTCAACTCTGACACATTCTTCAATAAAAAACTGGTATTGATTGGAGCATAATCTGGTCTCGACTTTGGAAGCAAAGTTGTAGATCTTTGAGTTAGTGACCTTGTGTAAAAATATGGTCCCGATCCGATAAAAATTGACCGAGTTATGAATTTTCAAAGTTTTGACCCAGATGAAATAATATTCAGCATTCAGGATTTTCGGCGCGTCACGCGCACTCTGAGCAAAAACTGAAGGCCTTTTGGATATTGTTCGAACTCGATACCTCCTGTGAAAATGTAGTTAACTCAATTTTTTAAATTTTGGCGCTGGAACCAGCTCGATACAATGAAAATTGACCAAGTTATGATTTTCTGAACATGACGCAAATAAACTTGTCACAAATTTTCTATACGAAAATACTTGATAAATCTGAATTTTTGAAGACCTTATGATCGAAATTGGCTTCCATCCGTGAGAGATGAAAACATAGATGACATCAAGACGGAATTTTGGCCACCGGAACGGGTTCAAAACAAGCCACGATCTTCAAGTTATGAATTTTTTAGTGCGTAAAAACTGTACTTTCAGCACACTTTTTCACCATATTTCTTCGAGAAAACTCACACATTCGGAGACCTTCTTTAAAGAATTGACTCTTGAGCCGAATCTGAATTTGAGAATACGTTATTAGAGATATCTTGGTGAAAGAACACTTGAATATGACGCGCCGGGTTGCACTTGTGAATCTATGAACCCCGAATCGTTGCAAAATAGCGAATCGATCTTCAACACGGAAAATACTCTGAGAACATCCATTGGCGAAATAAACGTCACTTGTAACCTGAAGAAGCTTGCTAAATATACCTTGATTACATAACCATAAAACCAATGATATGCATGTATGTAATAATGAAATGTAAGCCAAAAGGTCGAAATAAAGAGGGTAAATTTTGGGGTACAACACTCCCTCTCAGTGACACTGACGACATGATTCCCCCAGCATATCCCCGCCTAGACAAGGTCGTCTTCCAAGAAGGGAGAAGTGCGAAATTTATTTCCTCAAGAAACGCAACCAAACACCTCCCAAGAAAGATCAAAGCTCTTCATCTTCCAAGAAGAAGAAGAGCGACCGCCAAGTTGACTGTGGCCGATCACCATCGCCCAAACCAACCTAGCACCGAAGAAGCCCTTCCCTTCGATGAGACAACGATGCCCGACGGGGAAGGAACTATCACTCCCCACTTCATCCCTCAAGGAAAGCGATGATGACGAGCCCCGCGGCCCGTTATTAAGATAGATTATAGAGACCCAGCTCCAAGTCGTCCTGGAAAAGCCACCCTCGTTGGGAACATATGACATTAGGACTGATCCTGATGAGCATATAGAGAATATCGACACCCTCCTCGACTATGGAGGGGTCAGAGGCGCCATCAAGTGTAGACTGTTTCTGACTGCCCTGAGGAAAGGATCCATGTCTTGGTACAAAAGCCACCAAGACAAGTCTATTACCTCCTGGAAACAGTTGGGGAGTATATTCTCAAAGCACTTCACTACCTCCCATCGACATCTAAAATTAGAGGCTTCACTTGAAGCAATTATCCAGGGCAAAGATGAGTCTCTGTGAGCATATATTGAGCGCTTCAATAAAGAAGCAGTATAGGTCTCCATGACCGATATCATGAAGAAATAACTTCTTGAATGCGGGCTCCGTCCCCATAGCAACTTTGCAAAAGCAGTGGGTATCAAATCACCATCCAAGCTAAACTCCCTCCTCCTCAAGGATCAAGCATACATTCAATACGAGGAGAAAGAAGCCGCCAATAATCCTGGGAGTCAGGGGACCGAGGTTCCAAGTCTTCAAGAAGCGACGAGCCCTCGAAATCCCGTCGGGGGGGGGGGGGGGGGGAGAAAAGAAGCAGGAGGATAGATACTAAGACTCCAAAGATTACAACGGTCTTGCTGGTCGGTTACACGATTACACCCGCTGAGCACTTCGAGGGAACGTATTTTGTCTGAATGCGCCAACTCTGAATTAAAACAGGTTAAGGCACGCTTTCCCTGATAGATTCCTACCAAGCCCGGAACTGACAAGAGAAAACACTGCATATTTCATAAAAGCCATGGTCATAACACCGAGGATTGCATCCATATCAAGGATGCGATCGATATACTAATCTAAGACGGACAGCTCAAGCAGAACAAGAAGAAAGAGGATGCCCACGAGGAGGCTCTAGAAACCAAGAGCGTCGAAGAGGGGAAGGAGTCCCACGACATCAGCACTATACCGGTCACCATGAGTATCTTGTGACTAGAAGATTTCTACTTCCCAGACATGGAGAACATCCCGTTGTACTTATCCTCTCACAGTCCTTAGGAGTTATTCCCTGCTGTGATGGTCATCTCCGGAGGGGGATTCAAGAAGAATACAGTGGGATCTGTAAAAAGAAGGTTCAAGAAACTTATCAAAGCTAACTCATACATGGATGCCACGTGGGATAAGTTCCAAGGAGGCTCCCATCCCCTCGATTTCTATATGGAAGAACTGCCAGGTGGAGCCCCTAACTCGACTATCCAATTGCTCGTAAGGGCTCGCATGGAAAACTTTGATTTCGGCGCGTACTAGTCAATCAAGGGAGCTCGGTGGACATCATGTACACCGAGTTGTTTGCTTCCCTTCCGCTGAACAAAAGCCACTTAGCCCCATATGTGTGCTTAGACCTCCAGGGCTTCAACGAGGACAGTACCAAACCCTAGGGGTCGGTCAAGTTAATCGTCACCTTCGGAAGAGGGGTAACTTCCAAGGCCATCAAGACTCAGTTTCTAGTAGTGGAATGCCCGTCTCTCTACCGATTTATCTTCGAGAGGCCCACTATGGCCGAACAGATTGCGGTTCCCTCCACCTTGCACCTCAAAATGAATTACTACGCTGCAAAGGGTTTGGTCGCCACCCTCCATGGGGACGTCCATGAAGCAAGAAAATGTTTTGAAGCCTTATCCAGTTTCCTGAGTCCTATCAATGCTCAACCCCGAATTACCATTGAGGTCGCACTACCCTCCGGCTCCGAGGAGGCCAAGCCACTGCCAAGGGTAGACACCATCGACCTCGATAGCCACTTCTCCAAGGAGGATCGTGCAAAGGAGAGGAAGAAAGGGAAAAATCCCATGATCTAAGGCGAAGGTTCATCCCTAGCTGCAAATAGCAAGGAACTCTCAGATCCCGCACGACTCATCCCGGATGGAGACTTCGAGATCATCCCCCTCAGGAACAATCCCACTAGAGGATTAAAGATCGAAGCTGACCTCCCCGACTTGGCGAAGAGGCAACTTAAAGCTTCCTTGAGGGAGAATGCTTATCTATTCACCTAGAGCGCAGCTGAGATGCCCGAATTGAACCAAAAGATTGAATTCCATCACTTGACCATAGACCCTACCCTCAAGGCAGTCGCCCAACATAGAAGAAAGCAATCCCCCGAAAAAATGGAGGTTGCCGAACTAGCTGTAAAAGACCTCCTAGAGGCACACTTTATTTCTAAAGCCCAGTACACAACTTGGATCTCGAATGTAGTTCTTGTAAATAAATCTAATGGAAATGGCGCATGTGCATTGATTATATCGACCTAAATCAGGCTTTCTCGAAAGATGCTTATCCCCTCTCCAATATTGACAAAATGGTCGACAACTCGGCTGGTTTCAAATTATTATCTTTTATAGACGCATATTCTGGATACGGCCTGATTCCAATGGCGAAAGCGGACAAAAAATATACCGCTTTCATGATCGAGTTAGGCAACTATTACTATAACTTAATGCCCTTCGGCTTGAAAAACGTGGGCACTACATATCAGCACATGATGAACAAAGTCTTCCACAGTGAAATAAGAGACATGCTCGAAGTCGACATGGACGACATGATCGTCAAACCGATGGAAGAAACTGATCACACCCTCCACTTAAAAAAAGTGTTCAAGTAGGCTAGAAAGTGCCAGATGCGATTTAACCCATAAAAATGCACCTTTGACGTCAGGCAGGAAAATTCCGCAGATTCTACCTCACAGAACGAGGGATTGAGGCAAACCTCGATAAATTCCGAGCATTTTCTTAGTTTCTAACACCCACTTCAAAAAAGTCCATTCAAAATCTGAACGGGATGCTCACTTTGCTCTCTCGATTCTTGGAAAAATCTGCCCAGCATGCGCTCCCCTCTTCAAACTTCTCTGCAAGGAAGTTGCCTTTGAATGGACGTCCGAATGCGAGCAAGCCCTCACCCACTTGAAGTAACCACTATCATAACTGCCCGTCTTTTCTCGACCAAAGAAGGATGAAATCATCTATCTCTATCTGGTTGTCGCCTCCGAGGCAATAAGCACAGTACTAATCATAGAAACCTCAGAAGGGCAAAGGCCCATCCACTGTACAAGTAATGCCCTACAGGGCCCGGAAGTGAGATATCGACAAATTGAAAAGCTGGCCCTAGCCCTCATCAATACGGCTAGGAGACTCAAACAATATTTCTTGGCACATACCATAGTCGTCTGAACAGATCAACCAAAAAAGCAACTGGTCGGTAATGGATTTAGCATATCTTTGTTTATCTGTATATGTGTTATTATTTGTTATCGTATATATGTCTGTTTGTCTAGATATTTTCTGGTTTTCAGGGTGCTTAGTGGTCCTTTATAAGTCCTATACTCGTGCTTGGGAAAACATAAGATAGGATGGGTGGTATAATCACTTTAACTTATATGGAGAAAGTCCTTAGTAATTTGATTTTTTTTAAAAAACGCTCAGTGGAGGCCCCTATTATACCCCAAAATTTACCCTCTTCACATTGGCTTGTGTTTCATTGTCACATACATACATGCATATCATTAGCCTTGTTATCGTGGGATCAAGGCATTTCTATAAGGCATCGACTGCTTATCAGAGGCGTTCAAAGCTTTATACAGGTAATCCAGTCAGTGAATGAACGATTTTTTCCCATACCTAATTCCTATGTATTCTATCATGTCTTGAGTGGTACAGGGAAGCCAGAAGTTTCATTTCATTCGGGACAGTTCAAGCTGAAATTCCATTTCGATATGGAAATTTCATAATTTTATAACTCTAGATCGGGATATCATTGTAAGCTGATATTTGATCATTGGTTTCTTATTCCTATTACCTTCACTTTTCGTGTTCCGAGCGGGGGGAAATTATACGCTGAAGACAGTCAAATAATTTCATTACTAAGTTTTTGGGTTATCGATCAACAGTATTTCTAGCGTTCAGAAATTTATAACTCTGATTTGGTATACCTTCTTGAGGTGGTTCTTTCACCATTGAATCTGTCTCGATGTCCTCGTCAATTTTCGTGTTCGGGCTGAAGGCTAATTCTCAAAGGAAGGTCTCCGAATACGTGAGCTCGTCATAGTTAAACATTGGAAAATGCAGATAAAAAACTGGTTGATCCGTCATCTCAGGTGCACTAATAAAATTCATAACTCTCGGATGGAGCACTGTATGAGCGCGATTACGGTGCCCAAAATTCAAACTCGACATCCTCTTAATGTCATCTTTTATGGCCGAAAGATGATTCTACAAGGAAAGTAGCGGAAATTTTGAGTTTATGAAGTGATATTTGAGTTGAACTGGAATTCAGTCGAATTGATTTCTGATATTCAAAAATTCATATTGCACACAATTTTTACCATATCGAGACGGGTCTAGTGCAAAAATTTCAAAAATTGAGTTGGCTACGTTTTTTAAGAAGATTCTAAGTTCAAATGAAATCCAAAAGGTCTTAGTTTTTTTCCCAGAGTGCGCGTGACGCGCCGAAAATCCTGAATGATGAATATTATTTCATCTGGGTCGAAACTTCAAAAATTCATAACTCAGTAAATTTTTATCGGATTGGCCCCATCTTTTTACACCAAGTCAATGATATTCTGCTCTGATCAATACCCTTTTTTTATTGAAGAACGTGTCAGAGTTGACACTAGAGCCCAAAATAAGTTTGTCTAAAGAGAAACTTCAAAAAATCATAACTAAATCACCGTTTATCCAAATGAGCCCATTCTTTCAACAACACATCATAAATTTTATTATCTTCATTTTCAGTTTTGCGACCGAATCGAAATTTCATATGGTTGATAACGTGGAACTCTATGGACATGTCGAGATTATATTGTCAAGGCAAAGCCCAACCCAATTGTGCATCCAATGCTCATTTCCACTCTTTATATAAATCCAAAATTCAGATTTTCTCTCATAACTACATAATCCTCATAAACACAAAAAATATCACTATCTCAATTCTCTTAAGAATCAAACTCAATTTTCTCTCATTTTTTTCTCAAGAACAACAACAACTTCAACAACAGTCTTCAACCTTCTTCAAAAATCATCATCAATTCTTCATCACTGGTTCGCCTCGGAACACCAGCCAGCCACCACCGACCGGCCAGCCGCCGACACGCTGCCGAACCTCTACTGGAACACCCTCCGCCACCGCTGGAATCTGTGATCCCCTTCCCCTCTATTTCGCGTGTTTCGTTCCTCCGATTTGCATTCTGATCGCTGCGATCTCTTCATCATTTTATGGTGAGTTTTTCTTGAATTAAGCATTTTTCCGAATAATTGATTTTTTTGAATAAGTGTTTTTCTTGATTTTGTTGTTGATTGAAGTTTTAATTATTTAATTGAGACTTAATTAGTGAGAATTATATTAGAATTATGTTTAATTCAAGGATTGAATTAGGAATTAATATGTAGATTAACACTTAGGTTAGTTTAATCCTAAATTTTGTGAATTCATCGAATTGTTGATATCAAAATGTTGAAGAAAATTGACATTGGATAATTGATTCATGAGATTATGTTGAGTTCTTCAATTAACAAGTTAATAAAAAAAGGTTTTTTTCAATCAATCTCATGAGTTGAAAATTGATGTTAAGAGTTTCTTTAATGCATTGATATCAACTAGTTTCAATCAATTGTTTGAGAACTTTGTGGAGTTTGATGCATTGGAACGTATTTTGATACATAAACTTTGATTTTCTACAAGTTGTAAAGTGATTCTAATTCACTACTTTTTTAGCATAAACTTGAATTGGAATTGATTTACAAATTGTGATACAATTGAGTTTGATTATTAATACTTAATCGCTTGATATTGTTGCTTATGGTATGATATCAATGTTGAGCTTTGTAATGCCAGTGTTCAATTTCACCTCACTTTATTCTCATGTATTGCTTACTAATTCTCAAGTTTCCATAACATGTTGATTGGTTAGTTTGTGTTCATACTTGTGTTGCTTACTAACATAGGCCATTTCTAAGTGTTGTAACAATTTCCATATGGCCCAAGTAACATTACAAATCACTCTTGATGCATAAAAACTTGAGTTTGATGGAAAATGTCACAATTCCTAATTTTGTTCCAACACTTGACATAAACATAATTTTGCTCTAACTTTCTAACCGTTATGAGTTTTTACACTTATGATTAATGAAAATCGACTCTCTCCATGATTCCGGAGCTTTTGGTACACATTATTCAGTTTTGGATAACTTTTCGACACATTTTTTGCTATTGTCTCGTTTCGTAAATCATGCTTAGATTCGGAATTTGGACGAACTGAGTTCATTTTTGAGTCTGTTGTAACATTTATAGGCTACCATGTAATTTTCGTCCAATTTCGAGTCAATAATTTTTTATGCTTATTTCCCGATTTTGGATTTTTGCCTCCTACTGACTTGTATCATGTACTTTGGCATGTACTTGACTTTTGTTCATGTAGCTTGTTCATTTTTCTTTGTACATAATTCATTTTCAATGCATATTACTAATGTTCAATGTTATATTTGATTTTTGTTTTTATTTGCTAACCACATTTGTGAGATGTGCATATTTTGGGAAGTCGATTCAGATACCAATCGCTTGAGAATTATTTGGTGGTGGATACGCTAATATCTTGCACCTGTTCTAAATTCTATTATGAAATTTCTTGTTGTTGATGCTAGCTTGCGGCGCATTCCGAGTTCCTTACACTCGTTGAGCTTGCTATTACGGATTTGCTATCCGTTTGGTATATTTTCGGACCAATTTCTGTAATATTGAATTTACCGCTTTCTAGAAATCATGTAAAGTAGGAAATTAAGAGTGTGTGCTTGAAGTATCTGTTTAAACTCTTGTAGAAGACATTGCACGTGTGATTGTTTAAAGTCCTATCATTGATTGTTTAAAGTCCTATCTTTGAATATGCGATTTCGCACGTGTGTTTAGTTTCTTGTATAGTTTGGTTCGTTCTCGATATGAGTTTGGTCAATTTGGACGGTTTGGTATTGGATTCATTCTTGATATGAGTTTATTGCAAGTGGATTCGGTCGGTTCATGCTTGTATGATTGTGATCCTTTTACATTTACCATTTATAATTCTAGCAAAGTTACAAAAAGACATATTAGATATTATGGGCCTGGTTCGCCTTCCGTATGGAGTGTTCATCAGAGGCTTTGGGTTTGGTTCATTCTCGATATGAGTTTGTCCCATTTACATTTTTCACTTTATATTTAGTCAAAAGAATCATCTAAAAAAGAAGACATATTCAGATATTATTCTCTTGGTTCACTTTCGTATGAGGTGTTCCTAAGAGGTTTTAGTTTTGGTTCAATTGTCGATATGAGTCTGTTCCAAGTGGATGTTGCCCAATTTATTTTCATGCGTTTATTCCAGTGTACACACCGCATTTACTTTTATCATTTATGTCGTGCTCCCTTAGGACCTTTGGTTTACTCTCTATATGAGTGCATTCCAAATAGAAACTAGGATGGTTTACTCTTGGATGAGTTTGTTCCTAGAATACCTTAGGTTGCTTCAACCCTCGGATGAATGTGTTCCAGATAGACATTAGGCTTGCTATCCATGTATGACAACATTAGGTAGAAATTTCTCTTCTCTGTCAATCCAAATCATTGGACCATCAATGTATGATAACATTAGGATTAGAAACTACGCTAGTTTACCTTAGACTTTTTTTCTTCCCCTTTGGCAAGTGCATTAAAACTAAAACTCCTCTTTCTTGGCAAATTCCAAAACACACTAACAATACAAAAGCCCTTTTTCAAGGTAAAAAACACCAACAAATTCACACTCTTTTCTCGCCTCTTGGCTTTTCAAACTTCTAAATGGATATTTTATTTTTACCCTTTATGCAATACGACGTGTAATTCCCAAAAGGTAGGTGTTGTACCCTAAAATTTTCCCTCCCATTTCTTTAAGACATTCTTATAAGGTCCTCATTTGCTCAAGGTTGCTTTAGAATTGATCAGATAAATTATCCCCCTAAGCAATGGGTCTGTAATTAGGGTTGGTATTTATCAAGTAAGATTTGGTTTCCAAGGCCTCAAGTGGTTCTCATGGTTCTTCATGTGTCTTCAACAATTCGCATACCAAGTTTCAAGCCTTGCATCATAAGTTTGCTCAGTCAATGGCTCAGATGACTGAAAATCAATTATATTGGGTAAAAAGTCAATTGTGGTCAACATACAGTCAAACCTCAAGTTTTTTGGTCAACATCAACATTTTAAAGTGATATTCATCATTTGATCAAGGTTTGATCATGATTCCTCATGAAAAGCCCTCAAATCATCAAAAGTCAAAAGTTGCCAAATTAGCGTTTCCTTAGGAGAAGTTAACTGAACTTTGACCAAGCATAACTTTCACATGCTTCATCAGCTTTTCCCTAAACAAGTCCCATCTTTAAGGAAATTCAATTCTCTATAACTTGGTATCTCTATGCTCAAGTAAAAAAAATGCATCATTTGAGAGATATAAGCCAATACATTATAGATCATTTCAAAAGTCAACAAAAAGACACTTTTTGTCAAGGAAACTTACATCAAGATAAATTCTTTAAAAGAAAAAATGATCAATATAGAGATTTTAAAGGACACCTTGAGCTTTCCAAAAAGTCACATATCACTTTTAAAATATAAATATTAAGTGAGTTATGACCATTGCAAGTTGGGAATCTTTGAGCAAATGCATGAAGACCAATTTGAGCAAGCTTGATATTTTGGACTATTGGGCCATGGTTTAAGAGTCCTAACATGTGTTATGCTCTTCATATACCTAAGAATTCATTCACACACCCTTTGTCCTTTTTTTATTTTTATTATTTTTATTATTTTTGATTTAATTCATTAATAATATAAAATTATATCGTACTACAAGAGTCCAAGCCCATCATATCTTTGCACTATGTTTTCTCTATATAATCTCATGAACTCTCATACAAAAGCACACGAAATCCTCGCCTCTCAATAATTTCAAAAATAGAAAGAAATTTCTCAAGAACCCTAAGTCTTGAAAACTCTATTTTCAAGCCTTCTCATTACCAAACCTTTATTCCATTCGCTTCTTGGAACATTGAAGGGTAAGATTGGATTGGTTACCATGATCCAAAGGGCCTAAAACATGCATATAGGCTATGGTTGGTTCTTGATTTTTTATCATTCATATATTTTTAATTCCATGCATTGTTGAACGTTTCTAACCATTCAAATCAGTTTATATGTATGTTCAGAACAGGTTGCAATTGTTACATGGGGTTTTTGACATCCAGATCTTGAATTTCCATTCTTAAATCGAGTTAGGGTTATTTATTATAAATTCAAGATCCAAGGACTTTTAGCCAAAACAAAGCCCATATTTGGATTCAGAAGAGTTGAATTAGGGGGGATAGGATGTTTTGGATCACTAACTGTTTGAATTTTCAGGTTTTCGATAACACAGATCACCCGAGAAGACAACCGGAGCTAGGGCTCTGGCGCTTCTCTGGCCAATGCATTTGTTTATATATTATATTTATTTTGATTAATTATATGAACGGATGGAACAGCCACCTAGTGGAAAGAGCGCGCACGATAAGGCATTGGTAATGAAGGGCCTGGGTTTGATCAAGCCTTTTGACACTTTTTTCTCTAATATTTCATATGTTTTGCAGCTTGATTACAAAACGCGTTGGATGCGTACCCTAGCACAGGCGCGCGCTTGACGTGGTGGTATGCATTTTTTATAAAGGTCTTGGGGGGCATGAGTTCAACACTCATCTCCAGCATTCTTTTTCTCTATTTTTTACTAACATTATTTTATTTTTCTTAACCCTAATTTTTTTAATAAACCTAATTATTTTTTTGATCAACATTAAAACAAATTAGGTTTAGTCTTTTCTCATGAATTAATTTTGATTTTTTATTTCTTAAGTTAATTAGGATAATTAGTTTCGATTAATTTAATTACTTAACTTTTCCGATTAATTAAAAATCAATTAGACTTTAGGATGATTATCAAAACTTTTTCGTCAAACGATTACAAAACTATTTTTAATCTTCGTGTATTTACTTTCGTATTAGTTTTTTCCTATTATGTAACTGCTAGAGAATGCAATAGTTTAACTAGGGTTTTATTTCCTTTATGTTTCCCCCAATTTTTACAGTTTGTACCCCCTTCTCCGAAGCATTGTAATAGCATAAAACTTTCAATTTCTGCCTTTACTGCTTTCCTTATAACTGTTGGTAATTAGGGCATGTATGGCAAGATCTAAAATTAACCGTTAAATAACCCTAAATGCAAGATAAATAACTGAATTCAATACACTATTCACAAACTCACCTCTAGGGTAACCTCACTTGTTGTCTTCGAATAAAATAGTCTTGTTCCTCGAACGTGGAGACGCTTTAGCAAAGCCCCTCCGATTAAAAAGATTGTAGTTCCTCGATGACCCTTCGATGCTGCCTTTGATAAATGATCTTAGTCCCTTACGATAAAATTGCTAAAGCGTCCTTACAAGTTGTCTTTGATGACTGTATAATGACCCGCGTCTGTCCGTCACACATCCAACAATAAGTCTTCCTACTAATTAATGGTAGGATAGCACTATCTAGGGAAGAGGAAAATAACGCGAAAGACTTTTGAGTAAGGGTAAAAATATTTTTAATCGCTTGCTCACACAAAAAAAAAACATCTTTTCACACAAACACTTTTTTTTCTGAAATATTTTCAAAACAAACACTTTGTGTGCGTTCTCAACTAATACGAAAATCATTACAAAGTTTTCCGCACTTAGGCATTTTCAAAATATTTTTCAAACATACACACAAAAGCATTTTTAAACAAAGTGAGCTAGCGATTAAGAGCCCGAAGATAACTACGGATGAAAAGGGTGCTAACACCTTCCCTTTTCATAATCTATCCCCTGAAATCAGAAAATTCTCGAAGGTCTTTCCTGTTCTTTTCACCCTTTCCTTATTGGATAAAATAAAAGTCGTTGGCGACTCTTTCTATCCACAACATTTACGATAAAATACAAAAAAAAAGTCAGTTCTCCCATTGTATTACAATCGGGTCGCACCATGTCTACTTGCTAGAGTCACGAGTATAGCATCATCCGCCTCTGGGATTTTTTTGAGCATGTTAATTCCTTTCTACTCCAGATGCGTGAGTCTCCAAAGGTTGAGCTGCAGGTAGAATGTGAACTTAATATTGTTCCATTAAAAAATACAAAACAAACCAAAACATGTGAGCCGAACTAAGGCGCTCTGATTCCTCGAAAGGTATACGTAGGCAAGACGTTGCGGAGCCTAACCGAGCACAAATTGTAAATACTTCTTTCTTTTCTCCGCATTTCTTTTTTCATGCATTCCTTTTTCATTTTCTCTTTTAATCATACACATAGATTAAAAATACCCTTAGAAGTACTAAAAAATAATGGATAACATGGAGTACCATGGGCGTGAGCGGGGCTAACACCTTCCCCTTGTGTAACAAACTTCCTTACCCGGTCTCTTGGTCGAAATACATTGATCTTACCCTCTTCAGGTTTTCTCGATGTTCACCTTAGATTTACCCATGAGCGGGGAGGGAATTATTATCACAGGTATTGATGGTGAATTGATGATGACTATGTGTTTCTGTTGGTGAGTTGATACTGATGGTGACTTGATGGTGACTTTGTGTTTCTGATGGTGACTTGATTTTGTTGGTGACTTATTGTTCGCCCGATTATATTTTGAACTATTCCCTCATCATGTTGGCCATTTTTTTTGGCAGTTCAGCAGATTATCTAGTAGTGGAAGCCTTGATCCCGGACTGTTGCATCATCGCATATTTATTTTTCAAAAAAATGTGTGTCAGAAAAATAATGTGTTTATCTAACTTGCATATGCATCTTCTGTTCCAGGGTATTTCTAGAGTCATGTCTTTGCCAAAGATGGATTACAGCACTGATGTCGGTCCAGAAATTACCAGGAATACTCATGGTTACAATTTTCTTAAGATTGACACGTCTTCATTGAAGAGGTTGAGAACTTTGTTATACAATGATAATCTGAAGAAGTTTGTCGACACTTATGGAAGTTTGTTATGGTTTCTTGATCCTATTGATCAGAAAGCCTTAGTGACTCTCCTCTAGTTCTATGATTCAGATTTGAGATGCTTTACTCTTCAATACTTCCAGTTGGCTCCCACCCTGGAGGAGTATTCTTATCTCCTAGATTTGAAGGTGAACAATCATGTGCCATTTTCCCGTACACCTGAGAAAATTAGAGAAGAACTTATTGTTGGTGCTCTTTGTTTGAGCATAAAAAAAGTGAAAGACAATTGGGAGCCTAATGACAGTGTCTATGGTTTCACTTTAGCATTCTTAGAATGGAAAGCACAGGAAGTGGATGAAAGAGAAAATTGAGTCGCTTTTAATGAACTATTTGTTGTCATGATATATGGCACAATTCTTTTTCCCAACAAGAAGGAGTTTGTGGACTTAGCGGCTATATGTGTTTTCATGAATAAGAATTTGATACCCATATTGCTGGTGGACACTTATTACATCATTCAATTGAGACACAAGAAGAAAGGTTTAGTCAATATCTGTCAACCTACGTTGTACAAGTGGATCATGCTTCATCTCCCTACAAAGGGGTCGTTCATTTATACCGAGGACTCTCTCCCTTGGTCGAAGAGACTGGTTGCACTAACTTCTTATGACATTAAGTGGCATTATATCGCTGGCGAGGGTCCAAACATTATTACCAGTTGTGGTGAATTCCCTAATGTTCCTCTCATGGGTACTTGGGATTGTATCAATTATAATCCCGTCTTGGCTTTCCGATATTTAGGGTATGTTATGAGTGACTGACATGAAGATTCAGAGATTGCGCAGACTGTGCATTTTGCAAAAGGGACTAATCCAGAATTATTGCCAACCATAAATTATGCTTGGACAAAGGTCCGTAAAAGGAAAAGGGAATCCATAGGGAAGAAATTCACTATGGCCAAAGCTCTTTATGTGGAATGGGTGAAGAAAAGAGTGAAAACCATTGGGTTTCCATTTAAGAAAGAGAACCCGCTTTATGAGCAACCTCCTCTCATTTTGTCTCAATTTGTTCCTATATAAGAGTTCAATCAGGTCCAGGTCGAGAATATGGAACTTCGTTAAAGGGATCGAGATTCACAGATGAAACTATACGATGCTCGGGTCGACAAGCTGAATATGATCCATAAGCTCAAAATTTTTGCTGAAGGGACTTCTAGAAGTAGGAAAACTAAAAGAAGATCTGGTATAGATGAAGATGCATCTTTTCTTGGTGAAGACTATAGAGAAGTATTTGAAGATGCTTAAAGAAAGCGTCATGAGTGTGTGGAGCTACAAAAGGAAGACGCCAAGAACAAAGAAAGAATCGGAGAACGAGAAAGACTACTTAAAGATGCCAAGTTGGACAATGAGAAGCTTCAAATCAGAGTGAAGAGTGTGGAGAGGGCTCTAGATCCGATTCCACTTCCAAGATGCAAGGAATGTGATAAGCTGCTCGATCGGTGTTAGGATCCCCAAAAGTATATGTACCAAAAGGATGAAGTGATCAAAAGCTTTGCAAGAGAACTAGATAGTGAAGAGACTAAAGAGTTATTTAGAAGAACTAAAGAATGGAGTGCAGATTACATCGGGTGAGCAGGGCCTTTGCACAACATTGAGATGAGGGTCCACCCTCATGATTGTTCTATTCTTGTTATGTCCTTGATTGTATGGATCACTTCCAGAATTGTTGGATGGGGCCTTCTTTCTTTATGCACAATGTACCATGTTTTCCTATTATGTATGAACCTTATTTCAGAATCTTTTAAATTGAATGAAGACAGTTATTGCTCATCTCTTGTTTGCATGCTATTATTCTTATTTCTCCAAATCATGTCGCTTGTTCAATCTATATGGTCGATAAAACTCGTGAATACCCTGGAATCAACTAAACATATCATGCATTTCATATAATTCATGCATTTTTCATGACATTCAGTTGGCTTCGATTATTCAGACGGTTTCTTATCTCTGGATTCTGCTTCTTCTTAGCAGATTTCCCGAAGACGACTACTCACAAGTATCCAACCAGAAATAACCTACCACGTCATATGGAATAAATGTAGAATAAACTCGCCAAAATGAGGGCCTAGATGGCCATTCAGATGACCTAATTCATGGAGGTCATTACGAATGTGAATCGCTGATAGGATGAGTTGGCTGCTCTCGTCAACAACCAGCATCGCAATCAGGTGTATGGCGAAAATCAAGGTCTTTTTCAAGACATTTTTGTCAGACTAGGGAATGTGCAGGACCAACCTTTCGTGAACCTTCATAGGCCTCCTGACAATCCTTTTATTCAGTGCTTCGGTAACATGGGGCATTTTCCTCCATCTTCAGGGCCTCGTCTTGTGGTTAACCGAAGAGGCAATTAGGGTGTAAGGAACCATTAGGAGCATGACTACGACTATGATCTAGATGAAGACCAGTACTCTATGCAGCGTTCTGAGCTAGATGTTCAAGTTGAGGATAGATGGTATCGTCTGTTGGAAGAACGACTAAAAGCTGTGGAAGGATAAGGAGTCTTTGGCATGGATGTCAATGATCTCGGGATGGTGTTCGGGGTGAAGGTTCCCCCTAAGTTCAAACCTCTAGTGTTTGACAAGTACAACAGTTCATCATGTCCCATGACCCATGCTACTACTTATTTCATAAAGATGTCGGTTCATACCGAAGATCAAGGGCTCTTGATTCACTATTTCCATGATAGCCTATCTGGGGCATCCCTGGAATGGCATAAAGCTAGAGATAACTCATATTCGATGCTAGAATGATCTTGCCCGTGCTTTTGTCAAACACTACCAGTATAATATGGACATGGCGCCCAATCGCACACAGTTGCAAGGTTTGTCTCAAAAGTCAAATGAGTCGTTCAAGGAATACGCCCAAAAGTGGTGTGAACTAGCTACCAAAGTTCAACCTCCATTAATGGAGACAAAATTGATCGATATGTTCATGAGTACGCTTCAGGGGCCATATTATGACCACATGATTGGAAGTACTTCTTCAGGGTTTGCTGAATTAGTGATGACTGGTGAGAGAATCGAAGTAGGTCTGAAAATGGGAAAGATTCAGAATGCAGGTTCTGTTAACTCTTCGAGTGGGAATGGCAAGAATTCATTTATGCCCTAATCAAATAAGAAAGAGGATGAAGCCAATGTTGTATATTCTCAGAGAAGTAGGGGTGGATATCAACAAAAGCAGGTTAATGTTATTTCCATTCCAATCAATGCTCCTCCGCCATAGGGGCAGCATAATCCTTCTTGACTGAATAACTATCAGCAGAGGCAACCTAGGAGGTTCGACCCTTTACCTATCAGTTATTTTGAAGCTCTCCAACACTTGCTCAAATTGAATATTGTGACTTTGAGGAATATGTCTGCACCTCCCGTGAGGTTATCGACTAATTAGGATGTGAATGCAAGATGTGAGTTCCATTTGGATGGTGTGGGTCACACAATTGAGAACTATTTTGCCCTGAAGAACAAGGTCCAAGATCTGTTGGACGCTAAAGCAATTGAGTTCGCTGCTACTAATGGTCCTAATTTTGTATAAAACCCTATGTGTGCAACACAGGGTTGTTAAGGTAAATTCCATTGACGAGAATGGTGAAAGTCTTAATCTAATTATGGACGAGGAGAAGTTGACCAATCCACTCTCTTTCATTAAGAGATATCTGATCGATAATGAAGTGTTTTCGGGATGTGCATTTGATTGTGATAAGTGCAAGAAGTATCCATACAGTTGTTGAAAGTTGAAAGTTGGTATTCAATCCTTTATTAACAAAGGCACTTTGCAGTTTGATAGGATTTGGAAATACAAAAGGGTTACTAAAAGTAACATTGTCGTTATTTCAATTCCATATACTCCTGGCGTATTCCTGCTCCTGCTCGAGCTGTACCATTGAGAATCATTGTTCTCGGTCCTATGTCGTATACTGATGAAAGAGTTGTCCCCTGGCACCACGATGTGGATGTGTACTATCATGGGGTCAAACAGGTTGGAGGTAGCTCTTCTGAAGAGAAGTATGTCGAAGATGAGAATGCCAATGTTGAAAACCTTGTTGTTACCAGTCAAGTAACTAGAAGTGGGAGAGTCTTCAGACTCCAAAATGTATAGGATGTTACGGAAGCCTTAGCCAGAGAGAAAGGCAAGTAGGTGATAATCGGTAATTCGAAGAACATATCGGTTAGCATGCCTCAGTCGGGTGCCACCTTCCGAAATCCTCCAATGTCTAATGAAGTTGAGGAACTTATGAGTCTCATAAAGAAAAGTGATTACATCATCATTGACCAATTGAGTCATACTCCGTCCAAGATATCCATCCTTTATTTGTTGATATTCTCTTAACCACACAGGAATATTCTGATGAAACTTCTGAAGAACGCTTATGTTCTGTAGGAGATCAGTGTGAACCAGTTCAAAATGGTCTGTGCCAATATTTCCGCAAGGAGTGGTTTAGGTTTTACTAATTTCGATCTTCCTCCAGAAGAAAATAATCATAACAAAGCTTTACACATCTCCATAGAAGACAAAGGAACTACTCTATCCAGGGTGTTGGTGGACACTGGATCATCTTTAAATTTGCTTGAAGTGTAACTCTTTTTCACGATATGATCCACAAATAGATTGAAGTGTATGTGGATGACATGATTTTGAAATCTCTTACTGAACAAGAGCACCTTGAGCACTTGCAGAAGTTATTCGAAAGACTGAGAAAGTTTAGATTAAGGTTGAATCCAAACAAATGCACCTTCGGGGTGAGATTTAGAAAATTGCTAGGTTTCATGGTCAGTATCGAGGTTGATCCTATGAAAGTCAAAGTGATACAAGAAATGCATGAACTAAAAACAGAAAAAGAAGTTTTTGGTTTCTTAGGGAGGTTGAACTACATTGCTAGGTTCATCTCTCACCTAACTGCCACTTGTTTAAACTGCTTAAGAAAGATCAAGCGGTCAGGTGGAATGAAAACTGTTAGAATGCTTTTGACAGAATAAAAGAGTACTTACAGGAACCTTTGATCCTTAAGCCCCAATTGAGGGGAGGCCTTTAATCATGTACTTGACAGTCCTGGAAAATTCCATGGGTTGTGTACTCGGTCAGCATGATGAGACTGGGAAGAAAGAGCAGGCTATTTACTATCTTAGAAAGAAGTTCACAGATTGTGAGTCCAGATACTCATTGCTTGAGAAGATCTGTTGTTCCCTTACATGGGAAGCCAAACGCCTGAGGAAGTATATGCTGACGCATACCACTTACTTGATATCTGAGATGGATCTGATCAATTACATCTTTGAGAAACTGGCTCTCACAGGAAGGGTGGCCCATTGCCAGATGATCCTAACTGAATATGATATCCAGTATACTATGCAAAAAGAAATAAAGTATAGTGTATTGGCGGACTATCTTGCTCATCAGCTTGTGGATGTCTATGAACCAAAGAAGTTCGAATTCCATGATGAAGACATCATGTACATACGAGATTGCAATATTCCCGGCCTAGATGAAGGACCTGAACAAGGATCGCGATAGACGATGGTGTTTGATGGTTCCTATAATGTTATGGGTAATGGTGTCAAAGCTATCATTACTTCTTCAGAAGGATTCCACATTCCTTTCACAGCAAAAATTGATTTTGACTTTACCAACAATATGGTTGAGTATGAATCTTGCATCTATGGCATCGAAACCGGGATCAATTTGCGAATCAAGTACTTAAAATTTTATGGAGATTCCAATCTCGTTATCAGCCAAATTAACGGAGATTAGGAGACCCGCATCAGAATTTAATTCCCTATCATGAGCATGTTATGAAGTTGACCCCATACTTCAAGGAGATCACTTTTGAGCACATCTCAAGGGAAGAAAATAATCTTGAATATGCTTTGGCTACTCTTGCATCCATGTTTAAGGTCAAATGGCATTGTGATGCGCCTGTGATCATAATCAGAAGGCTGGATGATCCGGTATTTTGCTTCGAGGCTGAGATAGAATTGGATGGAAATCCATGGTCTCATGACATTAAAACATATCTTGAGACTCAAGAGTATCTGGATGAGGCGTCTCTGACAGACAAGAAGTTCCTAAGAAGGTTTTCCGCTAAATTCTTCCTCAGTAGTGGCCTTTTGTACGGAAGGAATCATGATGGTTTGTTGCTCAGAAGTGTTAACAAGAACGAAGCAGCAAAGATCATTGAGGAAATGCATGAAGGTTCCTTCGGAACTCATTCCAGTGGTCAAACTATGGCAAAGAAAATCTTGCGAGCTGGTTATTATTGGTCCACCATGGAAACCGATTGCTACAACCATGCTCGAACCTGTTACAAGTGTCAGATTTATGCAAACAACACTACGCCAAAAGTAAGTTTTAACAGCGCACCTTAGACAGCGCTTTTGTACAAAAGCGCTGCTATAAGTGAATAAAAAAACACGGAAACATATAAAATAATTAGTAAAAGCGCTGCTAAACATATGACCTTAGACAGCGCTTTTAAAAAGCGCTGCTAAAGGATTGCTTTAGAAAGCGCTTGATCATAAGTGCTGGCAAAGGGCCACTTTAGACAGCGCTTTAAGAAAGCGCTGTCTAAAGTCATAAAAAATTAATAAAAAAATAATAAAAAAGCGCTGCTAAAGGTCACTATTAGCCAGCGCTTTTCAAAAGCGCTGTCTAAGGTCCACTTTAGCCAGTGCTTTTAGAAAGCGTTGTCTAAACCCTTATAAGTCAGAATTTAAAAAACAGAACATTTGTATTCACAGTATCACTATCACACATAAAAATAAACCCTTTCCCTCGCGAAACCCATTTCCGTCTCCGTCTCAAATCATCTTCACCGTTCACCGTCGTACCGTCCTCCATCGTCTCGCTCCGTTTTCCTCCACCCACACCGGCCAGTTCTCAAGGTATGTTCTTTATTGAAAATGTGTTTAACTCCATTGATGTCCAAACTGAGTTATCATCCTTGAAAATGTGTTAATATCCATTGATGTCCAAATGTGTTTATCTCCTATTGATGTCTAAACTGGATTATATGTATGCATTTTAATTTTTGGATTCTTGGTAGGGCTTGATATATAACAGCAACATTTTTAGCATTTAGCATTTTTAGCATTTTTTGGATTCTTGGTTCTATGTGTTTGGAATATAAAAGATGATATATATGATGGGTTTTTTGTTATTTTAAATGGTTTCTGAATTTTATATAGATATATTTATTTAGTCCATGTTATTAATTCTAGAAATAAATTTCTAGAAATAATTCGTTTAATTCAAACAAAAAGAGAATAATCCGTTTATAGTGTTTTTTTTACTTGAATAAGTAGAAAAATGGATAAAAAATGGATGTTTGCCAATCGATTGTCACAAGAGTACGAGAATAGGGTATTGGAATTCGTTAAGTTTGTTGTTGAACATGCCAAAGACCCCAGTCGAATGAAGTGTCCTTGCTTGGGTTGTTGTTATGTGGGTCGGGTTAACGCAGATGGATTGAAATCACATTTACTAATGCATGGAATTGATAGAAGTTATACGTGTTGGATATTTCACGGTGAAAAAAGTAACGACAACGTTGAACCGGGGGAGAAAAGTAGTACGGCCTATGCTTCAGACGACAAGGACACATATATATACGATTTTGATCGAGTCGAAGAGATTGCAGATGCACTTGAAGAAGATCTTCAGGATTGTCCCAAAATGTTTGAGAGATTGGTAAGTGATGCAGAGAAACTGTTGTATAAAGGGTGCACTAAATTCACAAGACTGACTGCGGTATTAAAGTTATACAACTTAAAGATAGGCAATGGATGGTCAGATAAAAGTTTCACAGAGTTATTAGCCCTTATGAGAGATATGCTTCCAGAGGATAATGTTCTTCCTAATCGAACCTATGAGGCCAAAAAAATGTTGTGCTCTATTGGCATGAGCTATGATAAGATACATGCTTGTCCAAATGATTGTGTTTTGTTTCGAAACGAATATGCTTTGTTAAATGAGTGCCCTAAATACGGTTTGTCTCGATATAAGAAAAAATTGTCTCCAGCAAAAGTCTTATGGTATTTTCCTATAATTCTTAGATTTAGGCGAATGTTTCATAGTGAAACCGATGAAAGACACCTAACTTGGCATGCAGATGAAAGAATTATTTATGGAAAGTATCGACATCCAGCAGATTCACCACAGTGGTCGAAAATTGATAATGATTATCCTGATTTTGGAGAAGAAGCAAGAAACCTTCGGTTGGCTTTATCTACTGATGGAATGAACCCGCATGGTCTTGAAAGTATGTCACATACCACATGGTATGTAATTCTTATGATTTATAACCTACCTCCATGGCTATGTATGAAGTGTAAGTACATGATGTTATCTATGTTAATATCTGGGCCTAAACAACCAGGGAATGACATAGACGTATACTTGACACCTTTGATCTAAGATTTAAAGATTTTGTGGGAGAACGGGGTGAAGGTTTATGATGGATATAGGAAACAAAGTTTCAATTTGAGGGCGATGTTATTTGGCACAATTAATGATTTTCCAGCATACGGGAATCTATCTGGGTATAGCATTAAAGGTCAACGTGTGTGTCTTGTTTGTGAAGATGGAACCGATACGACGCGTTTGGAACTTTGTCAGAAGAATGTGTTTCTCGGCCATCATAGATTCTTACATTCTAAACATCACTACCGTGCGTTGAGAAAAGCATTGAATGGAGACACCGAACAACGTAAAGCTCCACCTGCATTGTCAGGTGACCAAATTTTTGAAAAGGTGAAAGATGTGTATACTCATTTTGGCAAGCCTTTTGCGCATATGGTTGTCAAAGGTGGGTGGAAGAAGAGATCGATTTTTTTTTGAATTGCCATATTGGAAGTCTCTGTATGTGAGAAATTTTCTCGATGTTATGCATATTGAAAAAAATGTATTTGAAAGTGTTATTGGTACGTTACTCAATATTAAAGGAAAGTCTAAGGATGGACTTAAAGCAAGGGAGGACATGTTAAAGATGGGAATACGAACTGAATTAGGACCCTTGAAGAAAGGAAGCCGAACACATCTACCACCTACTGCTTTTACTCTATCTAGAAAGGAGAAAAAGATATTGTGTAAGTTTCTAAGTGAAGTTAAAGTTCCAGAAGAATACTCTTCAGATATTTGAAGACTTATGTCTATGAAAGACCTCAAGTTAAAGAGTTTAAAGACACATGATTGCCATGTTATAATGGAGCATTTTCTACCAATAGGTATACGTTCTATTTTGCCAGATAAAGTAAGGAGTGCGATAACTAAGTTGTGTTTTTTCTTTAGGTCAATTTGTAGTAAGGTGATTGATCCTGAGATCTTACCAACATTGCAAAAAGAAATTGTTATTACTTTGTGTGAGCTTGAAATGTATTTTCCTCCCTCATGTTTTGACATAATGGTACATCTAGTTGTTCATCTTGTAAAAGAGACACAGTTGTGTGGCCCAGCTTATATGAGATGGATGTACCCTGCTGAACGTTATATGAAAGTATTAAAAGGGTACGTGAAAAACCGAAGTCACCTAGAGGGTTATATTGTTGAGCGATACATTGTTGAAGAAGCAGTTAAGTTTTGTACTGAATATTTTTCCAAAGTTCAATCCATTGGACTCCCCAAAAGTCATATCTTTGAAAAAAAGGCAGGTAAAAGATTAATTGGAAATAAAATTGTGACAATATCAAAAATGAACGAGATCAAGTGCATCTGTATGTTCTGCATAATGACAGTAAGGTTGAGCCATATGTTGAATTGCACAAGGATATACTCTGAGGGTTAAATCAGAATAGAAATGAAAATTGGATAGTACGGGAGAATAATCAAAGTTTCATACCGTGGTTTAAGGATCATATTTTTTCAAAGCTTCATTTAGATCCCGCTTCAATAACAGAAAGGTTGAGATGTTTGGCATATGGTCCAAGTTTGCATGTGTTTTCCTATAGCACATACGCAATTAATGGATACACATTTTATACCAAAGAACAAGATGATAAAAGTACTATGCAAAATAGTGGTGTCACCGTGCTTGCTGAAGCAATGCACATTTCTAGTATGAAGGACCTAAACCCCAAATATGCAAATCTGTCATATTTTGGAGTTATCGAGCATATTTGGGTGTTTGATTACGAGAAGTTTCAGATTCCTATCTTTGGTTGTAAGTGGGTAAGTAGTGGTGGCATACGAATGGATATGTCAGGATTTTTGCAAGTGGATCTTCATAGAGAGGGGTACAAAGAAGAGATTTTTATTCTAGCCTCTAAAGCTAAACAAGTGTTCTATGTCACTGACTCGGCAAGTACAAAATGGTCTATAGTGCTTTTTTCTAACAAAGTGGTTGATGATAACAGTGTAGACCAAGGTGGTATTGATGATGAGAATGAATCATGTATTAGACAGAATGAGTCGTATATTATAAATGATCAAGATGAGAATATTATAGCAGATGAATCATATATCAGAAATGATCATAATGAGGGAATTTGGATAAATCCATCCGTCCGCATTATTAAGAAGCATGTAATTCATGTTCCAACCAAGAAAAGAAAGAGATGTTAGTGAAAGAGGTAAGATATTAAAATGTTAATGCTTATGTTTGTGTTTACATTTAAGTTTATGTTTATGTTAATTTTTGGCATTGTCATTTTATATATATTTTTTGGGGTATATCCTGATATATATTTGTATTTTCTTTCCATGTGTAGTATCCGCGCCAGCTATTCTTTTGGATCGATTAGAGATTCCATCCACGGTATGGATTTCTAACTTAGGAATTACATATTATTTTCATATTTTGTGTTTCTCATAAAATGACATATTGTTTTAACTAAATCACATACTATGTTATATTATTATATATATAGTACTTTGAGGAATTCATTTGTGCACATTACTCAAAAGATCAATTGGATGAACTTTTGGATGAATGGTATCAATTCATTATCGGGTTGAGAATTTTATAAGCTAAGGTATATTGTCTTATTTCCTTTGATGAGAAATTGTGAGTTTTGATTATAAATTAAATTCGAATTAATAAAGTGCAACGTTAATATATATTATCATGTTATGAATTTCGATCATTTGTTTTTTTTTCCAGGTTTATAGGTACATGTGTAGAAGATAGAGCTAAGATATTCATGTTGTTGTTGTTTCATGAGAATTCTCGAAGATAGAAAGATGTTTAGATGTAAATTCAATTTTGAATATTTTAGGCATTTTAACTTGTAGAATTTTAACTTGTATCATAAATTTTGTAATTGTTGTTGTCTATATCATCAATTTATATATATGTGCAATTTTTATATATGTATATTTTATTGGAATGAAGCTACCGAATATGGAGCATAAAAGATAATTCTGAAAACCTGGATCAAAATATTGGAATGAAGCTACCAAATATGATAAAAATTCTGATTAAAATAGATAATTTATTAAAAAAAATGTAAACAATAGACAGCGCTTTAGGAGAAAAGCGTTGTAAAAAGTTAAAAAACAAAAAGTGTTGCCTAAAGTCTGAAAGCGTTGTCTAAAGTGGGGGAATAGACAACGCTTTCAAAGGAAAGCGCTGTCTAAAGCCTATCTAGAAAAAATTAAAAAGCGTTGTCTAAAGTGGACATAAGGCAGCGCTTTTACGTTGAAAAAAAGCATTGTCTTTTCTTTTAGCAGCGCTGTTAAAGGCCAAAAAAAGCGTTGTCTTTTCCTTTTTTTGTAGAAGTGCAAGGTGCACGTGCTGCCCGTGCCACTAAATGTCTTGACTTCTACGTGGCCTTTTGCAATGTGGGGCATCGATATGATCGGCAAGATTGAACCAACCGCTTCTAACGGGAACCACTTTGTTTTTTTTCCATGGACTATTTCACCAAGTGGTTTGAAGTTGCATCGTATGCGAATGTTACAAGATAAGTTTGGTCACTCGCTTCATTAAGCAGAATATCATTTTCCGGTATGGAATCCCCGAAAAGATCATCACTAACAATGATTTGAATCTCAACAATAAGATGACGAAAGAGCTTTATGAGTCTTTCAAGATCAAACATCATAATTATTCTCCATATCGCCCAAAGATGAATGACGTTGTTGAAGCAGCTAATAAGAATATCAAGAAGATTGTACATAAGATGGTGGTAACCTATAAGGACTGGCACGAGATGCTTCCTTTTGCCTTGCACGACTATCGCACCACCATGCGCACTTCAATTGGGGCAACCCCTTTCTCTCTTGTATATAAAATGGAAGTAGTCTTACCTATAGAGATCGAGATTCTCTCTTTGAGAATTATAAAGGATGCTAAGCTTGATGAAGCCGAATGGGTACAAAATCAACTTGATCAATTGAACCTCATCAATGAGAAAAGATTAGCGGTTGTGTGTCACGATCAGATCTATCAGACAAGGATTAAAAAGGAATTCGAAAAAAGAGTGTTACCCCAGTATTACAAACCAGTGACCTCGTGCTAAAGAAGATAATTCTTCCTTAGGGTGATCCCAAGGGCAAGTGGACTCCGACTTAGGAAGGACCGTTTATGGTTAAGAACATTTTTTCTGGAGGAGCGATGTGCTCGCGACTATGGATGGTGAAGACTTTCCACTCCCTATGAACGCGGGCGTAGTCAAAAAATACTTTGCATAAAATGACCATTAATTTGACTCGCTCAGGCAAAAAAAGGCATCACGGCGAACCTGAAAGAGTGAGCAAAGGTTCGGGCAAAAGTAAGGGACAAAAGAAAGAGTAAATGAGTGGAAAAAAATCATACACCCGCTAAGTTGGCATGTCAAAGGAAATATAGGCAAAAAAAGGTATCCTGATGGACTGGAAACCCGCAAGGGAGGTCCAGGAAAAAGAAGGATTAAAGTGAATGACTACATTCGACGTTAGATCACGATATTGCATCTACCACTACCATCGATCACCTGGTACAGGGTTGCGAATCAATCCGATTACCTATAGTTTTTTCAAAGCAAGGGGATAAGAGTGTTAGAGTTTTAAGGAGTTTTAGTAGAATCGGGATTCAATGGATATCCGTTTTCACATTGTCATTTGTAAACACTCCTTTTACTTTGGCTTTGGAGGTTTCCTCTTTCAAAGAATTTCTTCCTGGTGTGAATTCCTTTTTACAGGCCAATATCCAATCAACAGAGATTTCTTTTACCCAAAATTTGCTTACAATTTTTCTTTTACTGTTTTGTTTACAAAAACGTCCAATGTCTTTTGATAAACATTTGCATTTGAAAAATTGGATGATTATGCACAAGCATGATAAATAATTTGCAGATATTACTCCCTATTTATTTGCGATTAGGGTGGCAGACGTTGTTGTCTATCTAAACCAAGGGCATATTTGGCTAAATCTGTTTGGCATGAATTATTATTTCCTCATCTTATGCACCAATTTGTCAAAACCAGATAAATAACTAACGAAGGTGATTGTAGCATCCCTAGTCCATTCTGCAATTCTCTAGAGTAATCCATATTCCCGAGAAGTCTTTTCTCCCCAAATGAAGATTTCTCCTCAGTGAAGTCTTTCTTCTCCTCAGTGAAAGGTAAGGTGAAGCTTGGCGGGGATTGTAAATCCCATGTGAAGTCCACAGCTCTCCCTGATATGGAGTCGCTTCTCTCCAGTAAATCACTAGAGAAAATAGGTTTTCTCCAGTCAAAACCCTTGTCTCATAAACAAATTTGGAACAGGAAATTTACCCAATGCGGTCAACATTTCTCGGTGAAATTCGCATTATCTCCTATATGCTATATGCTTCCTTATGCAGAATTGCCATTCCCAGTGAGTCATATCATGCAAAGAGGATGTTTAACAATTGCAGCATTTGGAAGAACAGATAGCTTCCCTAGTGAATTGTAATTCGTGAGATCTCAGCGAAGCATCTCCGATTTTTAGCACAAAATCTTCAGCATTCTCTGACAAAGTCGCCTTAAGATTCTTGGTCGAGAGGTTTTCACCCTTCTCCAGCAGAATCCTGGTTTGAAATCACTGATGATTCGAGATCAGTGTTCCCCATTGGAGCTGCCTTCCCAAGGTTTATTGTTCAGGATGCCATTCCCCAGTAAGTCGCTCTCCTAAGTGGAAACGCTCCCCAGCAAGTTGCTTTCTTAAAACAAAATTGTTTTCCTGAAGACGATGGCCTAAAAAGCTCCTTCATTCCCGAGAAGGTCGCCAAACAAGGAACTTTTTCTCAAATTCACTCTTTTTTCCAACAGATTTGCCTTATTTGATAGATTTCCTACAAGATGCTCATTCCCCAGTGGAATCACACCATGAAATGGTTCTGACAGATTATAACCTCTCCTTAACAAGGACGGTATTTAGAATCGAAGATTATCCCCGATGAAGTAGGAACTTCAGGATTTTCGTCACCAAGTTTTTATTTTTCTTCCCGAGTGCGGAAATGTATTCCCCAGTGGAATCACGCCATGAAATAGTTTTGGCAGATTATACCCTCTCCCTAACGAGGACGGTATCTAGAATCGAAGATTATCCCCAATGAAGTGGGCACTTCAGGTTTTTTTGACACCAAAACTTCATTCCTCTTCCCGAGTGAGGACATGTATTCCCCAGTGGAGTTTGTCATCGAGTCTTCGCTGACTCAGAGATTTAAATCTTCTCTGACTCAAGGATTTCTTTCATCCCCATAGAAATGCGCCGTTGCAGCCTTATATCCGAAGATCAGATATCTCTGGTACAACTCATTCACAAGGACTATCTTCCTTCCTCAGTGAAGTTTGTTCCATCTAACACGATAGAGGAAATTTGTGTCCCAGCGCAAGCTTTGTTACCTCCAGCGAGAGGTTGACATATCATTCCCCCATGAAGTCAAAAAGAATCTTGATTCCTCACAGGTCTGATACATGTATGTGGCTTCTCCAAGCCACGCCCCGCATCTGAGGGCGTTCATTTTCAGAATACTGATAAACCACACATATTCTTGAGCAAATAACACAGTTTATTTCTGCCAATCTTATCAGCATACAATGCAACGATGGGTTATTCGACCTGATAATCTTCATTGAAACACTTAAACATGCATCATTGCATTGCATCCTCAAAGTGTAGTGTTCAAATTATCTTTGGGACATTACTCTATAGAAAAACAATTCAATCATGCATTGAAACATAAGCCGGTGTTGCTCTCTTTCATTCTCAATGGAGTTGCTAAAACAAAAGCTTTGGATTATATCCTCAGCGAAGTTGCTTTACCCTCTATATTCCAATTCTTCAAGTATCCTTTTACCAATTACTACCAAATCTCCAAGTGCTCACCTGCAAAGCCCAGTTTTGTCCTGGAGCATCTCTTTGCGTTTCTATCACCCTCTCTTAGGTCATCTTCGTTGATTATTAATGTACATGTTTAAGCCTAATTTCGTCCTGGCACATTTGTTTAGGTTTCTATCACCCTCTCTTAGGTCATCTTCATTGATTGTTGATGTACCCGTCAAAGTCCATTTTTGTCTTGGCACCTTTCTTCGAGTTTCTTTCACCCTATCTTAAGTCATCTCCGCTGATTGTTGATGTACCTATTTAATCCCAGTTTTGTCCTGGAACATCTCTTTGGGTTTCTATCACCCTCTCTTAGGTCATCCCTGCTGATTATTGATGTAACTATTGATTCCGGTTATATCCATGGTACTCCTTGGATCTCTATCATCTTTTTTAGGTATAGGTCGCCCCTCATTATCGTGTTTCGACCCCACCAGCATTCCTATATCATGTAGGTGGTCCATGGCAGTCGAACCCCATGTGTGAAATTAAGTGTCATCCTGGTACTCAGTCTAGCCGGCCACTAGTCTCCTGAGTCGAGTCCACTACTTGTTTGTTAAGTCTCAAGTTGAGTTAGTCACTAAAAACCTAATCTCTGTGAGCTGAGTTTAATACTCGCCCAAGATCTCCTTCTTTACACCTTGGTAACCTCAGACCATCTAAATCGTCTGTAAATCCTTGCTCGAGACTCACAACAAAGTGAAGTGTTGTCGTATTTAGTACTTCGGTGTCGAGCTGAAACTCTTCACTTTGGCTATTGTACTCCCTTCTTAGGTCGAGGTCACTACTTGTACCTCTCGGTTCCCACCAGCGTTTCTTTAGCGTTCTAATGGGTTATGGTAATCGAGGACAGTCCAATCTGTCATTTTATTTCTTAGGTTGAGTCCGCCACTCGTTACCTAGTTATCAGAATTTCAAATCACCCTGATATTCCCCTTGAAGTCTAATCCACTACTAGTCTTCTTAGATCGAGTCAGCCACTCATTACTTAGTTATCAGAATTTCGAATCATTCTGGTATTTCTTTCAGAGTCTAGTTCGCTTCTAGTTCTCTTAGGTTGAGTCCGCTACTCATTATCTTGATCACAGGTTAGCATTCCTGGCATCTTTTCCTCCACAACCGAAACTCCATCGTTTTCTTGTCAATGCCCATGAAGTCATATCCAAAAAATATCATCCCTTTTATAAACAATAATGTTACCATCTTGTTGCGTTCCTGTCGCTCAGAGCACAAATTTTTGGGTCTTTTAAGTATTCAATCCCCTTCCACCTTGAACGCTCGAAATTCGTTTCTTTTTCTCACTTATCAGGTTAAAGGAGATTGAATAGGGGCAGATGTTATACCCCAAAATTTACCCTCTTCACATTGGCTTGTGTTTCATTATCATATACATACATGCATATCATTAGCCCTGTTATCGTGGAATCAAGGCATTTTTATAAAGCATTGACTACTTATTAGAGGCGTTCAAACCTTTATACAGGTAATCCAGTCAGTGAATGAATGATTTCTTACCATGCATAGTTCTTGTGTATTCTATCATGTCTTGAGTGGTAGAGGGAAGCAAGAGGTTTCGTTTGATCCGAGACAGTTCAAGCTGAAAGTTCGTTTCGGCACGGCAAATTTCAGAATTTTATAACTCCAAGTTAGGGTATCATTATGAGCTTATATTTGATAACTAGGTTTGTATTCCTATTATCTTCACTTTTCGTATTCGGGCTGGGAGCCAATTATGCTCTGAAGACGGTCAAATAATTTTGTTACTAAGTTTTCGGGTTACCGATCAACAGTATTTATCGCGTTCAAAAATTTATAACTCTGATTTGGTATACCATCTTGAGGTGGTTCTTTAACCATTGAATCTGTCTCAATGTCCTTTCAACTTCTGTGTTTGTTTCGAAGACTAATTCTCGAAGGAAGGTCTCCCAATACATGAATCTGTCAGAGTTAAACATTTGAAAATACAGATAAAAAACTGGTCGATTCATTGTCTCGGGTGCACTGAGAAAATTCATAACTCCAGGATGGAGCACCGTATGAGCGTGATTCCAGTGCCCAAAATTCCACCTTGACATTCTCTTGATGTCTTCTTTTATGGCCAAGCGCTGATTCTGAAGAGATATTTGAGTTGAACAGTCGAATTGATTTTCGATATTCAAAAATTCATATCACACTCAATTTTTACCGTATCACAATGGGTTTGGTGCCAAAATTTCAAAAGTTTAGTTAGCTACGTTTTCTCAGAATATTCCAAGTTCGAACGGTATCCAAAAGGTCTTCGTTTTTTACCCTAAATGCTTAACATTATTTCATCTGTGTCGAAACTTCAAAAATTCATAACTCAGTCAATTTTTATCGCATCGGGCCCATCTTTTTACAAAAGGTCATTGACTCAAAGATCTATAACTTTTCTTCCAAAGTCGAGACCGGAATATGCTCCGATCAATACCAATTTTTTATTGAAGAACATATCAGAGTTGACATTGGAGCCCAAAATAGGTTTGTCTGAGGGGAAACTTCAAAAAATCATAACTAAATCACCGTTCATCCAAATGAGCCTATTCTTACGGCAACACATCACAAATTTTATTATCTTCATTTTCCATTTTATGACCGAATTGAAATATCGTACGGTTGATGACGTGGCACTTTGTGGACATGTCGAGATTACATTGTCAAGGCAAAGTCCAGCCCAATTGTGCATCCAAGACCCATTTCCACTCTCTATATAAATCAAAAATTCGGATTTTCTCTCATAACTACGCAATCCTTACAAACACAAAAACTCTCTCTCAATTCTCTTAAGAATCAAACTCAATTTTCTCTCATTTTCTCTCAAGAACAACAACAACTTTAACAATATTCTTCAACCTTCTTCAAGAATCATCATCAATTCTTCATCACCGGTTTACCTTGGAGCACCGGCCAGCCACCACTGCCACGTCGTCGGACCGCTGCCGGAACACCCTTTGCTAATGGCGTATCTGAGATCCCCCTCCCCTCTATTTCACGTGTTTCGTTCCTCTGATTTGCATTCTGATGGTTGCGATCTCCTCGTCCAATCTTCCTTTTCGATTCTACGATGAGTTTTTCTAAAATTAAGCATTTTTTCGAATAAGTAATTTTTTTGAATAAGTGATTTTTCTTGATTTTGTTGTTGATTGAAGTTTTAATTATTTAATCGAGACTTAATTAGTGAGAATTAGTTTAGAATTAGGTTTAATTCAAAGATTGAATTAGGAATTAGTATGTAGATTAACACTAAGGTTAGTTTAATCCTAATTTTAGTGAATTGATTGAACTCTTGATATCAAAATGTTGAAGAAAATTGACAATGGATAATTAATTCATGAGATTATGTTGAATTCTTAAATTTACAAGTTAATTAAAAAAAGGTTTTGTTCAATCAATATCATGAGTTAAAAATTGATGTTAAGAGTTTCTTTAATGCATTGATATCAACTAGTTTCAATCAATTGTTTGAGAACTTTATGAAGTTTGATGCATTTGAATATATTTTGATACATAAACTTTAATTTTCTACAAGTTGAAAAGTGGTTCCAATTCACTACTTTTTTGACATACACTTGAATTGGAAATTATTTACAAATTGTGATACAATTGAGTTAGATTTTTTATACTTAATCGCTTGACATTGTTGTTTATGGTATGATATCGATGTTGAGCTTTGTATTGCCAATGTTCAATTTCAGTTCACTTTAATCTCATGTATTACTTACTAATTCTCAAGTTTCCGTAACATGTTGATTGGTTAGTTTGTGTTCATACTTGTGTTGCTTACTAACATAGGTCATTTCTAAGTGTTAGTAACAAATTCCATATGGACCAAGTAACATTATAAATCACTCTTGATGCATAAAAACTTGAGTTTAATGGAAAATGTTACAATTCCTAATCCTGTTACAACACTTGACATAAATACAAATTTGCTCTAAATTTCTAACCGTGATGAGTTTTTACACTTGTGATTAATGAAAATCGACTTTCTCTATGATTTTGGAGCTTCTGATACACTTTATTCTTAGTTTTTGATAACTTTTTGACACGGTTTTTGCAACTGTACCATTTCGGAAACCGTGTTAAGAGTTGGAATTTGGACGAACCAATTTCATTTTTGAGTCCATCGTTTGTAGGATACCATGTAATTTTCGTCCAATACCGAGTCATTAATTTTTATGCTTATTTCCCGATTTTCCGGTTTTTTCCTCCTATTGACTTGTATCATGTACTTTGGAATGTACTTGACTTTTGTTCATGTAGCTTGCTCATTTTGCTTTGTACTTGATTCATTTTCAATGCATATTACTAATGTTCAATGTTACATTTGATTTTTGTTGTTATTTGCTAATCACTTTTATGATATGTGCATATTTTAGGAAGCCGATTTGGATACCAATCACTTAAGCATTATTTGGTAGTGGATACACTTATAGCTTGCACCCGTTCTTCATTCCATTCTGACATTGCTTGTTGTTGATGCTAGCTTGTGGTGCATTCTGAGTTCCTTACACTCATTGAGCTTGCTATTACGGATTTTGTATACGTTTGGTATATTTTCGGACCAATTTCTGTAATATTGAATTTATCACTTTCTAGAAATCATGTAAAGTAGGAAATAAAGAGCGCGCTCGTAGTATCTGTTTAAAGTCCTGTAGCAGACACCGCTTTCTGTATGCTAATTTTGATTGTTTAAAGTCTTATCTTTGAATAGGTGATTTCGCATGTGTTTTTACTTTCTTGTACAATTTGGTTCATTCTCGATATGAGTTCGGTCCCTTTGGACGGTTTGGTATTGGATTCATTCTCGATATGAGTTTGTTCCAAGTGGATTCGGTCGGTTCATTCTTGTATGAGGGTGTTCCTTTTAAATTTATCGTTTATAATTATAGCAAAGATTTAAAAAGACATATCAAATATTATGCGCCTGGTTCATCTTCCGTATGGAGTGTTCCTCCGAGGCTTTGTTCTTGGTTCATTTTTTATATGAGTTTGTCTCATTTACATTTTTTCAAAAGAATCATCGAAAAAAGAAGATATATTCAAATATTATTCGCCTGGTTCACTTCTGTATGGGGTGTTCCTAAGAGGCTTTGGTTTTAGTTCGATTCTCGATATGAGTTCGTTCCAAGTGGATGTTGCCTGATTTATTTCCATGCGCTTATTCTAGTGTACGTACCGCATTTACTTTTATCATTTATGTCATTCTCCCTTAGGACCTTTAGTTTACTCTCGATATGAGTACATTCCAAATAGCAACTAGGATAGTTCCCTCTTGGATGAGTTTATTCCTAGAATACCTTAGGTTGGTTCAACCCTCGGATGAGTGTGTTCCAGATAGACATTAGACTTGTTATCCATGTATGATAACATTAGATAGAACTTCTTTGTCAATCCGGATCGTCGGACCATCATTGTATGATAAAATTAGGATTAGAAACTAGGCTAGTCTCCCTTAGACTCTTCCTTCTCCTCCTTTGGCATGTGCATTAAAAATAATACTCTTTTTTCTTGGCAAATTCCAAAAACATTAACAATACAAAAGCTCTTTTTCAAGGTAAAAAACACCAACAAATTCAAACTCTTTTCTCGCCTCTTGGCTTTTCAAACTTCAAAATGGGTATGTTATTTTCCCCCTCTATGCAATACGATGCATAATTCCCCAAAGGTCGGGTTGCACCATGTCTACTTGCTAAAGTCACGAATATAGCATCATCCGCCTCCGGGCTTTTTTTTGAGAATTTTAATTCCTTTCTACTCCAGATGCGTGAGTCTCCAAAGGTCGAGCTGCAGGTAGAATGGGAACTTAATATTGTTCCATTAAAAAATACAAAACAAACTAAAACATGTGAGCCGAACTACGACTCTGATTCTTCGAAAGGGATACGTAGGCAAGAGGTTGTGGAGCCTAACCGAGCACAAATTATAAATACTTCTTTCTTTTCTCCGCATTTATTTTTTCATGTATTCCTTTTTCATTTTCTCTTTTAATCATAGACATAGCTTAAACACACACTTAGAAGTAGCAAACAAGAATGGATACCATGGAGTACCATGGACGTGAGGGGTGCTAACACCTTCCCCTTGCATAACAGAATTCCTTACTCGATCTCTTAGTCGAAAGACCGTGATCTCAATTCCTTCAGGTTTTCTGAATGTTCACCTTTCCCTTCCTATGAGATAAAAAACGTTCGATAGCAACTTCATTGATATATTATCATTCGATGTTCGGCCGATTATTTAAGCCCCTTTGGGGTAGTATTTGTTGAAGAAGAAATTTGAGAAAACATTATTACTTTCTACCTGGGAGCCTGAGAAGCTGAGAGATGTAAAACTCTTAACCCATCTTTTCCTTTTTAGGTGTAGTGCGGAGACTATCCAGAAGTCAATTCTGGTATAGTTGTTATGTGACACTGCACTCAGACGAGTTTTTCCTGTGAATATTACTAATTGTCGAGTAAATTGGGACGTTGGTAATATCTATAGGAAGATCATAGACTATGGGATTTCCTTATAACTTTTTTCTACATGTGTTTAAATCATTAGTTCATACCTTGTGGGTAGTACCTTGGCCTTCATGCTCGTGACGTCAATCCTAGGACCCCCCATGTTTATGATCTTGTGTGTGATTATTACATCATGTATTTATGCGCCCACGAGCATTCTTTTAACCAAATATTCTAGGAAATTAAAAGAAACTCTTTGCGACCATCATAGCTGTCTGATCATGGATGTTGGAAAGAGAAGCACCCAAAAGTATAGTTTCAGAAAACCTGATGTAAAAGAGTTAAAAGAGCTAGCATCATTAGTTGATAGTTCTGAGAAGTTCAGAGGTTGTTATGGAAGACTTTTGGGTATCTTGGATGCTAAAGTGGAAGATGGTATTTGTAACACCCTTCTAAACCCAACGAATAATTTAATAAATAAATCAGAGTAAAGCACCAACGAGGGTGCCACATGCTTCATAAAACATCTTAAACAAAAACATCTTGCTCCATAACACGGGCTTTCAACAATTATCTCATTTATCCTTTTCAGAAAACAAACACATATTGTTCAAAATACTATGCAGGGGAAATCATAATCATGACATAACTTCATTTATAATATCTTTTAAATCATCATCAATTTACAACATCCATAGTCATGATATTTCAATAACTTAAAACAACTTGAATGACTTATATTATTCTGTCAAGAAAAAGGAACACAATTTTCAAGTCAAATGTTTCCCAACACGATGTTACATATCATAGCAAGACACCTTCTATTTGATGGAACTAAATAAATACTCCATAAAGCTATCCTCAAGCTTCTACATCTATTCTTGATTACCTGCAAGTTACCCATATTTTGAGATGATATTTCCAAGTAGAAAGGGTGAGTAATCACTATTCATTACAAAAGATATAAGGAAAAGATATAGTAGTTACAAACAACATCATCATGAAATCCATATAATTTCATATATCACATATTATACTCACACTTTCATATCATCAATACACATCAATTATTCATTATAACATCACATTAACATCTACCATCAAATACCACTTAGATCACAACATCATCAACATCACTTAATCAAACCATTATACAATGTCACAAATAATGCAATACAACACCATTGACTCATAAATATGGTATCAAAACTTCACTATTGACTCAGTCATCCTTTCTCCAAACATCCCCACCAATAGTATCGGTTCCTGCTTAGAACCAGAGCACATCATAATATTTCACTTAATACACACTATTGGATTGAGGCCATCACTGGACTAACGTCCTATCATCATCACTGGACCGAAGTCCCAACAACTTCATTGGGCCGAAGTAATAATCATATGCCATGAATGCATGATGCACAACAACATAATAATACATGACAACGGCTAGTCAAAATGCATCATCATTCATGAAATCATCACAATATCATCACATACATCATAATAACATCCTTCACGCAATCACTATCACATAATCATCATCACATAGAATGTATACATAAATTTATCATACACGTCATCAAATGTCATTACAAGTAACATTCATCTTTATAGTATTATCAATTCATCATAGCAACATACATCATTATAGTCTCAATAATTCATCCTAGAAATATTTGTCATTATAGTATCAACAATTCATCATAGCAACATAAGTCATCAAAACTACCTTTTAAGATTCTAAACCTATCTTAGCCTAGGTATTGTACACATCCATCTTTTTACTCATTTTATTCCACCCACATGTAGTTCATCGTGTTATCTATCCAACTCTTCAAATGACTCTTCAAACAGAGTTCTAAAACTCAAGTTATTACACTTTAAAGATCCTATTATTTCCCATCACCCGAGGCTCGCCCGGCAACGTGGGGACAACAACACCACCCATCCTCTCTGGATCCCATTGCTTGACGAAGCATATTGCTCGGTCGGCGACCCACCTCTCGCCCCTCCATCGCCCGGGGATGGTGTGAGAGAGAGAGAGTCCAGTCGTATCACTTTTCCACCTATTCCTTCACTCTAGTGTCTCACCCAGCGATGACCAGCTAACATCATCATCGCCCGACAACGCTTCCCATCATCCGGCGACACACACCAGTATGCAATCCCTTTTTGTGATATAGTACCTGTTCGGCCACAATTCTCTTACGATTCCATACCAATACTGCCTAAGTCAAACATACACAGAATTCAACATGTTTCCATCACACAATAACAACATATCCTAATACTCATTACCTATACCAATTTCATAGTATTTCAACATTATGAAATATCATGGAATTATTACAATAGCATGTATTGTATTTTCACACGCACATCACTAAATCATCATCATGAATCACATCATTTATATCACAATAACATCATTAACAAATCACCACAATAGAACATCATAATCAATATCATGTTTATCATAAAAATAGCGCATCATAGTATAGCAACATGTAATAAATCAATCTTATAAACACATAGATACTGGAATCATGCATAAAAAAATAATATAATTCAATTGTAATATAGTCCATATGTCAGCTTCCCAATTCTTTGAACGGCGTGTCAAACAGACTTCTGAAACTCAAGTTATGATGTTTTGAATGTTGGTGCCAAACTGCATCGCCTGGCGCTACGTCGCTTCTTCATTTCCCAGAGCTATCGGGGCTCTGACCTCCATATACTCATTGTTCTCTCTCGCCCATTGATTATTCGGCACAGCTGGGGCGCTGCATCTCCTCTCCATCGCCTGGCATTGCTTGCGAAGTAGCACTTCTCACCCTACGATTTTCAGCGGTTTGAGGCCTTTTGGACCTCCGAATTCGATTTCGTAAAAAGTTACAGTTTCAGAATTAGGAATCCTATGATTATATAACATTAATAACACCCTTATAATACTTATTTATAGATTCTAATATCATACATTCATCAAGGATTCATTCAACACGTGATTTTCATCAATTTCATCAATCTTCATCAAATTCATCACACAAAACACAAATCTACCAACATCTTAACCCGATATCAATTATAATAAAAGCATTTAAACCCCTTACCTTAGTTTATTATCAAACAATTTATTTCTTTCCATCTCTACAGAATGAATTCCTCTTCTCTTCTCTCTGTGCCCTAGCACTCTTCAGTGTCTGCTCTTTTTACGATTGCACAAAATAAACAATCTTCTCATTATCCTTGTTTAACCCTTAGGCCTTTTCTATGGTCTTCCCATCTTACCCTCACTGATCCACATGACATTACCATTTAGCCCTTCTTGTCTCTACACAATTATTCCTTTATTTTATTAATAATTATTATTATAAATATTATTATTAAATCTAATTAATCCCAAATAATTATTTAAATTCTAAATAAATATAGATTAATTAAGTAATCCTCATATTTCTCTTATTCCAACATTACTCCACAACATTGCATCACCAACACACCTCAACGCATCATATAAATCACAATAGTTCATATATTCGTCAATAATTACCAATACTCACACTAAATCAATTAAATGATTAATTAAATAATTAATCTATATTTTTAGGGTGTTACAACTCTCCCCTACTTAAATAATTTCTGTCCTTGAAAATTTAATCGAGTACACAACTCTTGATACGGGTCTCGCATCCTTCTCATTGTCTACCGCATCATGTTTGGTAACATTTTGCATACCACTAATCAATATTCAACATTGTTAACCAAAATAATCTAATAAGATTAAATGCTACCGAGTTATGAACGCACATGTTCATTTCACTCCTTGTCCCATCATCCTAGGATCTAGTTCACTCTCGAACATGATCTACTCGAACTCGAGCCCCCAACAATGAGGCAACAACATAGTTTAAGAACGTAGGGTTCCATAACATGAACATTGTCTCTATAATTTCATCACACAGCAACACTGTCATAAGAACATCAACATAACCATAATACCGACAACATTGACACACAATATTAGTACAACAATGCTAATATTTATCAACTGAACATGTAACTCGATACATCTATTGACATTATGGTGACAAGAATAATATATAAACCTTTCGCCTATCACTTCCATTATGTATTGCCTAATGGTTTGCATCATTCTCGTAGGCTTCCGATGTTTAACCCTTAACTCCTAACAAGTCACACATGCATAATGAATTACTCCATGTTGTACCCCAAAATTTGCCCTCTCATTTATCAAGTATTTTCTCACAAGATCTCCTTTGGTTCAAGACTGCACTAGGGTTGATCAGCTTAAGACACTCCTCAAGCTCTGATGACTGAAAATTAGGGTTTGAGATTGCACAAGCATAATTACACTTTTAATTCCTCATATTAATTTCATGGATCATTATGGACCCTCAAGATTGCTCATGTCAAGTTTCAAGTCTTGAATCACATTTTTGCTCAGTCAATTGATTAATTGACCTAAAAATCAGTTGTATTGGGGAAAAAGTCAACTATGGCCAATTTAGAGTCAAACTTCATAATTTTTGATCCATATCAACATTATGAACTCATATATGTAATTTGATCAAGTTTGGACCATAATTCCTCAAGAAATTTGATCAGGTCATCAAAAGGGCAAAATGGTCAAAATTAGGGTTTTGACTGAGAAAGGGCAATTTCTGATTTTTGACCTAGCAAATGGTTAATTGGTGTGAGACATGATCTAAAGGTTTCAAATGCATCATTTTTACTTAATGGTATGACTCACAACTTCTCTCAAGATCAATTGATTGATAGTTGATTTTCAGTTAATTGATCAAAAGTCAATTGTACACTGAAAAGTCAAACTTTAACATTTTTGTCAAAATCAAGTGTCAAAGATCACAAATCATCAAAACATGTCAAAACATGAAACTTGTTCATCAAGAAATCAAAAATTCAAGATTTCATTTTGAAAAGTCAAAGTTTCCAAACTTAGAAATTTTTCTAAGTGTTGAAAACTTCATTTTTTTCCACAACTTTGAGCCAATTTTTCACCATGATGCAAGATGATTTAAAGGAAACTTTCAACATGAAAGTTGTAGATCTCAATGAGATATAAAAAAGTTATTTACACAACTCCTCCTAGAAATGATTGGATTTCAAGTTATTAATCCATGAAATCATGTTCATAAAACTAAAACACTTAGTGAAATTTTGAGCATTTTGGTCAGGATTTTGACCTAAATTCTGGGCCAAGTTTCATATAGTTCCAATTGGAATTTTCAAAAGTGATTCAAATATGGGTTGTGGATCATATTACAAGCTTTCTAAAATATCTAAGAACTCCTTGAGATCATTTCTGAGCAAGGAGAATCGAAGGCCGGAAGTTAGGGTTTCAAGTTGTTTTGCAAGGCAAAATTTGTGATGCACAATGAACCAAATCCATAGCCATGCTGCATAATCCCACTTTTCAGGCCCTCTAACTCGTGTATATATCCTTAATCATAATATTACACAAACTTTATGGCTATTATCCATTAAATCCAAGCTTTGTCTAAGTTAACTTGCCATTTTTGGAAGAAAGGCAAGACTTCCATTTTGGAAAAGCATGCTTTTGAAAATGTCAACCCTTCTTGAGCCTCTCAATGAATCCTTCTGCACAAACAACATCTACAAGTCATAAATAAGCTTGTTTAAAGTTCAACCACTCTACAATAGCACGGTACAAGCTTTGGGAAGATGTTTGTCATGTTTGCTTTAAAAACAAGTAAAGATTTTACAACATGTGAATTCAAATTCTGACTTGTTGTAGCAACAAAAGCTCTTGACTATAAATACATATACTATTTTCAAGCTAACATACGCATGTAAAAGCCCTTAAACTCACTCAAACTCACAAAAACTCATATTGCACACAAAACTCCATTTTTGTGCAGAAATTGACCTTACACTCCCATCTCTCAAATTACTCGTGTGTTTCCTCTCTAAACCATTCCAAAAGTTCCTAAACATCATCCACAACTCATCCCAATACCTATTATAGTTCTGTAACTCCATTTCCACCATTGTCCAGACTCAAAAACAGAGCACTGCAAGTGGAATTCTCCATAACTCCTCAGCCACTTTCAGCCCAAGCCAGGCATCACATTATCTTCCTAGGAACTTGAGGAAGCTAACCCAATCACTAGAACTCATTAAAAGCTTCTCCAACTCAAAACACGATACCCTCTTGCAAGGTGAGTTTTCTGATTTTTGAACTCCTCATATAGGCATTGTTAAGCTTTCATTTTCAAAGATAAAATGTAGACCTCATTGCCACGAAGTTGTACATATCCATAGTTTGCATTTATATGGCCTAAGCTTAGAGAATTTTGGAGTTGAAGTTTCTAAAATTTTTAGGTTTTAAATTAGGGCCAGAAAATTTCTCACTCATCTTGGATTTATAACTTTAGTTATTTAAATGGTTAGATTCGTGGGAAGAAATGTCACAACTTTCATGTTTGTACTTTCCATTTTTGTTGAGAGATGAACAACATGCAGGTTGTCTGCCTGGGCGTGAGGTTGAAGATGAAGTTCAGGCCATTGACTTGATTTGTAATATATATTTATGGTTTGATATAAATAAACGGATGTATAGCCACCCCAGTAGTAAGACAGCGCGCTGGTAACCAAGAGGTTGTGGGTTCAACACCCATCGCGCTACCTTTTTTCCATTTTCCACATTTTCATTCTTTTTTTTGTCAAAAAACACACACGCCTGGGCCTCAACGCAGTAGGCCTTGGTATTTTGCTAGCTTCTAACCCATGGCCCTGCTTCAGCACCCCCCTGGTCATTTATTTTCTTTATTTTATTTTTATCTTTTAGTTTATTTCACTTTCATATTTTCATTTTATTATTTTCATTATTAATATTATTATTATTATTAATAAAAAATCCAAAAATATTTATTTTATTATTTTTACACTCATTTATATTTTATTTCTCTTTATAAAAATTAAAAAGAATAAAAATAATTTTCTTAACAAATTAATTTCTTTTTTTAATTAATATTTAGATAATTAGGTTTAATTATTATATTATAATATTTTCTTGTAAACTAAAATTAATTTAGAATTTAGATTTAATTTAATTAATTAGTTTTTATATATTTTTATATTATTCTTAAAACCTTTTCATAAAAAACCCTAAAAAATCCTTTTTTAGTTAATTTCCTTTTTTTAATTAGTTTAAGTTAATTTTATTTGATTTTCATTAATTATTTTCTTAATTAGGTTAAGATTAAAACCTTTCATAAAACCAAATAAAAATCATTTCTTTTTTTCATTTTTGCATTAATGCATTTTATTTTCAATTTTGTACAATATTCAATATGGTTGTAATAGTTAATTAGATTTAATTTTCTTGCAAAATCCCCATTTATAATCTAAACACCCCTCCCCTAATGATGTAATAGCTTAGTATTTTTATTTTCCGCAATTTAATGCTTTATATAAATGCTAGTAAGTTAGGGTTTGTATGGAAAGATTAAAATCAACAAGTTAGCAAACCCTAATACAAGACAAACCAAACATGAAAAAGACATACTTGCACACTTACACCCTTAGGGTAAATCCACTTGTTTCCTTGAGAAATAAATGGTCATAATACGCATGTAAGATGTCTTAGCCAAAACAAACGAAAATACAAGATCATAGTCCCTCGATGATGCTACAAATGTTGCCTTACGAATAATCTTAGTCCCTTAAAGAAAATGCTAGGATATCTTACAACATTGCTATTCATGACTATACAATGACCCATGCCAGTCCCTTTTACATCCAAAGATAAGGTTACTTACCAATCAATGGTAAAATAATAATATCAAAGGAAAGAGGAAATAAACAAGAAAGACTTTTGAGTAGGTAGAACGTTCCTAGTTGCTTGCTCATTTTCAAACCAAAACATTCTTGCTATTTTTAAAACAAACACCAACACTTTCACAACATCTTTCAAACTTGAAACATTTTTAAAAGATCAACACTTTGTATACATCCTTACGAACGAGAATTATTACAAAGTTTGCCTAAACGATGGCGTCTTTTCAAAATACTTTCAAAAACCACACAAAGAATATTTTCAAACAAAAGCAAGTAATCTAGCAAGAAACTAAGAGCCCATAGATGACTATGGATAAAATGTGTGCTAATACCTTCCCTTTTTATAATCTACCCCCCGAACACAAGAAATAATCTCAAAGGTCTTTCCTGTTCTTTTTAACCTTTCCTTTTGGATAAAAGAAAAGTTGATGGCGACTCTTGCTAACCGCAACATTTGCGATGAAACGCAAAAACAACCAAGTCAGTTCTCCCACCGTGTTACACGCCACATCACGCTTCATCTACGATACTCTGATCATCTACCTTAAAGTCGTTGTCCTCATTTTTATCTCCATCAGCTATCAGATCCACAAGTTACACATGTAACTCCCGACTCTCTTTAATATCCACCAGAAAATCATTGTTCACTTTTGATAACTTCAACCTTCCACTCTACGGTGTTAGCCGACATACAACCTCAAGTCTTCGAACGGTTCAATAATCCCAACTCTTTCTTAGTCACTTTTCCATTAGGTTCATCCCTGTTGATTATTAATGTACCTATTGAGTACAGTTCTATCCCCGGTACTCTTCGGAGCTCTATCATCTCCTTTAGGTAGAGGTCGCCCCTCATTACCTTGTTTCGACCCCACCAGAGTTCCTATATCATGCATATGGTCCATGGAATTCGAACCCCGTGCGTGAAATCAAGTGTCATCCTGGTACTCAATCTAGTTGGCCACTAGTCTCCTGAGTCAAGTCCGCTACTCATTTGTTAAGTCTCAAGTTGAGTTAGTCACTAAAAACATAATCTCCGTGAGCTGAGTTTGATACTCGCCCTAGGTATCCTTCTTTACACCTTGGTAACCTCAGACCCTCTAAATCATCTGTAAATCCTCGCTCGAGACTCGTGTGTGCTTTTAGAAAACACGCACTTTATAGGACATTTATTTAGGATCTAAACCCGCTTGTTTGTTGTCCTATTTAGTACTCTGGTGTCGAGCCAAAACTCTTCACTTTGACTATTGTACTCCTTTCTTAGGTCGAGGTTGCTACTCGTACCTCTTGGTTCCCACCAGTATTTCTTTAGCGTGCCAATGGGCTATGGTAATCAAGGACAGTCCAATCTATCATTTTTTTCATAGGTCGAGTCTGCCCCTCGTTACCTAGTTATCAGAATTTCGAATCGTTCTGATATTCCCCTTGAAGTATAATCCACTACTAGTCTTCTTAGATCGATTCTGCCACACGTTACTTAGTTATCAGAATTTTGAATCATTCCGGTATTCCTTCTAGAGTCTAGTTCGCTTCTAGTTCTCTTAGGTTGAGTCCGCTACTCATTGCCTTGATCGCAGGTCAGCATTCCTAACATCTTTTCCTCCACAGTCAAAACTCCATCATTTTCTCATCAATACCCATGAAGTCATATCCAAAATATATCATCCTCTTTACAAACAATACCGTTACCAGCTTGTTGCGCTCCTGTCGCTCAGAGCGCAAATTTTTGGGTCTTTTAAGTATTCAATCCACTTCCACCTTGAAAGATCGAAAGTTGTCACTTTTTTTCACTTATCAGGTTAAAGGAGATTGAATAGGGGCAGCTGTTATACCCCAAAATTTACCCTCTTCACATTGGCTTGTGTTTCATTATTGTATCCATACATGCATATCATTAGCTCTGTTATCGTGGGATCAAGGCATTTTTATAAGGCATCGACTGCTTATCAGAGGCGTTCAAAGCTTTATACAGGTAATCTAGTCAGTGAATGAATGATTTCTTACCATGAATAATTCTCATGTATTCTATCATGTCTTGAATGGTAGAGGAAATCTAGAGGTTTCGTTTGATTCGGGACAATTCAAGCTGAAAGTCCATTTCGGCGCAGAAAATTTCAGAATTTTATAACTCCATGTCAGAGTATCTTTGTGAGCTGATATTTGATCACTAGGTTCATATTCATATTATCTTCACTTTTTATGTTCGGGCTGGGAGCCAATTATACGCTGAAGACGGTTAAAGAATTTCGTTAATAAGTTTTCGGGTTACCGATCAACAGTATTTCTGGCGTTCAAAAATTTATAACTCTGATTTGGTATACCGTCTTGAGGTGGTTCTTTCTCCATTGAATCTGTCTTAATATCCTTTTAATTATCGTGTTCGTGCTGAAGACTAATTTTTGAAGGAAGGTCTCTGAATACGTGAATCTGTCATAGTTAAACATTGGAAAATATAGATAAAAAACTAGATGATCCATTGTCTTGGGCGCACTGAGAAAATTTGTAACTCCCGGATGGAGCACCGTATGAGCGAGACTCTAGTGCCCAAAATTCCGTCTTGATGTTCTCTTGATATTTCCTTTTATGGCTAAGATCTAATTCTACAAGGGAAGTAGCGAGAATTTTGAGTTTCTGAAGTGATATTTGAGTTGAACCAGAATTCAGTCGAATTGATTTTCGACATTCATAAATTCATATCACACTCAATTTTTACCATATCGCAATGGGTCAAGTGACAAAATTTCACAAATTGAGTTAGCTAAGTTATCTCAGAATATTCTAAGTTCGAACGTGTTGTACCCCAAAATTTGCCCTCCCATATTCTTCAAGATTTGCCAAGATCAAGGTTCAAAATCTCTCAAGGGTTGCACAGTCCAATTGCCTCCTAACACAGTCAAAATTAGGGTTTTGGTTCTGGAAAAGAAATTGAGGTTTCCAAGGGTCCAATAAAGTCCCACATGCCTATAAACATTGTCCAGCATCCATATGTCAAGTTTCAAGACTCACAGCATCAAATTGCACAGTCAAAAACCCTAAATGCTTCACAGTCAACTGCAGGGGCAAAATGGTCATTTGACAGTCAAAAGTCAAAATTTTTGGTCATCATCTTATTTTGAAGCCACAAACATCATCTGATCAATTCGTGATCATGATTCTCAAAGCATGGCTCAAAAAGTCTCAAGATGCAAAAGTTTCTATTTTTGGACAGTTGAAAAAGTCAACTGCAAATTGACCAGAGCATAACTTCCACATGGTTTATCAGAAAAATTCCATCCAAAGCTCATTTTGAAGAGAATGACATTTCCTACAACTCATCTTCACACTTCAAGTCCAAGAAATGCTCTCACAAAAAGTTATCAATCTCAACATTATAGGTCATTTTCAAAAGTCAACAAAAAGGCACTTTAAGTCAAAGACCATAACTTGATATTGGTAAATCAAAATGACATGGGACCAAAGGAATTGGTTAGAGGACTTCAAGACCTTTCCAAAATGTCCAAGAACATGATCATAGCTTCAAACTTGAGCAAGATATGCCTTGTAGAAGTTGGGAAATTTTTGGGAACTTTGAAAAGTCAACGTTGCTTCAAAAGCTTCAAAATTGCTAATGGGCCACAAATTCTTCCATGAATCATTACCCAAAGCATATGCACGACCCATTAAGCTCAAAGGGATTTATTTTCTTATTTTTAATTAATTAATTGAATTTTTATTCTTATTTATTCATTTAATTAGTTTTAAATATGAGAAAAATATCAAATCATGCCTTTTAAATCTTTTTGTGCAGCAAATCAAACTAGGGCAAAGTGGCAAAACATGCATCAATCAACAAGGCCAAATCTTCCATAATTGGCATGATTTTCATGGCAAAAAGATTGGAAAAGATATGAGAAAATCAAATATTCAAAACTTTAATTCATGGACATTGGGCTTGGTTTTTTAACCTATTTTCGTTTACTTACATATGCAAGACCTAATGGAATCAAGATACACACGAAAAATTGCTCAGAAGCTGCCTAACAAAATTGCAAATTTTCACCAAAAGTTGAAATCTGAAATCATAGTTACAAGCCGTTTCAAAGCATAAAAAGCATTCAAATACATTCCTGACATTGCTAGGAATCGATTGCAATCAAGAACAGGTCCATAGACTCCAAGAATTGGTAGAACCGAATCACACTTTTCATGAATATGTCCATAATCGTTTTTCAATTTCCATGCATTATTCATGTGTTTTGTTAGTTGATTTACACTAATATTGATGTTCTGAAGCCATTGGTAGCATTTAATTGAACTAATACTGCCTGTAGCCAGATCTGCCATGGACGTGTTTTAGGGTTTCATAAGCTCTAAATTAGGGTTTCCCTCATATGGTAAAATTGGACATTCAAACCGGTGCAGACCAAATCGTGGCAACAAGACGAAGCGATTGAACTATTCGCGCTCAATTTATGTTAACCATAGGCGTATTCGCTATTTTTTACAGGGTTCACTTAGTGGGGGTTTAAAACCCCCTCTATCTGTTTTCTATTTGCAGGCAAACGAAGAAGAAAGCTAGCGTGGCTGGATGTTACTGGACAATTCAAATTTGGCGCGTGAATTTGTTATTCTTACCAATAACGCTTGTTTTCTTATTATAATAATCACGTTCCATTATATTAACAAAGAAACTCAATGGCTCAGTTGGTGGATGAGCTGTCCTGCAGGCATTGGGACCTGGGTTCGATTCCCAGGTCCCCCTCATACGCTTAATAATGTTTGTTGCAAGGTATTCCAACGTAGCACATCCTCAAAGGCCTACCATGCATCCTCACATGCTAGCTTGCCACATACTCATGAAGATCAATTTGAAGGCTACAAAAGGAGTCCTACCATGTACGTCAGTCAATGCACATACACACGCGCTAGAAAGTCAAACAGGGCTTGGATTCTGATGGGCCAGAAATACTTCAAAAAACCTCCTAAATGGGCCAGATACCCCCAATGTTTGTATTATATTTTTAACTTCCTTTTCTTTTCTTTTTTGTTTTAATTTGTTTTAATTGTTTTATTTAATTCACCAATAATTAATTTTCATAATAAAAAAATCAGAAACTAAAATATGCTTAATTAATATTTAATTTCACCATTAAAATGTTTTTGTAAATAAATTCTAACAATTAATTAGATTAATTTAGGTTTCAATTTTAATACTTCTTTTTATAAATAAAATAAGTAGAATTAGGGTTTTTAACCTTTTCATCTTTTTTAATAAATAATTTTCTCATTATTATTATTATTATTAATTACTAAATATTTTGTAAATAAACATGTACATTAATTATTTAGTAAATTAGGTTAAACTTTAATATTTTTTCATTAATAATTAAAAACAACTTAGAATTAGGGTTTCTCTTGATTTTCAATTTTCTTTATTTTCATAAAACAAAAACCTAAAAAAACATTTCTTTTCTTTAATTTAATAATCAATTAGCTTTTAATTCAATTTAATTTCAAAAGGTTCAAAACCCTCGGACATTCGATTTTAATTTCTATTTCGCGCATTTATTTTCTTTTCGAATATTATGTAACTGCTCAAGCCATGTAATAGTAATTAGGTTTTACTTTCCGCATCTTTTATTAAAACGGGTCTTTGTAATTTGGTGATGTATAGACCCGCGCCTTGTAATAGCGTAGGATTTTACTTTCCGCATTTAAATTTCCGCACTTTTAAATTCTAAACTTTGCATGAAAGAATAAATGGATAATTAAAAACAATGCGTAGCTCACCATGTCATAATCAAAGATAATTGTTAAACTGAAAATAACACACAAATTCACACACCACTCTTAGGGTACGCCTCACTGTTGCCTTACCTTCGAAACGTGGTCGTCAAGTATAGAAAGTTTTAGTAAGTCCTTATGTCCATGATCCAGTTGCCTCGGAACGGTTGCCTCGGAATAAAAAAGGGATCAATGGCATAAGGGTAGCTTCTAAGGTGTCCTACTGTTGCTCTGGTGACCACGCCGTCCCTACAAACGAATTGACCCGAACACCTCCAACGGTGGTGCTACCTACCTCTCAATGGTGGGATGGCACTACCTTAAGGACATTTACACAGCCTAATTCCTTAGGGTAGGTAGACGACTCGTAGATACTTGCTCTATTCAAAAACAAATCAAAACTCTTTTCACACCGACACTTTCAAAAAAGCTTTCAAAACAATTTTTCAAACACTCTTGAGGACTGATACAAGAGTTATTACGAAATCTTTAAACGAAACTTTTTCAAACTCACTCACAATTGAAAAGCAAACACTTTTGAAAACACAATGAGCAAGTATCTAAGAGCCCATGGATAACCATGGATAGAAAGGGTGCTAACACCTTCCCTTTCTATAAATCTACCTCCCGAACCGAGAAACTATCTCATAAGGAATTTTGTTGTGCTTTTGTCCTGTCCATGTTGGAGAAAATAAAAGACGGTGGCGACTCTTGCTTCCGCGACATTTCGCGAACCAGCGTTAAACAGTCAGTTCCAGATCCACGATCACAGAACTGGCGACTCTGCTGGGGACTCTTTTAAAGTGAGGTGTACCTTAGGACTAAGATCACTTGTGTTTTCAATTGTCTGAATTGTTTGCTTTAAATTGTGGGCTTGCCTTGGGAGTTCTATAGATCCTAACCCGGATCTGGGGGATACCTTCTTAGAAAGTAGCAACAAGGCTGTGAGGGAACTGTGCGGGGTATACCGACATGGTTGAAGCAGTCTGCTACGTTGATGTGGCACTTTGGTGTGTACCGGTAACCCTTGAGTTCAGTCAAGGAGAGTACGGGGCCGCCGCGTGGTGTCGTGAAGCATCAACTGACCTTAGGAACCTTAATTGAACCATCTTGGCCTCTTTAGGGTAGTGAGATAACTGACTTTGGTGCAGTCCGAGGTTGGTTGATACTCGATACTACACTCAATTGAGGGTTGTTTTCTTGGAATATTTCGGTCGCCAGTTCAGTGGCTAAATCGAAACGATGAACAATGAAAGCAATCCAATGATATTGGGACCCTTAGAACCCGGTTACTTTTGATAGGACAGGTTGAGCCCACCAACTTCAAGAGGGTAATACCCAGACCCCATGCTGGCCTAAACTCTAAGGGTTGTGGTGTGACTTGTGTGCCTTACCATGTTTGCTTCTTGTGAATATTTGTGGTGTGTTTAATCATAGCATCATAACATCATACAGCATCATATGCATTGACTAACCATTTCAGGGGTTCGAATCTTCATCTTTGTTCTTGTTTTGTAGGACATGGAAACTATTCGCAGAAAGACAATTCAGATCAGCCTTGTAAGGATCCCTCCTCAGCTCAAGGAGCTTATATCCAGGATTCCCGAGAGTTCTTCTTTCAGTGAAAGGCATGGAAGACTCATCAGCTTGGTCAACACCAACATTGAGGAAGATATGATAAAGGTCCTCTTCCAGTTCTTTGACCCTCTGCATCACTGTTTTACTTTCCTGGATTATCAACTGGTGCCTACATTGGAAGAGTTCTCCGGGCTTCTGAAGATCCCTATCCTTAGTCAACTACCCTAAAACGGTACGGAAAAGGAACCCAAACTTGAAGAGATTGCTAAGGCACTACGCCTACAACCATCTGACATCAAGGGACATTGGGAAGTTAGAAGTGGTATCAAAGGGTTCTTAGCCAGGTTTCTGTTTGAGAAGGCCCAAGAATGTTGGAACTCCCTTGACTTACAAGCCTTTGAAGAAGTTGTGGCCCTCCTTGTCTATGGATTGGTTTTGTTCCCGAATCCCGATCAGCTTATAAATATCAGTGCTGTCCAGATCTTCATGTCCAGGAGTCCTATACCTACGTTGCTTGAAGACATCCTTCATTCATGTTACACTCGAACCATGAGGAAAAGAGGTGTTCTTATGTGCTGCACTCCTCTCCTGGGAAGGTGGTTTATTTCGCACCTTCCACAATCAGTCTTGAAGAATGAGCGGGGTTTGAGATGGTCACAACGATTGATGACTCTTACACATGCTGATATACATTGGTGTTCTCGGTCCAGAGAGGATGTCACTATCATTGATCGTTGCGGGGAGTTTCCTAATGTTCCTTTACTTGGAATCAGAGGAGGTATTACTTATAACCCATGTCTAGCTTGGAGACAGTTTGGTTATGCTCGGAGGGACGGCCCTCATGACATGTTAATTCCTGACATAGTTTTTGACTTCGACAACGATGCATAAGGACTTCGCCAGAGATTTATCAGAGCTTGGAGGATGCCCAACAAGGTAGAAAGCAAGACACTGGGGCACAGGAACTCCATCCCGTTGGAGCCTTACCTCAAGTGGGTACGGGCCCGCTCCCAGAAGTTAGTGATGCCTTATCCTCATGTTCTCCCCGTGATCAAAGAGCCAGTATTGGAAGGAGAGGTGTCCTACACCATTCAACATCCTGACATGCCTACATCCTGGGAAGAAATGCAGAAGAGCTGGATCCAGCTTAAGGAAGAACGGAATTCTCTTGAGTCCAGTCTACATGCTAGTGAGAAGAAGGTCTTGGAGCTCACCCGCTTGCTGCACGAGGAAAAGACTCTCAACACTTACATAGCTCCAAAGAGGATGCGTAGTGTCTTCTGGGATTGATTTGCTTTTGTAATATTTTGCCCATGAGGCTTTGATGTACCAAACAATTATTTCTTAATGATAACGTGTGTTCCTTTTTGTCTGCAACAAATTTGAACTTTCGAACCCTTGAATGCATTGCATAAACACATATCATGCATCATGTGCATAGCAGGTACTCTTCTTTTCAGGTTGCTTAATGTTCTTCGCTGTTTATTTCAGCATCATGAACCCTGAATCATCTACCGAGCAGTCCATCAAGGCCCTTCAGGCCCAAAACGCCCAATTCCAAGAGTTGATCATGAGTTTGGCACAAGGTCAAGAGGAGCTGAAAGCTCTGCTGGTCAAGAAGAAGAAGAAGAGAACCGTACTATTCAACACTGGTCGGAGGTTTGGTAACACACTACAGAATGAGGTTGATCAAGCTGGTTCTTCTGTAGGGAAAAGCAGTCCCCAGGGGGGAAGGGCTCCTAGTCCGGTGGTCTCTGACAACGAGACTGATTTTAATGAGGAGCAGTATCCTCCAGCTGAAGACAGGTACAAGCAGTTGGAAGACCGTCTGAATGCCATGGAAATTCAACAGGTGCCTGGCTTGGATTTTGGAGACTTGGGTCTATCTTCTGGTGTGGTCATCCCACACAAGTTCAAAGCACCATCTTTCACAAAGTATGACGGGGCGTCCTGCCCTAAGCTACATCTCAGATCTTATGTGCGGAAGATTCAGCCGTATACTGTGGACAAGAACTTGTGGATCCACTTCTTCCAGGGGAGTCTTTCAGGGACTCATCTCGAATGGTTCTATCAGCTGGATGGAACCAAGGTTCGTAACTGGGAGGAGTTGGCTACTGCTTTTTACAAGCAGTATCAGTATAATGCCGACCTCGCTCCTACACGTACCCAACTCCAGGGTATGTCGCTAGGATCGGGAGAAGGTTTTAAAGAGTATGCGCAGAAGTGGAGGGACCTGGCTGGCAGGGTGCAGCCACCATTAACCGACCGTGAGCTAGTGGATATGTTCTTGGGGACCCTATCCGGGCCGTTCTTCAATCATCTCATTGGCAATTCATCTGCAGGATTCACAGATCTCATTCTAACTGGGGAAAGAATAGAAGCTGGCATGAAATCAGGGAAAATTCAGAAAGGTGCGTCCACAAGTTCTGAGAAGAAGCCTTTCAAAAAGGAAGCCAGTGCTGTGTATGGGCCTAGGAGGCAAAATAAAACAGAACGCCGCCAAGCTGTCAACACGGTGGTAATTACAAAGCCTGTTGCTGCTCCTCGGCAACCCAACCAACCAAGGGGTGAGAGACCCAGAAGAGAATATACTCTTCTTAGTATGACCTTATCACAAATCTTGCCGCAACTGCTATCGACCAACTTGGTAACCGTCAGAGAGGCTCCGAAGGTGGTGAACACGACCTCTCCGAAGTATAATCCAAATGCCGGTTGTGCTTATCACTCTGATAGCCCGGGGCATTCTACTGATGATTGCTGGGCCCCGAGAAATAAGGTTCAGGACCTTATTGATGCGAAGGAAATACAATTTGAGGCACCTGAGAGGCCCAACGTTGTGACTGCTCCTATGCCCCAGCATGGAGTAAATGCCATTGAAGAAGACTTGTATGCCGTTTCTGTGGAGGATGTTGCTACCCCTTTGTTGACTGTTAAGAGGAACCTATTGCTAGCCGGTTTATTTCCGGGTTGTAGCAAGGGTTGCCTTCTGTGTGCTGTTTCCTCTACTGGTTGTCCGTTGCTGCAGTCAGGCATCCAAAGCCTGATGGATAGCAAGGAAATTTTGTTCAAGAAGATCGATGTTCCTTTTGTTCCCACTGAAGAAGTATTTGTCGTCACAATTTTCAACAATCCTACCAAGGCTCCCCCGAGGAAGCCAGTCAAAATCATGTCTGTCGCACCCATCATTATTACTGTTCCGGGGCCCCTCCCCTATGAATCTGACAAGGCTGTCCCATGGAACTATGGGGCAGATGTGTATGTGCTTGGAGTGAAGCAGGAGTTCAACACCGGTACCAGTATCAGCAACATCACCGGTCCAGCTAAAGTAACTCGCAGTGGCAGGATCTTCTCGCCTGACATTGCGCCACCATCTATTCGAAGACCTCTTATAATTACGCCTGCAAGTGCGCCTGTTTCCACTTCTGATCCAGTTTCTACCCCTACTGCCGAGTCATCTGACGCTCGGGGCAAAGGGATTGATGATGTGCCTGCCCGGATGGAGGCACCAAAGACTGTCAATGTTGAAGCCTCCCAGCAAGAGATGGAGGAAATCCTTAAGATAATCAAGAAGAGTGACTTCAACGTCGTTGAACAGCTGGGGCATACCCCCTCCAAGATCTCTATGCTATCATTGCTGCTGTGCTCAGAGGCCCATGCCAAGGCCCTGATTTCATTTCTGAAGACGGCCCATGTGCCACAAGAGACATCTGCAGATCAATTCACTGACTGTGTGGCCAATTTGACAGCTGACAATGGTTTGGGTTTCTCGAATGCTGATCTTACCGCTAAGGGAAAAAACCACAATGATGCCCTGCATGTCTCCATAGAATGCAGGGGCACTACTCTCGCGCACGTGTTGGTGGACACCGGTTCTTCCCTGAATGTATTGCCCAAGAAGGCCTTAGACCGGTTGGATTGTGAGGGTCTGGAGTTGAAGCCTAGTAACATCATCGTCCGAGCCTTCGATGGGTCGAAGAGGATGGTGCATGGTGAAGTGGACATTCCAATTCGTGTTGGTTCCCAAGTCTTTGATTCAACGTTCTATGTGATGGATATTCGTCCATCTTATTCCTGTTTGCTGGGTCGACCTTGGATTCACAAAGTTGGGGCTGTGACCTCCACTCTACACCAGAAGCTCAAATACCCTGTCAGAGGGAAGATTGTCGCCGTGCAGGGGGAGGAAGAATACATGGTTAGTCATCTGAATTCCTTCCGGTATATTGAGATGGACGGGGAATTTATTGAAACCCCCTTTCAACATTTTGAAGAGGTACCTCCAACATTGGCGTCAGCTGAGACGGTGATTGAAGAAGACTTTCCTTTGAAGATGGCCTCCTTAAAGGACGCCCGGGCTGTAATTGAGAAAGGTGAATGTGCTAACTGAGGCAGGCTCCCTGATTTTACTCCTAAGACTGACAAGTTTGGGCTGGGTTTCACTACAGAGGCTCAGAGGGTTGTACGTAAAGCAAAGATCGGAAGGCCTCCCGTGTTCATCACCAACCCGGGAGTGAATGCCATTGAAGGCGATATGGAGGAATCAGAATTTGATAGCTGGATCTACCCGATGACTGACGGTGGACTGAACAATTGGACTGCAAAAGACCACATACCTGTTACTTTTGTTACGCAGTAATGAATTCCTTTGTTTTTTAATTTGTAATAAACAATAAACTGAAACTCTATGGCCCGGTGTCTTACCCGGGGCACCGTGGCTTCATTTGTGAGGGCATATTACTCGTCATTTCCATATATCATGAATAAAGACATTGGACGTTTTTTTCGCATTGCAATATTGTGCTCCTTTTCTTTCTTCCTTTATTTATTGCAAAACAGCTATATTTACACACACTCACCCATACAGGTTTCAATCCACTCTGGATCTCACTGGTAACGACTCTGCTACTGCCAGTTATGACTTCGAAAATCCGATCAACTTAGCCGAAGACGAAGGTGAAGATGATTGCGAAGTGCCTGGCGAGCTTGCAAGACTGTTACTCCAGGAAGAGAGGGCCATTCAGCCACATGAAGAGCCAGTGGAAATGGTGAATCTGGGTACTGAGGCAGATAAAAAGGAAGTTAAGATTGGTGCCAATGTGGAGCTCAGCGTAAAACAACGGTTGATTCAGATGTTACATGATTATGTGGAAATCTTTGCCTGGTCCTACGAAGACATGCCTGGGTTGGATACTGACATTGTGGTCCATCACTTGCCTACCAAGGAAGACTGCCCTCCGGTTAAGCAAAAGGTCTGCCGTATGCGTCCAGAGATGTCCGAGAAGATCAAAGCTGAGGTTATGAAGCAATTTGATGCCGGTTTTCTAGCAGTGACCTCTTACCCTCAGTGGGTTGCCAATGTGGTTCCAGTGCCAAAGAAAGATGGTAAGGTCAGGATGTGTGTCGATTACAGGAATCTGAACAGGGCCAGTCCCAAGGATGATTTCCCCCTACCTCACATCGACGTTTTGGTTGACAATACTGCCCAGCATAAAGTGTTCTCCTTCATGGATGGTTTTTCAGGTTATAATCAGATCAAGATGGCTCCTGAAGATATGGAAAAGACTACCTTTGTCACTCAGTGGGGCACCTTCTGCTACAAGGTCATGCCATTCGGGTTGAAAAATGCTGGGGCAACCTACCAACGTGCCATGGTTGCTTTATTTCATGACATGATCCACCATGAGATTGAAGTGTATGTCGACGATATGATTGCAAGATCCTAAACTGAGGAGGAACACCTTGACCATCTGCAAAAGTTGTTTGACCGTCTGAAATTATACAAACTGAGGTTGAATCCGAACAAGTGCACCTTCGGGGTAAGATCTGGAAAGTTGCTAGGCTTCGTCGTGAGCGACAAAGGAATTCAAGTGGACCCTGCCAAGGTTAAAGCCATACAAGAGATGCCAGTTCCCAAGACAGAGAAAGAAGTCAGAGGCTTTCTAGGACGTCTGAATTACATTGCTCGATTCATCTCGCACCTAACTGCTACCTGTGAACCAATCTTCAAGCTGCTGAAGAAAGATCAGGTAGTACGTTGGAATGATGAATGTCAGGACGCTTTTGACAGAATCAAGGAGTATCTCCAAGAACCACCCATCCTTATGCCGCCCGTTGAAGGGAGACCTCTGATACTATACCTGACAGTACTTGACAGCTCAATGGGGTGTGTGCTGGGGCAGCATGACGAGTCTTGCCGAAAAGAGCACGCCATTTATTACCTTAGCAAAAAGTTTACCGACTGTGAGACCCAATACTCACTGCTCGAGAAAACTTGTTGCGCTTTGGTATGGGCTGCTCGCCGGCTAAGACAGTATATGCTGACTCACACTACTCTATTGATTTCAAAAATGGATCCAATAAAGTACATATTCGAAAAGCCTGCTCTGTCTGGGAGAATAGCAAGATGGCAAATGATCTTGACAGAATACGACATCCAGTACACGACTCAGAAAGCTATCAAAGGAAGTGTATTGGAAGACCATTTGGCACACCAGGCAGTAGATGACTACCAATCAATGAACTTTGAATTTCCTGACGAGAGCATCATGATTGTGACTGATTGTGAAGTACCTGGACCGGATGAAGGACCTGAGGAAGGATCCCGATGGTCTATGCACTTTGACGGAGCCTCTAACGCTTTGGGTAACGGCATCGGCGCTGTGATCATATCCCCTCAAGGCACTCATACTCCACTTACTGCCCGGCTATGTTTCAACTGCACCAACAACATGGCGGAGTATGAGGCATGCATCATGGTTCTTCAAGCTGCAATTGACTTAAGGATCAAGTTTCTGAGTGTCTTCGGATATTCCGCTCTCGTGATCAATCAGATCAAAGGCGAGTGGGATACGAAACATCCGAATCTTATCCCTTACAGAGAATGTGTGTTGACATTGATCCCCCATTTCACAGAGATAACTTTTGAACACTTTCTAAGAGAGGAGAATCAGTTGGCGGACGCGTTAGCTACGATGTCTTCTATGTTCAAAGTCAAGTGGGACAATGAGGCTCCCCGGATCATTATCTGGAAGTTGGACGAACCGGCATATTGTTGTGACCTTGAGGCTGAGACGGTAACTGAAAAACCCTGGTACCACGAGGTGAAGAGGTATTTGGAAGCTCAAGAATACCCTGAAGGTGCATCTATCAACGACAAGAAGTTTCTAAGAAGATTCGCTGCAAAGTTCTTCCTCAGCAACGGCATTCTATACAAGCGAAACCATGATTCGACCTTACTGCGTTGTGTGGATAAGACTGAAGCAGAAAGGATCATGGCAGAACTACATGAAGGCACCTTCGGAACACATTCCAGTGGACACACCATGGCAAAGAAAATCCTTCGGGCAGGATATTTCTGGTCCACAATGGAAGCCGACTTCTACCAACATTCTCGGACATGTCATAAATGCTAGATTTATGCAGATAAGGTGCACGTTCCCCCAGTTCCTCTGAATGTCTTGACTGCACCTTGGCCCTTTGCAATGTGGGGCGTTGATATGATCGGCGAGATTAAACCTACGGCATCCAACGGGCATCGCTTCATCCTGGTAGCGATCGATTACTTTACAAAGTGGGTCGAAGCAGCTTCTTATGCTACAGTAACCAAGAATGTCGTGGCACGGTTCATTCGTCATAACCTGATCTGTCAATATGGCGTCCCGGAAATAATCATTATGGACAACGGTACCAATCTCAATAACAAGATGATCACTGAGCTCTACGAGCAATTCAAGATACAGCACCATAACTCTTCTCCTTACCGGCCGAAGATGAATGGGGCTGTAGAAGCAGCTAATAAGAATATCAAGAAGATTGTGCAGAAGATGACAGTGACCTATAAAGATTGGCACGAGATGTTACTGTTCGCTCTCCATGGGTATCGTACCTCAGCAAGGACGTCAACCGGAGCAACTCCCTTTTCCTTGGTCTACGGCATGAAGGCAGTCTTACCGATCGAAGTGCAGATACCCTCTCTCTGGATAATGAAGGATACAGATCTGAGCGAAGATGACTGGATCTAGACACGACTTGATCAACTAAATCTAATTGACGAAAAGAGACTCGCTGCTATTTGTCATGGTCAAACGTACCAAAAACGGATGATCAGGGCATTTAACAAGAAGGTCAGACCACAAGAGTATCAAGTTGGGGACCTGGTAATCAAGCGCATCATTCTTCCTCAAAGTGATACCAGGGGCAAATGGACCCCCACATACGAAGGGCCATTTGTGGTTAAACATGTGTTCTCAGGAGGAGCCATGATTCTAACCACCATGGATGATGACGACCTTCCTCACCCCGCCAATGCAGACATAGTAAAAAGATACTACGCATGATAAAAGACCCGCTAGGTTGACATACCTAGGCAAAAATTAGGGCTTCCCAGCGAACCAAAAGGGTCCGGGAAAAATGAGGGATGAAATGAAAAAAATCTGTACACCCAGCAAGTCGAAAACCTGAAAAGGCGGCTTGGGAAAAAATGGGTATCCCGGTGGACTGAAAACCAGAAAGGGCGGTCCAGGCAAAAGTTAGGGATAAAGCGTAATACTATGTCTCATTGGATCACCTTGCATCCAGAATCTGGTATCAACATCAAGTTCAGACGGCATCGATCAATCAGCTTCATCTTCAACCGAGCAGCCAGGTGATGAGACGCTCGGAGATATAAAGGCGATAGCAGAGTGGGAACCCAGTGGGATTATATTTTTCACATAGCTATTTTGTTTTCCTTGTACAAATTGTATAAACTCTTTTGTTCGGCGGCGTTCTCTTACTAGGACGTCAGCCTCTTGTACATAAACGCCTATTTACAGGCAAATTCAAAAAAATCAATACAAATTCACTTTTCAGACAAATTGCCAATTGTTTTTCCTTTTTCTATTTTGTTTGTGAAGAACGTCCAAGGTTCAATTTGTGATATATGCATTTGACACTAATTGCTAACTCATAAATATTTGCATACGAAACAAAGGATTAATTACAGGTAACATCAGAAACAGGGGCAATAATGAGTTGTCTAAGCGATCTAATTACTCTGTCCACCAAGGTACCAAGGTAAATTCGGCTGAAGAATGCAACCAAGATATCTTAATTCCCCAGAGAGTGAGCCAAGATTCAACAATTCTCTCCCAAGTAGTTGGTCTCCCATCAGCCCTGAACAAGGTACAGTATCTCCGGCAAGTCAACACTCTCCCCAAGCAGAGTTAGTTCACTATCAGCCTTAAGGAAATTGGGTATCCCCAGCAGATCTCAACATTCCCCAGCGTAATATACAAACATTCTTAACAAGCATCCCTGGCAGTCTTGATCTAAGATTGTTCCCCGGCGGTATACCAGACATTCAGTGGAGCCACTTCCCCAGTATATCTCAAAAATTTCCCCAGGAGAATCCAGTCCAAAAGTTTCCCCAGGAAAGTAGAATCCATCTCCCAGCAGGAAGCTTATCCCCAGTAGATTCTGGAAGCTTGTCACCCGCGGAACACGAACGCGTCTCCCGGCTTTATTCAAAGGTTATTTCCCCACCAGGATATAACTGGGTTATCCTCAGCCAATTGCCACGGAAAGATAGTCTCCGGCGAAGTCTTCCTATCCCCAGCGGAGTTATCATCCAATTCTCAGCGAAGAATCTCTTCCCCACAGAGCATCTCCCTGCAGAGCAATCTATTCGCCAAGTTTATTCCCCAACGGAGTCATCTTCTCCTACCGGTTTATTCTTGCAACCATCATCCCCAGCGGAAACAAAGCACTATCCTTCAACATCAAGCCCAGGATTTAACTTCCCGGCACCCGTCAAGGATTTACTTTCCTAGACAAACATACATTCATAAACATCACATCTTCATACATTATAGCATGCACATACGCATCATGAACATACAATCTCATTTATTCTGAGAACATCACGCATGTCATACATCATGATATCGCATACAACTAACTTTTTGTCTTTTCAGGACAAAGGTTAATACAAAGATGATTACTATCAACGGTCGCAACTAAAGATCCGATTCCTGTATCTTGCCAGGGTGTATCTGTTGACGACTAACATTTCCAGACTCGATTCCTGTATCCTGCCAGGGAACGTCTGAAGAGTTCGAAGATCCGATTCATGTATCTCGCCAGGGTGTATCTGTTGACGACTATATTCCAGACTCGATTCCTGTATCTTGCCAGGGCACGTCTGAAGAGTTCGAAGATCCGATTCCTGTATCTTGCCAGGGTGTATCTGTTGACGACTAACGTTACCAGACTCGATTCCTGTATCTTGCCAGGGCACGTCTGAAGAGTTCGAAGATCCGATTCATGTATCTTGCTAGGGTGTATCTGTTGACGACTAATTCCAGACTCGATTCCTGTATCCTGCCAGGGCACGTCTGAAGAGTTCGAAGATCCGATTCCTGTATCTTGCCAGGGTGTATCTGTTGACGACTAACATTACCAGACTCGATTCCTGTATCTTGCCAGGGCACGTCTGAAGAGTTCGAGGATCTGATTCCTGTATCTTGCCAGGGTGTATCTGTTGACGACTAACATTACCAGACTCGATTCCTGTATCTTGCCAGGGCACGTCTGAAGAGTTCGAAGATCAAATTCCTGTATCTTGCCAGGGTGTATCTGTTGACGACTAATTCCAGACTCAATTCCTATATCTTGCCATGGCACGTCTGAAGAGTTCGAAGATCTGATTCCTGTATCCTGCCAGGGTGTATCTGTTGACGACTACATTACCAGACTCGATTCCTGTATCTTGCCAGGGCACGTCTGAAGATTTTAAAGATTCGATTCCTGTATCAAGCCAGGGCACATCTACACAAAGAGATTGAGGATCAATTCCTGTAACAGGCCAGGTAATTATTTTCTTTCTCAGGTACGCAAGTTCTCTCTAAGGAAACTCTTACGCGATTGACACCTAGATGGCATCTATAAGCCCATCCACATACTGACAGTCTCCAAATGGCATCTATAAGCCCATTCCCGACAAGACTCCGTCACCACATCAGACGGCATCTATAAGCCCATCCTCCTATCCATCATCTCTCCAAATGGCATCTGTAAGACCATTCCCGCTATCACACTGCTAACACTCTACTATGTGAGTGCAAATTTCTGGGCACTCTAGTGTTCAATCATCTTCCACCTTCGGATTACGAAAGGCGCGCCAGCCAATCTACATCCTCAGGTCTAAGAAGATTGAACAGGGGCAACTGTTGTACCCCAAAATTTTCCCTCCCATATTCTTCAAGATTTTCCAAGATCAAGGTTCAAAATCTCTCAAGGGTTGCACAGTCCAATTGCCTCCTAACACAGTCAAAATTAGGGTTTTGGTTCTGGCAAAGAAATTGAGGTTTCCAAGGGTCCAATCAAGTCCCACATGCCTATAAACATTGTCCAGCATCCATATGTCAAGTTTCAAGACTCACAGCATCAAATTGCACAGTCAAAAACCCTAAATGCTTCACAGTCAACTGCAGGGGCAAAATGGTCATTTGACAGTCAAAAGTCAAAAATTTTGGTCAACATCTTATTTTTAAGCCACAAACATCATTTGATCAATTCTTGATCATGATTCTCAAAGCATAGCTCAAAAAGTCTCAAGATGCAAAAGTTTCTATTTTTCGACAGCTGAAAAAGTCAACTGCAAATTGACCAGGGCATAACTTCCTCATGGTTTATCAGAAAAATTCCATCCAAACCTCATTTTGAAGAGAATGACATTTCCTACAACTCATCTTCACACTTCAAGTCCAAGAAATGCTCTCACAAAAAGTTATCAATCTCAACATTATAGGTCATTTTCAAAAGTCAACAAAAAGGCACTTTAAGTCAAAGACCATAACTTGAGATTGGTAAATCAAAATGACATGGTACCAAAGGCATTGGTTAGAGGACTTCAAGACCTTTCCAAAATGTCCATGAACATGATCATAGCTTCAAAATTGAGCAAGATATTCCTTGTAGAAGTTGGGAAATTTTTGGGAACTTTGAAAAGTCAACTTTGCTTCAAAAGCTTCAAAATTGCTAATGGGCCACAAATTCTTCCATGAATCATTACCCAAAGCATATGCACGACCCATTAAGCTCAAAGGGATTTATTTTCTTATTTTTAATTAATTAATTTAATTTTTATTCTTATTTATTCATTTAATTAGTTTTAAATATGAGAAAAATATCAAATCATGCCTTTTAAATCTTTTTGTGCAGCAAATCAAACTAGGGCAAAGTGGCAAAACCTGCATCAATCAACAAGGCCAAATCTTCCATAATTGGCATGATTTTCATGGCAAAAAGATTGGAAATGATATGAGAAAATCAAATATTCAAAACTTTAATTCATGGACATTGGGCTTGGTTTTTTAACCTAATTTCGTTCACTTACATATGCAAGACCTAATGGAATCAAGATACACACGAAAAATTGCTCAGAAGCTGCCTAACAAAATTGCAAATTTTCACCAAAAGTTGAAATCTGAAATCATAGTTACAAGGCGTTTCAAAGCACAAGAAGCATTCAAATACATTCCTGACATTGCTAGGAATCGATTGCAATCAAGAACAGGTCCATAGACTCCAAGAATTGGTAGAACCGAATCACACTTTTCATGAATATGTCCATAATCGTTTTTCAATTTCCATGCATTATTCATGTGTTTTGTTAGTTGATTTACACTAATATTGATGTTCTGAAGCCATTGGTAGCATTTAATTGAACTAATATTGCCTGTAGCCAGATCTGCCATGGACGTGTTTTAGGGTTTCAGAAGCTCTAAATTAGGGTTTCCCTCATATGGTAAAATTGGACATTCAAACCGGTACAGACCAAATCGTGGCAACAAGACGAAGCGATTGAACTATTCGCGCTCAATTTATGTTAACCATAGGCGTATTCGCTATTTTTTACAGGGTTCACTTAGTGGGGGTTTAAAACCCCCGCTATCTGTTTTCTATTTGCAGGCAAACGAAGAAGAAAGCTAGTGTGGCTGGATGTTACTGGACAATTCAAATTTGGCGCGTGAATTTGTTATTCTTACCACTAACGCTTGTTTTCTTATTATAATAATCACGTTCCATTATATTAACAAAGAAACTCAATGGCTCAGTTGGTGGATGAGTTGTCCTGCAGGCATTGGGACCTGGGTTCGATTCCCAGGTCCCCCTCATACGCTTAATAATTTTTGTTGCAAGGTATTCCAACGTAGCACATCCTCAAAGGCCTACCATGCATCCTCACATGCTAGCTTGCCACATACTCATGAAGATCAATCTGAAGGCTACAAAAGGAGTTCTACCATGTACGTCAGTCAATGCACATACACACGCGCTAGAAAGTCAAACAGGGCTTGGATTCTGATGGGCCAGAAATACTTCAAAAAACATCCTAAATGGGCCAGATACCCCCAATGTTTGTATTATATTTTTAACTTCCTTTTCTTTTCTTTTTTGTTTTAATTTGTTTTAATTGTTTTATTTAATTCACCAATAATTAATTTTCATAATAAAAAAATCAGAAACTAAAATATGCTTTATTAATATTTAATTTCACCATTAAAATGTTTTTGTAAATAAATTCTAACAATTAATTAGATTAATTTAGGTTTCAATTTTAATACTTCTTTTTATAAATAAAATAAGTAGAATTAGGGTTTTTAACCTTTTCATCTTTTTTAATAAATAATTTTCTCATTATTATTATTATTAATTACTAAATATTTTGTAAATAAACATGTACATTAATTATTTAGTAAATTAGGTTAAACTTTAATATTTTTTCATTAATAATTAAAAACAACTTAGAATTAGGGTTTCTCTTGATTTTCAATTTTCTTTATTTTCATAAAACAAAAACCTAAAAAAACATTTCTTTTCTTTAATTTAATAATCAATTAGCTTTTAATTCAATTTAATTTCAAAAGGGTCAAAACCCTCGGACATTCGATTTTAATTTCTATTTCGTGCATTTATTTTCTTTTCGAATATTATGTAACTGCTCAAATCATGTAATAGTAATTAGGTTTTACTTTCCGCATCTTTTATTAAAACGGGTCTTTGTAATTTGGCGATGTATAGACCCGCGCCTTATAATAACGTAGGATTTTACTTTCCGCATTTAAATTTCCGCACTTTTAAATTCTAAACTTTGCATGAAAGAATGAATGGCTAATTAAAAACAATGCGTAGCTCACCATGTCATGATCAAAGATAATTGTTAAACTGAAAATAACACACAAATTCACACACCACTCTTAGGGTACGCCTCACTGTTGCCTTACCTTCGAAACGTGGTCGTCGAGTATAGGACGTTTTAGTAAGTCCTTATGTCCATGATCCAGTTGCCTCGGAACGGTTGCCTCGGAATAAAAAAGGGATCAATGGCATAAGGGTAGCTTCTAAGGTGTCCTATTGTTGCTCTGGTGACCACACCGTCCCTACAAACGAATTGACCCGAACACCTCCAACGGTGGTGCTACCTACCTCTCAATGGTGGGATGGCACTACCTTAAGGACATTTACACAGCCTAATTCCTTAGGGTAGGTAGATGACTCGTAGATACTTTCTCTATTCAAAAACAAATCAAAACTCTTTTCGCACCGACACTTTCAAAAAAGCTTTCAAAATAATTTTTCAAACACTCTTGAGGACTGATACAAGAGTTATTACGAAATCTTTAAACTAAACTTTTTCAAACTCACTCACAATTGAAAAGCAAACACTTTTGAAAACACAATGAGCAAGTATCTAAGAGCCCATGGATAACCATGGATAGAAAGGGTGCTAACACCTTCCCTTTCTATAAATCTACCTCCTGAACTGAGAAACTATCTCATAAGGAATTTTGCTGTGCTTTTGTCCTGTCCATGTTGGAGAAAATAAAAGATGGTGGCGACTCTTGCTTCCGCGACATTTCGCAAACCAGCGTTAAATAGTCAGTTCCAGATCCACCGATCACAGAACGGTATCCAAAAGGTCTTTGTTTTTCACCCAGAGTGCGCGTGACGCGCCGAAAATCCTGAATGCTCAATATTATTTCATCTGAGTCGAAAGTTCGAAAATTCATAACTCTGTCAATTTTTATCAGATCGAGCCCATCTTTTTACAAAGGTCACTGACTCAAAGATCTATAATTTTTCTTTCAAAGTCGAGACCATACTCCGTTCTGATCAATACTAGTTTTTTATTGAAGAACGTGTCAGAGTTGACACTGGAGCCCAAAATAAGTTTATCTGAGGCGAAACTTCAAAAACTCATAATTAAATCACCGTTCATCCAAATGAGCCTATTCTTATGGAAATGTGTCACAAATTTTATTATCTTTTTTTTCCATTTTAGGACCGAATTGAAATTTCGTACGGTTGATTACGTGGCACTTTGTGGACATATCGAGATTACATTGTCAAGTCAAAGCCAAATCCAATTGTGCATCAAATGTCTATTTCCTCTCTCTATATAAATCAAAATTTTAATTTTCTCTCATAACTACACAATCCTCACAAACACAAAAACCCTCTCTCAATTCTCTTAAGAATCAAACTCAATTTTCTACCATTTTCTCTCAAGAACAACAACAACTTCAACAACATTCTTCAACCTTCTTCAAGAATCATCATTAATTCTTCATCACCGGTTCTCCTCGGAGCACCGGCCAGCCACCTCCGACCGGCCATCCGCCGACCTGCCATCGGACCGCTGCCGGAACACCCTCCGCCTTAACCGTATCCGCGATCCCCCTCCCCTCTATTTTGCGCGTTTCGTTCCTCTGATTTACATTCTGATGGTTGTGATCTCTTCATCCAAACCTCCTCTTTGATTCTATGTTGGTTTTTTTTAAATTAAGTGTTTTTCCGAATAAGTGATTTTTTTGAATAAGTGATTTTTCTTGATTATGTTGTTCATTGAAGTTTTAATTATTTAATTGAGACTTAATTAGTGAGAATTTGATTAGAATTAGGTTTAATTCAAGGATTGAATTAGGAATTAGTATGTAGGTTAACACTTAGGGTAGTTTAATCCTATTTTAGTGAATTGATTTAATTCTTGATATCAAAATGTTGAAGAAAACTGACATTGGATAATTGATTCATGAGATTATATTGAGTTCTTGAATTTACAAGTTAATAAAAAAAGGTTTTGTTCAATCAATCTCATGAGTTGAAAATTGATGTTAAGAGTTTCTTTGATGCATTGATATCAACTAGTTTTAATCAATTGTTTGATAACTTTGTAGAGTTTAATGCATTGGAATGCATTTTGATACATAAACTTTGATTTTCTACAAGTTGAAAAGTAGTTCCAATTCACTACCTTTTTGACATAAATTTGAATTGGAATTGATTTACAAATTGTGATACAATTGAGTTAGATTATTGATACTTAATCGTTTGACATTGTTTCTTATGGTATGATATTGATGTTAAGCTTTGTGTTGCCAATGTTCCATTTTACTTCACTTTATTCTCATGTATTGCTTACTAATTCTCAAGTTTCCATAACATGTTGATTGGTTAGTTTGTTTTCATACTTGCGTTGCTTACTAACATAGGTCATTTCTAAGTGTTGGAACAATATCCATATGGCCCAAGTAACGTTACAAATTACTCTTGATGCATAAAAACTTTAGTTTGATGGAAAATGTTACAATTACTAATTTTGTTCTAACACTTGACGTATACACAAATTTGCTCTAACTTTCTAACTGAGATGAGTTTTTACACTTGTGATTCATGAAAATCGACTTTCTCCATGATTCTGGAGCTTTTGGTACACTTTATTTTAATTTTGAATATATTTTCGACACATTTTTTGCTACTTTACCATTTCGGAAATCGTGCTTAGATTCAGAATTTGGATGAACCGAGTTTATTTTTGAGTCTGTTGGAACGTTTGTAGGCTACATGTATTTTTCGTCCAATTTTGAGTCGATAATTTTTTATGCTTATTTCTCGATTTTGTAGTTTTTGCCTCCTATTGACTTGTATCATGTACTTTGGCATGTACTTGACTTTGGTTCATGTAGCTTGTTCATTTTGCTTTCTACATAATTCATTTTCAATGCATATTACTAATGCTCAATGTTACATTTGATATTTGTTGTTATTTGCTAACCACTTTTGTGAGATATGCATATTTTGGGAAGCAAATATGGATACCCATCACTTGAGCATTATTTGGTGGTGGATACGCTTATAGCTTGGACCCGTTCTTAATTCTATTCTAACATTATTTGTTGTTGATGCTAGCTTGTGGTGCATTCTGAGTTCCTTACACTCGTTAAGCTTGCTATTATGGATTTGCTATCCATTTGGTATATTTTTGGACCAATTTCTGTAATATTGAATTTATCGCTTTCTAAAAATCATGTAAAGTAGGAAATAAAGAGCGCGCGCTCGTAGTATCTGTTTAATGTCTTGTAGAAGACACCAATTTTTGTATGCTAATTGTGATTGTTTAAAGTCATATCTTCGAATAGGTGGTTCCGCACGTGTGTTTACTTTCTTGCACAGTTTGGTTCATTCTCGATATGAGTTCAGTCCTTTTGGACGGTTTAGTATTGGATTCATTCTCGATATGAATTTGTTCCAAATGGATTCGGTCGGTTCATGCTTGTATGAGTTTGTTCCTTTTACATTTACCGTTTACAATTCTAGAAAATTTACAAAAATACATATCGGATATTACGCGCTTGGTTCACCTTCAGTATGGAGTGTTCCTCAGAGGCTTTGGTCTTGGTTCATTTTCGATATGAGTTTGTCCCATTTACATTTTTCACTTTTTATTTTGTCAAAAGAATCATCGAAAAAAGAAGATATATTCAAATATTATTCTCCTGATTCACTTCTGTATGGGTTGTTCCTAAGAGGTTTTGGTTCGATTCTCGATATGAACTCGTTCCAAGTGGATGTTGCCCGATTCATTTTCATGTGCTTATTCCATTGTATATACCGTATTTACTTTTATCATTTATGTCGTTCTCCCTTAGGTCCTTTGGTTTACTCTCGATGTGAGTGCATTCCAAATAGCCACTAGGATGGTTCACTCTCTGATGAGTTTGTTCCTAGAATACCTTAGGTTGGTTCAACCCTCGGATGAGTGTGTTCCAGATAGACACTAGGCTTGCTATCCATGTATGACAATATTAGGTAGATATTTCCCTTCTTTGTGAATCTGAATCATAGGACCATCACTGTATGATAAAATTAGGATTAGAAACTAGGCTAGTCTCCCTTAGACTCTTTTTTCTTATCCTTTGGCATGTGCATTAAGACTAAAACTCTTTTTTTTTTGGAAAATTCCAAAACACATTAACAATACAAATTCCCTTTTTCAAGGTAAAACACACCAACAAATTCAAAATGTTTTCTCGCCTCTTGGATTTTCAAACTTCAAAATGGATATGTTATTTTCCCCCTCTATGCAATATGACATGTAATTCACCAAAGCTCGGGTTGCACTATGTCTACTTACTAGAGTCGCGAATATAGCATCATCCACCTCCGAGATTTTTTTGAGCATGTTAATTCCTTTCTACTCCTGATGCGTGAGTCTCTAAAGGTCGATCTGCAGGTAGAATGCAAACTTAACATTGTTCCATTAAAAAATACAAAACAAACTAAAACATGTGATCCGAACTATGGCGCTCTGATTCCTCGAAAGGTATACGTAGGCAAGAGGTTATGGAGCCTAACCGAGCACAAATTATAAATACTTCTTTCTTTTCTCCGCATTTCTTTTTTCATGCATTCATTTTTCATTTTATCTTTAAATCATAGACATAGTTTAAATACACCCTTAGAAGTAGCAAACAAGAGTGGATACCATGGAGTACCATGGGCGTGATGGGTGCTAACATCTTACCTTTTATTAATAGACTTCCTTACTCGATCTCTTGGTCAGAAGACCGTGATCTCACTCCCTTAAGGTTTTCTCGATGTTCACTTTTCTCTTCCTATGGGATAAAAAACGTTCGATGCCAACTTCATTGATATATTATTAGTCGATCTCCGACCGGTTGTTTCAGCCTCTTTGGGGTAGTATTTGTTGAACAAGCAAGTTGTGAAAACATTATTACGTTCTACCTGGAAGACTGAGAAGCTGAGAGATGTAAAACCCTTAAGCCATCTTGGCCTTTTTAGGTGTAGTGTGGAGACTATCCAAGAGTCAATTTTGGTATAGTTGTTACACAATACTATAGTCATACGAGTTTTTCCTGCAAATATTACCAATTACCGAGTAAATTAAGATGTTGGTAATATCTATAGGAAGATCGTAGACTATGGGATTTCCTTATAAATTTGTTCTATAGGTGTTTAAACCATTAGTCCATACCTTGTTGGTAGTACCTTTGACTTCATGCTCGTGGTATCAAACCTATGACCCCCCATGTTTGTGATCTTGTGTGTGATTATTACATCATGCATTTATGCACCCATGAGCATTCTTTTAACCAAATTCTCGAGGAACTTAAAACAAACTCTTTGCAAATATTGCAGAAGTCTGATCGTGGATGTTGGAAAGAGAAAGCACCCAAAAGTATAGTTTCAGAATACCTGATGTAAAAGAGTTAAAAGAGCTAGCATCATTAGTGGATAGTTCTGAGAAGTTCAGAGGTTGTTATGGAAGACTTTTGGGTATCTTGGATGCTAAAGTGGAAGATGGGATTTTTAACACCATTCTAAACCCAACGAATAATCCATGAATAATTTAATAAATTAATCAGATTAAAGCACCAACGAGGGTGTCACATGCTTCATAAAAGATCTTAAACAAAAACATCTTACTCCATAACACGGGCTTTCAACAATTATCTCATTTTTCCTTTTCAGAAAACCCACACATATTCTTCAAAATACTACGCAGAGGAAATCATAATCACGACATAACTTCATTTAGAATATATTTTAAATCATCATCAATTTACAGAATGCATAGTCATGATATTTCAATAACTTAAAACAACTAGAATAACTTATATTATTCTGTCAACAAAAAGGAACACAATTTTCAAGTCAAACGTTTCCAAACTCGATGTTACATATTAGAGAAAGACACCTTATTTTCGATGGAACTAAATATATACTCCATAAATCTATCCTCGAGCTTCCACGTCTATTCTTGATTACCTGCAGGCTACCCATACTTCCAGGCAAAATTTCCAAGTAGTAAGGGTGAGTAATCACTATTCATTACAAAAGATATAAGGAAAAGATATAGTAGTTACAAACAACATCATCATGAAATCCATATAATGTCATATATCACATATTATACTCACACTTTCATATCATCAATACACATCAATTATTCATTATAACATCATATTAACATCTATCATCAAACACCACTTAGATCACAACATCATCAACATCACTTAATCAAATCATTATACAATGTCACAAATAATGAAATGGAACACATTGACTCATGAATATGGTACCAAAACTTCATTGTTGACTCAGTAATTGTTTCTCCAAAGATCCCTACAAATCGGATCGATTCCTGCTTAGAACCAGAGCATATCACAATATTTCACTCAATCCACACTATTGGATTGAGGCCATCATTGGACTAACGTTCTATCACCATCACTAGACTTAATTCCCACCAAAATCACTGGGCCGAAGTCCTAATCATATGCCATGAATGCATGATGCGCAACAACAAAATAACACATGACCACGGCTAGTCAAAATGCATCACCATTCATGAAATCATCACGATATCATCACATACATCATAATAGCATCCTTCACACAATCACTATCACATAATCATCATCACATAGAATATATATACATAAATTTATCATACACATCATCAAATGTCACTACAAGTAACATTCATCATTATAGTATTATCAATTCATCATAGCAACATACATCATTATAGTATCAATAATTCATCCTAGCAATATTTTTCATTATAGTGTCAATAATTCATCATAGCAACATAAGTCATCAGAAAGTACCTTTTAATATTCTAAGCCTATCTTAGCCTAGGTATTGTACACATCCATCTTTTTACTCATTTTATTCCACACACATGTAGTTCATCGCGTTAGCTATCCAACTCTTCGAATGACTTTTTCAAACAGAGTTCTAAAACTCAAGTTATTACACTTTAAATATCCTACTGTTGTCCGTCACCCGAGGCTCGCCCGACGACGTGGGAACGAAAACACCACCCATTCTCTCTGGATCCCATCGCCAGATGAAGCATCTTGCTCGGTCGGTGACCCATCTCTCGCCCCTCAATCGCTCGGGGATGGTGTGAGAGAGAGAGAGTCCAGTTGCATAAATTTTCCACCCATTCCTTTGCTCTAGTGGCTCACCCAGCGACGACCAGATGACATCCTCATCGCCTGGCGAAGCTTTCCATCGTCTGGCGACACACAGAAGTTCGGCCATAATTCTATTACGATTCCATATCAATACCTTCTAATTCAAATATACACAGAATTCAACATGTTTCCATCATACAATAACAACATATCCTAATACTCATTACCTACACCAATTTCATAGTATTTCAACATTATGAAACATCGTAGAATTATTACAATAGCATGTATTGTATTTTCACACACACACATCGCTAAATAATCATCATGAATTACATCATTTACGTCACAATAAAATCATTAACAAATCACCATAATAGAACATCATAATCAACATCATGTTTATCATCAAAATAGCACATCATAGTATAGCAACATGTAATAAATCAATCTTATAAACACAGATACTGGAATCATGCATAAATAACTAATATAATTCAATTGTAATATAGTCCATCATGTCATCTTCCCAACGCTTTGAATGGCGTGTCAAACAGACTTCTGAAACTCAAGTTATGATGTTTTGAATGTTGTTTCCAAATTGCATCGCCTGGCGCTATGTCGCTTCTTCATCGTCCGGAGCTACTGTTGCGCTGACCTCTATAGACTCATTATTCTCTCTATCCCCTTCATTATTTCAGCGCAGTTGAGGTGCTGCGTTGCCTCTCCATCGCCTAGCGTTTCTTGCGAAATAACATTTCTCACCCTGCGATTTTCCGCGGTTGGAGGCCTTCTGGACCTCCCAATTCGATTTCGTAAACGGTTACAGTTTCAGAATTAGGAATCCTATGATTATATAATATTAATAACATCCTTTAATACTTATTTATAGATTCTAACATCATACATTCATCAAGGATTCATTCATTCAACACATGATTTTCATCAATTTCATCAATCTTCATCAAATTCATCACACAAAACACAAATCTACCAACACCTTAAACCGATATCAATTATAATAAAAGCATTTAAACCTCTTACCTTAGTTTCTTATCAAACTATTAATTTTTTTCCAGCTCTACAGAATGAATTCTTCTTTTCTTCTCTGTGTCCTAGCACTCTTCACAATGTCTGCTCTTTTTACAACTGCACATAATGAACACTCTTCTCATTATCCTTGTTTAACCCTTAGACCTTTCCTATGGTCTTCCCATCTTACCCTCACTAATCCACATGACATTACCATTTACCCCTTCTTGTCTCTACACCATTATTCCTTTATTTTATTAATAATTATTATTATAAATATTATTATTAAATCTAATTAATCCCAAATAATTATTTAAATTCTAAATAAATATAGATTAATTAAGTAATCCTCATATTTCTCTTATTCCAACATTACTCCACAACATTGTATCAATGACACACCTCAATGCATCATATAAATCATAATAGTTCATATATTTATCAATAATCACCAATATTCACACTAAATCAATTAAATAATTAATTAAATAACTAATCTAGATTTTTGGGGTGTTACAACTCTCCCCCACTTAAATAATTTTCGTCCTTGAAAATTTACTCAAGTACACAACTCTCGATATGAGTCTCGCACCCTACTTTTCATCTCCCGCATCATTTTTAGTAACATTTCGCATACCACTAATTAACATTAAACATTGTTAATCAAAATAATCTAACAAGATGAAATGCTACAGAGTTATTAACGCACATGTTCATTCGCTCCTTGTCATATCATCCTAGGATCTCGTTCACTCTCAAACATGAGATACCCGAACTCGAGCCCTCAACAATGAAGCAACATCATAGTTTAAGAGCGTAGAGTTCCATGACATGAGCATCGTCTCTATCATTTCATCACACAGCAACATTGTCATAAGAACATCAACGTAACCATAATACCGATAACATTGACACACAACATTAGTACAACAATGCTACAATTTATAAACTGAACATGTAACTCAATATATCTATTGACATTGCGGTGACAAGAATAATATATAAACCTTTCACCTATCACTTCCATTCTCTATTTCCTAATGGTTTGCATCATTCTCGTAGGCTTTCGGTGTTTAACCCTTAACTCCTAACAAGTCATACATGCATAACGAACTGCGCCACATCACACTTCATCTATGCTACTCTGATCATCTACCTTAAAGTCACTGTCCTCATTTTGATTTCCATCAACTATCAGATCCATAAGTTTCACATGTAACACATGACTCTCTTTAATATCCACAAGAAAATCATTGTTCACTTTTGATAACTCCAACCTCCACTATGTGGCGTTAGCCCACATACAACCTCAAGTCTCCGAACGATTCAATAAGTCCTAACTCTTTCTTAGTCACTTTTCCATTAGGATCACCAAAAATGGTGAATGGCTATCCTCTCTATAGAACGTCAAACACTTTACACACCATCAAGTCGTCAAGAAAAGTTTATCCCATCCAACACGATCTCGTCTACTACCAACAAGATATTAAGGATAATCAATTTCTCAATTTTTCAATAGGTAGCTGACAACCATGATGGTGCATAAACCATCATTACTAAACTATAATAGCGTTTCTTTATAACTTATGCTCAAAGTTAACTAAAGCACCATGGTCCAATTAATCTCCTTTAAGGTTTACAAATGATTCATCAATTTCCTTTCACATTACCTCTCTTTTCCTCAAAAATTATTGTCACTCTAATCATTCTTACTCAGCATAAGTTTCATTTCCATGCGCTTCTACAAATATCTTCACATCCTTCCTAATACCAAATATCTCATTCCCTCAATTATTCCTTAACAACATATTATACTTGACCTCATCTCAAGCAAGTTGCGATTATAACCAGTTAAGCCAAAGAAGCTTCTAGTCTCTATAACCGACTTTGGAGTCTCTCAATGTAGAATATCATATGCTTTAGATGGATCCACATATACCATCACCTGATATAGCATGCTCAAGAAAACTCACCTCCTCAAACAATGATCTACACATTGACATCTTAGCATAAAGTTTCTTCTCTTTCGACATTGTAATTCAAATCGCAACATTCAACATGCCCTTATTCTGACTTAGATTAAATCAGAATGTCCTCAATAAACACCACAACTAATTGATCTAATATTCGTAATGCCTATATCAAGTTCTAAAAGTTGTCCTCACTCTTCACTTAAATCTGAAGGTAACCCGACCTTAATTCGATTATAGTGTAGACATACTCGCCTAACAGTTGGTCCACCAAATCATCAATCCCTTGAAATGGACATTTAATCTCAATCATTACCTTAATCAATTGTCGATAATCCACACACGACCTCATACAACTATTGTCATAGACATGCAAACATCTAAGCCTCATATGCCAAGAATTATCCTACTCGCTTAGCAGATAAAAACATCATTTCTCTACTGTCACCAAACTCAGATCCACACTCTAGAGGTAAGTCGCGAATATCTTTAGGAAAAACATCAGGAATCATACAACACTGGCATATCACTAGCCGTCACATTGCTCTCTATTCTCCGAGAAGCAGACATCAACAATACCTGATTGTTCTCCCTCAAAGACATCCCAACTTGACTGACAGATAAAAATCACGAATTTTGCATTCCTTTCAGTTTCGAGAAATATCATAGCTCTAACAACCCTTGCACTATCGCAATTCAGCGGTATACTGCACCAACTCTCATACTTGAAACATCTCATAGAGGCAAAAGCTTCTTTCCCACTTGTTTCAAACCAACCCCTACAGACAAACAGTTAGAAAAACAAGTAAGTATCGATAGTGTTTCACACATATGTCGTGTACTAAGGAACAAACAACATTAGACAGCCCGGCCGGACCGACCGACCTGGTCTACTACCATTAATGTAACACCCTTCTAAACCCGACGAATAATCCATAAATAATTTAATAAATAAATCAGAGTAAAGCAACAACGAGGGTGTCACATGCTTCATAAAACATCTTAAACAAAAACATCTTGCTCCATGACATGGGCTTTCAACAATTATCTCATTTATCCTTTTTGGAAAACCCATATATATTCTTTAAAAAACTACGCAGCGGAAATCATAATAATGGCCTAACTTCATTTATAATATCTTTCAAATCTTCATCAATTTACAGTATCCATAGTCATGATATTTCAATAACTTAAAACAACTAGAACGACTTATATTATTTTATCAACAAAATAGAACACAATATTCAAGTCAAATGTTTCCCAACCCGATGTTACATATCAAAGCAAGACATCTTCTATTCAATGGAACTAATAGAATACTCCATAAAGCTATCCTATAGCTTCTACGTTATTCCTGATTACCTACAAGTTATCCACATTTCGAGGCAACATTTCCAAGCAGAAAGGGTGAGTAATCAAAATTTATTAGAAAATATATAAGGAAACGATATAATAGTTACAAACAACATCATCATGAAATCCATACACCATCATATATCACATATTATACTAACAATTTCATATCATCAACACACATCAATTTTTCATTATAACATCACATTAACATAGATCATTAAACACCACTTATATTACAACATCATCAACATCACTTAATCAAATCATTATGCAATGTCACAAATAATGCAATTCAACATCATTGACTCATGCATGTGGTACCAAAACTTCACTAATGACTCAGTCGTCGTTTCTCTAAAGATTCCCACCAATAGGATTGATTCCCACTTAGAACCAGGGCATATTACAATATTTCACTAAATCCACACTATTGGATTGAGGCCATCACTGGACTAACATCCTATCACCATCACTGAACTAACGTCCCAACAAAATCACTGGGCCGAAGTCCTAATCATATGTCATGAATGTATGATGCTCAACAACATAATAACACATGACCCGTCTAGTCAAAATGCATCATCATTCATGAAATCATCCTAATATCATCACATACATCATAATAACATCCTTCACACAATCATTATCACATAATCATTATCACATAATCATCATCACATAGCATGTATACATAAATCTATCATACGCATCATCAAACGTCACTACAAGTAACATTCATCATTATAGTATTATTAATTTGTCAATAAATATACATCATTATAGTATTAACAATTCATCATAACAACATATGTTATTATAGTATCAACAATTCATCATAGTAACATAAGTCATCAGAAACTACCTTTTAAGATTCTAAGCCTATCTTAGCCTAGGTACTGGAAACATCCACCTTATTACTCATTTTATTCCTTTCATGTGTAGTTCATCATGTTAGCTATCTAAAGCTTCAATCGGCGCCTCAAACGGAGTTCTAAAACTCAAGTTATGGTACTTTAAAGATCCTAGTGTTGTCCATCGCTCGAGGCTCGCCCGGTGACGTGGGAGCGACATCACCATCCATCCTCTCTATCCTCCATCACCCAGAAAAGTATATTTCTCACCTAGAGATTCACATCTCTTGCCTCCATCATCCGACGACGGTGTGAGCGAGACAGTCCAATAGAATCACTTTTCCACCCACTCCTTTGCTCTAGTGGCTTGCCCAGCGACGACCAGGAAACATCCTCATCGCCTGGCGACGCTTCCCATTGCCTGGGGATGCACACTAGTCTGCAATCCCTTTTTGCGATTCTGTATCTGTTCGGCCATAATTCTCTTTCAATTCCATACCAATATTGTCCCAGTCAAACATGCACAGAGTTCAGCATGTTTCCATCACACAACAACAACATATCCTAATATTCTTTACCTACACCAATTTCATAATACTTTAACATCATGAAACATCATAGAATTATCACAACAACAACATGTATTTTATTTGTGCACTCGCATTTCTAAATCATCATAATGAATCACATCATTTACGTTACAACGACATCATTAACAAATCACCGCAATAGAAAATCATAACAAACATCATGTTTATCATCAAAATAGCACATCATAGTATAGCAACATGTAATAAATCAATCTCATAAATACATAGATACTATACTCATGTATAAAAACACTCATAAAGTTAAATCATAACAGAGTTCGTCACGTCAGCTTCCCAATGCTTCGAACGACGTGTCAAACATACTAATAAAACTCAAGTTATGATGTTTTGAATGTTCCTGCCAAACTGCATCACCTATACATCTCTTGGCGCTGCTGCTAGCGCTACATCGCTTCTTCATCGTCCGGCGCTGCTGGGGTGCTGACCTCCAGAGGCTCACTGTTCTCTCTCGCCTCTTCATCATTCAGCGCAGCTGGCCGTTGTGTCGCCTCTCCATCGCCTGGCGTTGCTTGAAAAACAACACTTCTCACCCTGCGATTTTCCGCGGTTGGAGGCCTTCTGGACCTCTGAATTCGAATCCGTACAAAGTTACAGTTTCAGAATTCGGAATCTTATAATTATATAACACTAATAACACCCTATAATACTTATTTATAGATTCTAACATCACACATTCATCAAGGATTCATTCATTCAAAACATGATTTTCATCAATCTTCATCAAAGTCATCACACAAAACACAAATCTACCAACACCTTAACCTGATATCAATCATAATATAAGTGTTTAAACCCTTTACCTTAGTTTCTTATCAAACAATTGATTTCTTTCCAGATCTACGGAATGAATTCCTCTTCTCTTCTCTCGGTACCCTAGCTCTCTTCGCAGCGTTTGCTCTTTTTACAATTGCATAGAATGAACACTCTTCTCAAAATTCCTTGTTTAACCCTTGGACTCTTTCTATGATCTTCCCATCTTACCCTCACTAATCCACATGACATTACCATTTAGCCCTTCTTGTCTCTACACCATTATTCCTTTATTTTATTAATAATAATAATTCTAAATATTATTATTAAATCTAATTAATTCCAAATAATTATTTAATTCTAAATAATTATAGATTAATTAAGTAATCCTCATACTCTCTTATTCTAACATTAACCCACAACATTGTATCACCGACACACCTCAACATGTCATATAAATCACAATAGTTTATGTATTCGTCAATAATCACCAATATTCACACTAAATCAATTAAATAATTAATCTAGATTTTTTGGGGTCTTACAGGATTCTCAACACTCTGTTTCAATTCTACGATCCTTTGTACCATTGCTTCACTTTTCCAGATTATCAGCGTATGCCTACCCTAGAAGAGTATTTTTGCTTGATTGGAGTGCATGTGACTGGTAAGGTTCCTTTTTCTGGTTTAGAGGAAGATATTGAATCTCCTGTTATTACTAGAATGTTTCATTTGAAGTATGGTCAGATTAAGGCTCACCTTACTTCCAAGAGTGGTATTCAAGGTTTTCCTGCTAAGTTTCTCATGGAAATGGCTCGTGCATTTTCTAAAGACAGAGATAGGGATGCTTTTGAGATTATTCTGGCTTTGCTTATTTATGGATTGGTCTTATTCCCCAATGTCCCCAATTTTGTTGATATGAATGCCATGAAGATCTTCTTGGTTAGGAATCCAGTCCCGACCTTGATTAGAGAGACTTACTACTCTATCCATTACCGGAATTCCAAGAGTGGAGGAATGGTCGTTTGTTGTGCGTCTTTACTGTACAAGTGGTTTATTTTGCACTTGTCGCGGTCTAATTCCTTTCAGGCTACCAAAGATAGGTTAAGGTCGTGGCAGAAGATTATGTCCCTTACTCATTCTGACGTCTTTTGGATTTATTCAGTATATAGTTGTGATGCAATCATTGATGGTTATGGAGAGTTTCCTAATGTACATATTCTTGGTACAAAGGGAGGTATCAATTATAATTTGATTTTAGCTCTTCGTCAGTTTAATTATCCTATGCTTGATAAGCCAAACAACATGCTCTTAGCAGCTTTCTTTCTCAAGGAATAAGAATATAATATGGCATTCATAGAGAAGATCAACAAAGTGTGGCTTGCTATTTGCAGAAAAGAAAGAATAGAGTTAGGAAGGAGAGGAAATGTTGTTTTTGAACCTTATCTTCAATGGGTGCAAGCCAGGGAAATTAATATAAAGATGCCTTATCCTCACCATGAACCTTTGGTCTTTCCTGACCCTGTTCCTTTTATGTTAACTGGTGTGGAAGAGCTTCAACTTGCGTTGTCCAAGATGCAGAAGGAAAAGGATGCTTGAAAGAACAAATATCAGACTTTGGATGTGGGATATTCAGCACTCTAGGAACAGCTAAAGGAGAAAGATGATTTTATAGAGATTCTTGAACAACATGTTGTAGAGATGATGGAAAAGCAAGAGGATTTATTTTCCTCTAGCGTTCATCCAAGTTCCAGTGAGCAAGATTATTCTCATTTATTCCCTTCTTCTGATGGATGTAAAGGAGTCGTCGAGAAGTTTGTGGAAGAAAACAAGCAGTTGAAGGATCAGGTTAGGATGCTAAAAAAGAAGCATCAGCAAGAAATAAGATCTTCTTCATACTTGGCTCCTTAGGACACATAGATTTTAGCTCTTTTCTCTTGTATTTCAGGATTTGTGAAACTTATGCTAAAAGTAGTAATCCTTCCAAGAATTATAAATGAAATGAGATTATTCAGTGTTTCAAAATATTTATTACTTTAATGTTTGCAATTGTTACAATTATTTAAAGTTCCTTGAAAATTAAATAAATAAAATAAATCATGTGCATTGCATATCATGCATCATTACGCACATATTTTTGCATTAATGTTCTTCCTCCGGTGTCTTATATGTTTCTTCCACTTCAACAATTAGCAAGTTATCTCATAATTATAACACTCGGGCTAACTACAAGAAGAAGATGGAACATTTAGAATAAGAGAATCAGAAACTCTAGGAAAAAGTTACTACCTTAGGGACTGGAATGGCTAATCTAACTGCTTTGGTAGAGTCATTGGTGGCTGCTCAGAATTAGCCACCCCCTCCTCCACCTCCCTCTCCTTATGCTACTTAACCATAACAGACAACAGTCATTTGAGATACTAACAGTGCCTGTCTCTATTGCTCCTTTTTTTTGTTCCTCAATTCTAGATGCCTCATGGTTATCCATGGGGAATGCCAGAAAATTTAATGCCTGAAGGATACAACTTGATTGCTCAAGTTGTCCATCTTGTTCAGCCTACTATGGTTTCAACACCACCTGTTGTGCATGATGTACCTGTTGTTAATGAAGAAATCCACCATGTTGTTTTTGAACCAAGTGAAGGCTTGGTTTTTTATGACATAATGGATGATTTCCAGGATCAGTTTAACGAAATGTCGAAGGAGTTGAAAGCTCTCCGAGGAAAAGAATTGTTCAGGAATATTAGTGATCTTTTCTTGGTTCCCCCTAAGTTCAAAGTTCCAGAATATGAGAAGTACAAGGGCAATACTTGTCCTCGTGATCATCTTGTAATGTATATTAGAAAGATGTCCACTCACACTGATGACCAACATTTGCTAATCCATTTTTTCCAAGATAACCTGAGTGGTGTTGTGTTGAAGTGGTGCATGAGCTTAGATAGTGCCAATATATGCACTTTCAATGACTTGGGAGAGGCTTTTGTGAGACAATACAGGTATAATGGGGACATGGCTCCCAATCATGATCAATTGAGAGCTATGGCTCAGAAGGACAAGGAATTGTTTAAAGAGTACGCGCAACATTGACGAGAGGTTGCTGCTCAGGTTGTGCCTCCGATGGAGGAAAAGAAGATGACTAAGATCTTATTGAAAACTCTTGGTTGTTCTACTATGAAAGGATGGTAGTCAGTGCACCTAGCAACTTTACAGAGATGGTTGGTATGGAAGTTTGATTGAAAGAAGCTGTTAGAGAAGCACATTTGTCAATGGCCGAAGGTTCTAGTGTTACTAAGAAGCAGGCATATGATTTCTCCAGAAAAAAGAAGGGGATAAAAATGCTATTACTCAAGAGAGAAGAAGTAAGCCTCCGAGAAGGCATCACCAGCACCAGCAACATATTGCCTCGGTAACCCTAGTTGTTAACGCAGCTCCAACTACTGTTGTGTATCAGAAAGCACCTCATAAAGGGAAAAATCATAGAAGAGAAGTTTTTTATTCTATCCTAATGATCTATGTTGAGTTATTTCCTGCACTAATCCAGAAGAAACTAGTTTAGACGAGGTTTCTGCCTGTCATACCTGAAAAATTGGCTTGGTACTACAAAGTTGATTTGACTTGTGCCTTTCATTAGGGAGCTCCGAGGCATATGTTGTACCCCAATTTTTTCCCCTAAGATCCCTTCGCCATACCATATTGATTCAACCACAACAAGATCACATTAGGGCTTTTGGTTCTCCTTCCTATCTTTAGCTTTGCTCATTGAGGAACCACCAAGCACCTTGACTTGTTTTTCTTGTGTAATCATTCATGTTTTTGTTTTGACTTTCCTTTTAATTAATAAAATGCAATGTTGGTTTGTCTTACTTGTCAATAATGAAGGTAAAGGAAATGGGGCTTAGCAAGTTGATCCATGGGTTCATGAGTTTATTTCTATGACCTAGTCAATCAAGCTTGAGAAGTTCAAACCTTACCATTGGAGTTGTTTTGGAATGGATGGCATGGCAAGGTTATTTTGGTTCACTACATTTCCAAGTTATCAAGATTTGATCCAAAAAGTACAAGGGGTTGATTGAAAAATAGTCATGGTTGTACAAGGTCTTGTTCCCATTGGTCACAAGTGCATATTTCTATCAATTATCAAGATATGAAAGTGGTTGTGGTTGCTATGAGTTCTCATTATCATCCTCAACAACTTATATTTACAAAGAATTTGTTTTGTTACAAGTAGTTTGTTCAAAATTGTAAAAGTTCCTCAAAGCATTTTCTTGATCTAGGAGTTAGGGTTTTGAATTTCAAAGAAGAATATCTTGCTCATCTTTTAGTATTTTTGATTGATTCCAAAGGAATACTTATCTTCAAAGGGTTATCAGTAAATCACTTCAAAATTTCCAAGGAGTTTTCATGTGGAAGAAACTTGATGAAGGAGAAAGATTACAAGTCCTCCAGATGAATCCCCAATTTTCCATGTGTAACTTCAAATGATCATAACTTGGTCAATTTTTATCACCTTGAGCCCATTATTTTTACATAATGATCTTGAAGATGTGAACTTTATGCCTTCTTTTATGTGCAAAATGAGAAAATGGATGGAAGTTTCCTTAAGGATACAAAAGATTATAGGTCATTTTATGATATTTGGCCAACTTCAACAAGTCATAACTTCCTCAATTTTTGGAGATTTTGAATGGTTCAAGTTCCAAAATGTCATTCAAGAGATCTACTTCATTCCATATTTTTTGGTCAAGAGCAAATTCCAAGTAGAAGTCTATGTTTGGATGTAAGACATTATAGGTCACTTTTGAAGAAGAATTTGAAATATTTCTAAGTATGGAAAGTCAACCCTTTTTCTCCAAGTTTGACTCAACACAACTTTAAGCTCAAGCATCCATTTTATTCCATTCTTTTTCCATTGCAAAGCTTGTAACCTCATATTTCTAAAGCATCAAGAACCATGCCTTAAGACCCCTTGAGCTGAGAATGCCATTGGATTGAACTTGGTAACTTGGAACTGAAGTTTTCCCATAAGTCAGAATTTGAAGTCTTTGTTTTGGCTTCTAATCACAAGTTTTCCACACGTTTATGCCTTTAAACATGTTTAATTAAGTTCCAAAATTGATTAGCACAACAAAACGCACGTTTTGGAAGAGTTTTGATCAAATAGGAAGTCACACTTTTCTTGTTTGCAACTTCACACGATTTCCCTCCAAACTTCAGCATTTCACACGCTTAGATATTCCATTTGATTCCCTATAAATAGAGGGTCATCCCACATTCATTTTCTCAAGCTTAGATAGCCAAAATCACCATGTCAAACTTGTTCCCTAACTCAGAATTCAGTAACTTCGAAATCCATTCTCAAACCTTTTTCAATCCAATTTTTTCACCAATTCACCTTCCTTGATCTTCCCTAAAGCTAACCATATAATTACATTCAAGAATCGTGCCCTATATTGCTCCATAGAAGTCCAGTTTCAGAGCTCTGCAACTCAACTTCAGTAGGTAGATTCCATTATCAATTCTTCAAAACATTGATATCATTGGGATGCTCTCATTGCCTTGGTTCTAGTTGCAACACTTACTTCTAATTGGAAAAACGTTTTGACCATGAAATTTCAAATCCCTTTTTAAAACTTTCTTTCCAAATTTCTTGAGCCACAGTTTATATAAATTTGGTGCGAGGGTGTGGTTGTCTTCGTCTAGAAGAGACGAAGCGAATGGCATAGGTCTGAGCTTCTGATTTTACAGTTTGAGAGACCTACAATTCACGTTGGCTGGAGGTTGAAGATGACCAACGTGTCATCTTCCAACCAATGATGGCACGTCACTTGTTATTTTTGAATTCTGATTTAATAATTGATTCAGTGTTTTATTCACTAATGACCATGATATGCACAGCACGCCAAATCCCTTGGATTTGATTACTAATGCATTTTGACTCTCATCCAATGGTCCACATATTTTTGACTTTAATTTTCTTTTCTGATTTTTTTAGATTTAATTGTTTTAAACTTCAAAAAATCATAGAAAATTCATTTTTAGTCCAAAAAATCTGAAAAGTTATGAAAAATATTTTTGATTATTCTCTTTCTGATTTTTATTTTTTCCCAATTTAATTTTGTGTTTTGGTATTTTTTATAAATTTACACTTTATTGGAATTTTTTAAATGTTTAAAAATACTTTTATGCATTTTTAAATTCTGAAAAAAATTATGGAATGATCCAATGATATTGTGACAAATATTGGTGACCTTATTTTATTTTTGTTTCTGACTTTGTTATTTTTTATCATTTTTGGTTTATTTTACCCCTTTCTTTTAATTTTAAAAATAGTTTCTGACTTTAAAAAATTTCCAAAAAAATTATAAAATTATTTTAGTTCATTTTTGATTTTTCTATGGTCTTACTTTTTATTTCTTGATTAATTTGAATATAGTTGATATTTTTCTCTTTTATTTCTATTTTTAAACATTATTTTTAAACCTTTTTGTATATATTAAAATATAATATTATTTTGTGATTATTTTCTGGCTGATCTTGGATTAAAATTTTGATCATGAACTTTATTAACATCATTGGATCCATGGTGTTGAGTCTAACTCCACAAAAATGGATGAATGATTTTAATAATAGTTTGATTAAATTTAATCCAAAAGTGGTTTGTATATTCTCTCCCATCCCTCTTCATCTCATCCCCTTCTTATTGCACTAAATGTTGTTGGAGCATGATCTTTATATCATGTCTCAAAACAAATGATACATAGATTGCTATTGACCGGCCTCAAAATAGGTGTGACTTCTATATAAGTCCACTTACGATTTCTTAACATAGCGCTAAATTTTGTCTCGATTCGAATAAATGATCATTTGTGGCCCAAACTTATGTTTGCAAGCCCAAGTATGTTAATTTGATCTCTTTGATCCAATAACCTTGAGATTCATTGTGTGGAGACTTTGGTTCTACCAATCCTCTAATGGATCTACAATACCTTTGCTCAACGCGGATCATTTAAACATTGTTGACCATTAAATGATATTCATAAGGATTCTAAATGGATGATATACTTGACAAAAAGCAAATGCAACTTGTTGTGTGGAGGCTTTGGTTCTACCAATCATCTAATGAGTTCCAAATGCAAGTTTCAAGATGATCATCCAACTAACCACTAATCACTAATAATTGACTTTATTTTGTTTTTTTATTTTATGTTCTTTACTTTATGCACAATTTACTTTTACATTTACATTTCATGCTATTTTTCATCTTTGCTCACTTGAGCCCCTTTATATTCTTGTCATTTTTTATTTTGCTCACTTGACCTTTTCTTTTATTTTAAAGACACCTAATAATCAACATAACCCTAAAAATATTTAATGATACTTGGACTATTTGGTTACTACCCTTGGCATTATGGAGCATTGAACTTTTTGGATTTAGGATTAGAAACCTTGGCCTATGATTGGAGACCTTGTGATCTTATCTGATTATTTTGTCTAGAGCTCTTGAGGTTTACCTCAAGACATTGGGTTGTTTGTTTGTTTTGTGTGCAGGTTATTGTGATTACACCCTTTGTTTGTAATCTGGAATTCACCCGTATACAGCTGTTACTCTGTCCAATTTTTGTGAAGACTTAATACACTTGAAGTTTAGTTCTCTCAGGAGGTCTAGTACATTTGCTTATTTGGTTTCAATCCAAAGAATGGGAACTCTATTTTGGCTCATAATGTCAAGTATTGGCTTCTTATTGGTTAGATGGTTCTTATCCCTAGTTTTTACCTTATGCTTTAGGATAGTCTCTTCTTCTCCTCCCATCTTCTTTAATTTCAAAAATCTTCTTCCCCCTTTTGAAAATTTTTCATATTTTAAACTTGAATTGCTTTTATATTAAACTTGGACTTAGGTCCATGCATTTTCAAATATTTTCACAAATAAACTCCAATTAATTTAACAATACTTTGACATTTTTATGAGAAGACTAAAAGTCAATCAATCTCATTTTAAACTATTTTGGCCACTTTGGCTTTTATCTTTAAACTTTTCTCAAAATATTGAACTCTTGTCAATCCTTGTAGTGATGCAAACACCTATATTTCTACAATATGTAGTAAAGATAGATATTTTCCACTTGGGTGTTGAGTGAGGCATTGTTGATTTTAAAATCCAAGTTATTTCCTCCACTTTGAGATAATGCAAATTCTGCTTTCTCATGATCGTGGGTAGTAGGTATGTTTTCCACACGGACAATGACGATGATGTTTTATCTCATAAAATCGACCAACACATTTGTGTTTTAAAGTTTTTAAAAGAGGAACTACGTGTACCCTGATCCCCTATTGTATGAAAAGGTGGTACGTAGGCACTAAAGGTTCACAACTGCGGCGGGTGCAAAAATAATAAGTATATTTATTTTCTCACCTCCACCATCTATTTTATACAACATATTTGATAGCCAAAATATACAGATTTTTCAAAGAGGTTCCCGTGGAGTACCGTAGATGTTTAGGGTGCTAATACCTTCCCTTTGCATAACCAACCCCCTTACCTTGAATCTTTCCCCCTCTTTTTGGGTTATTCGCTCTTTTCCCATTCCTTTGGAAACAATAAAGCACGGTGGCGATTTTTATTGATTTGTATAAGTCTAATCAATAAAATGGCTTAGTCTTGAACATTTCTACCGCTACAGAATAAAAAAGGTGACTTCACTGGGGACAGATTGACCTTTTGTTGGTCCATCCCTAAGTGGGTAGATCTTATCTTTGTTTGTATCTGTATATGTGTTATTATTGTTTTTGTGTTATATGTTGTATATATGTTTGTCTGGATTTTCCTAGTTTTCAGGGTGCCTGGTGATTACTCATAAGTCTTATACCCGGACTTGGGAAAACTTTAAGATAGGATGGGCGGTATAGTCATGTTAACTTTGAGGGAGTAATCCCAAAAAAGGAGGCATGAGATCCCCCACTCAGTGGAGGCCCCTTTGATTGTAGTGTCGTTTACCGAGTAATCGGGAAGACGTACTGCTTTTGACCTGGGAGCCTGCTATTTACCATGATTTTTGGTAAACAACCGTTGATCCTCCAAAAAGGAAAGCCCTTTTGGTTACTCGCGAAATCGATCAGATTGATCCCAGAACATATGCTAACTTTTATACTGGTATGATGTAAAAGTTAATATCTAGGAAGAATACATGTTCGACCAAGGATATGGTGTTTGTGGTTTTGGAAAGCAAATAGAAGTGCAGGTAAAATGCAGGAAACATAAACTTTGCAAAAGAAGATTAAAGCAATGTAAAAGATTTGATTAATAAAAGGTGGTGTTTCCAACGTATATTCTCAGTTATTCTTTCACACACAGCGGGTACTTGAATAATGTTGAGTGACTAGTACAATATGTTGAACCCACCGAAAATATACACAAACTTCCTATTTTTCTAATAAAGTTATGTAAGTGTCGAGGGGTTACCTAGCTCTAGGATGAAGACAAGTGTCTTCTGCTTTACCGTGATTTTTATCTTCCTGCCACGTCGCTTTCCCTTAACTGCTGGCGACTTGCATTTCCCTCCAATCTTCAAATTCAAATATCCTTCGTCCTTGGTGCTGACACGAGGGTTTTTTCTTCTAGTCGAAGGTCACAGGACCTTTCCAGTCGAAGCCTTGATGGTGATGTCTGGTCGAAGACCAATTTGTAACTCAGATATTTTCTCTAAGTTTCTCCATCCGTCGAAGAATTTTCCATCTTGTCTTTATTTGCTCTATTTTTGGCCCATAAGGCCAATATATCGTGGGTGTCGAATTCAAGATCCAACAAATTTCCCCTCAAGAATGCATATTTCGATGTCGAGAGAAATAGTCATTCTTTGATATTCCTATTCGACACCTGTCTCTTTTGTCCACAAAGGCTTAACGTGTACTTTTCGCCTTCCAACAGCTGCCACACTCAGAATCATCATTACTCTTTTCCCAAGACTTCTTTTCAATCAGTCATTACCATGCTGCCATGATGACCATTACTCCTAGAACCTAGGAAAGCATATCAAACGTTCCCCATCACTTGCACGGTAATTGCTTTACTGCTTGCCACGTGCCCCATTATGTCCATAGCATTAAATGGCCTTGACGAGAAACACTTCTCCATGGACACTATAAATAGCTTTGAGCCCTCTCGTTTGGAACTTTCACAACACTTAGCATCTTTCATCTCTTCTGCAGAAAAAACACCTTACACCATAGTGACTCTATCATCTTCGTTTCTCACTAACTCACAACAATGGATTTCCTCTCCAGTGCTCCAAACAATCCTAAACCCAAGAATGTTTCTGACGTACAACGTCAACCTGAGATCTTTCCCACCAGTTCTCCTCCTGCTTCGACTAAGGGGTTAAGGTTCGTCTCCGAACCTATGACCAAATAAATGCGTGAGGCGTACAACTCCAAACTCCTCATCCCTATCAGGTATTCTAAGGATATATATGCCATGTCTGGCCCTTTATCTGCATGCATCGAGAATCCCATAAAAAATCGTGCTTTCTTCCCCACTCACGCTAGGCTTAAGCCTATAGGCTGTGCAAAGAAATCCATGAATGATCCTGAGGATGCGGCCCCAGCTAACCAACAACATGCCCAGACGAAGGAACATATTAATCTTCAGTTCATGAATAAGGGGAATAGGATCTTTCGATCGTGCCCTAGTCTTTCTTCAGAATACTCAGACTAGATAAATAAAATGGAGAAGGTACAAACCCCAACCTGGAAATAAATAGGGATCTATGACTTGGTGATGCTGTCGAAGACATGGTTATCTTACTGCCCTCTCATGTTAGTGTCTTTGTTATACTTCTGGGACACTGCCCATTTCACGTTTCATCTTCCTTGTGGGATGGTGACCCCAACTCTTTTTGATATAGCAGCGATTACCGGTCTTCGACCGACTGGCGATTACTTCAACCTAGAAGATTTATCTGAGGATGCCATTGAGTTTTCAGCTACGAAGCCCACATACACCACATTCATCAATCATTTTCATGATAAATCTTGCAGCACTGTGTCGGAGGTGGAACATATAGATTTCTTAGCTATGTGGCTATCTCGCTTCGTCTTTTGCACTAAGTCACTTCAAGTGACTAAGAAGATGCTTACACTTGCAACACAGCTTCACCATGTCTACCCTTTCTGCTTGGCTGAATTGATTTTGGCCAATCTGTATGAGTCCATCAGCAATGGTGTGACTCAACTTAAAGTCATTGGAGACATGGCAAGCTTGCTCCTTTCTGGCCTCTTTTGGCTTCTTCAACTCTGGCTCAACGCTACTTTCGAATCTTTTCTTCCTCAAAAGAATAAGATAAATGAAGAAGCCCCGGAAATTGTAAATAGGAGGGTCGAAGGCACCAGGCTAGTTTTGTTGACTCCGACTGATGAGGGTCAGCAATTTCAAAAAGTCTTCACCATCTTTGTGATGATGTTTGCAGAGCGCCAAAATTTTGTTTCGACCATGGCTCCCTTCGCCATTCGAAAAGTTGGTCCAGAATGGTTCACTCGACCATTTCCTTCGGCTGATGAGGAGGACCAAGAGGACGAATATGTGGCTATTTGGGAGTCATTTCTTCGACCCAGAATCATGCCACTAAGATTCAAGAGTTCGAAGAATCAACTAAGTTTGATTGCTTATCAACCGAATCTTGTCTCTCGACAGTTCGGTATTGTTCAGTCACTTCCGTCTCCCATCTACTCTCGAGAGAAGCTGCTATTATTTTATAACGCAGATTACTCAGAGGATGCTGCTACCAACCACATTGGTAGGTACGTTAGTCGGACCGTACTAACTTTGTTCGACTTTAATCTTAATTTTATGTGTTCGCCCATTTTTGAGGGGTGGTGGAGGCAGTATTACAACGAAGAATTCTTCGACGAGAAGGATTTCTCCCATCACCTTTGCGAGGCGTTCAAGCTGGTCTTTGACAAGATCAAGAAAGGTAATATTTTATTTCTTTTTTGTCTCTTTATCTTAGATTCAATCATTCAACATCCAACTTATATTTGTTTCTTGTATAGCTGTCAAGAGGACCAACACCAAAAAGGCTGCTGAAAGCACCAAAGGGGGAGACTCTTCTATGAACCTTTCACCAAAGGTATTCACTTTCTGCTATACCTCTCTCCTTTACTATTTTCTGGTATAGATATTAATTCCTCCGACTCTTATCTTTCTGGGTGCTCAGAAAACCACTCCCAAGAAACGGAAGGTTCAGGAGATCGAAATCTCTAGTGATGAAGAAGAGGAATCTTCTCCTGTTCCTCTGAAGAGACAAAAATTAAAGAAACCGGCTCATATACCTGAGCCTCGCCCAAAGACAAAAATCAAGATTCCAGCTACCAAATTGAGGCCTCCTCCTGTAATCATTAGAGAGCCCATTGAACAAGAGGTAGCCGTTAGGCTGAATAATTCTAGTGAGGGTGATAATTCCAGTCCCGGTGCCGAAGTTCCTCTTCAGGTATTTACTTCGACAGACATCTGTTTACTTCCTGAACTAGCCCCTTTTTCCATAATAATTCTGAGAATGAAACTTCTTAATCTTTAGGATAATGTCGGCACTTCTAAACAGGCTCCCGTTCATGTCGAAGGATCTGCCACTTTGTTAAATAGTGAGGGAGATCCTACTTATAGGCTTTCTTCAGCAAAAGTCTCCTTTGTGAGCTCAGCTGGTGAGGTGAACCAAACTTCTGAGCTTCAACATAAGACCATAGAAGAAGCAAATGAAGAAGGCCCTATAGGAGAATAGGAAGAAATCAGGGCTCCACTAAATGATGTACGGGAAGGTGAAGAGGAGGAGGCTACTGATGTTGTAGTTGGAACATAGAGGGAAGGTATGCTGGAGGGTGAGAATCAGAATGAAATAATTCCAAAGGCTATGGCAGAGAAAACTCTACTGAGGGGGCCCAAAATCTTGCAAACACTGAAGCTGCCCATGTTCCAGCACAAGTAGCAAATGTGGCTACTGTTATTAACGAGGGTGCCCCTTCGACAGGGTCTCGTACCAAAGAAGATTTTGCCTTGTTGAAACAGCAAAATCCTATGGCTTATTTGACTGCCATTCTTGAAGGGCGAGAAAGTTCTTCTGATCACAGTGTTTCGACTGCGTCTGGTAAATCTACCTCAACATCTCCTCTTGATGAGGTGCTTCAGAAGGTTAAGGCGCAAATTTTCAAAAGAGATTTAATGCTAACCTTGGAGGGAGAACCTACTGCTCCCTCCTTCCTGAAGACCACTTTGAGAGTTGTTGATCTCCTTGTTGCTTCTCCAGATATAGCTAGCATTGTTTTGGATTTAACTTCCATCATTGACCAAGTGTCAGCAGACTACAATCGTCGAAGGACTCTCACTCACGAGATCGAAGAGGCCAACGGTCACGTAGCTTCTGCCTGGTACGCTGCTACTGAATCATCCTCAAAAGTAAAAGAGTTGTCGAAGGCTCAAGAGGATAGGCAGAAAGAAGCTGAGGAGATTGATCAAGATACAGCTAAAATGAGGGCGCAGATCAAAGAACTGGAGGCTAAAATTGCCACCAACGATAAAAGGAAAGAAGAACTTCTCACCATTAATACTAAGCCTGAAAGCCAAGAGGAATTTGCTGACGTGTTAAAACATGCTGATTGGGCTCAAGCGCTCGACGCTAAACTTGAAACCCTCCATCAGTCGAAGGCTCTGTGTGAAAGGCATTTGGAACTTCAGAAGATCAAATACCTTCAGATCAAAGCCAATCTCCCCTTTTAAATTCTATCTCTGTATTTTTATAATCATCTATTGTAATGACTTAAGGCCATTTTGGCAATTTTTAATGAAATTTCCATTTTGGCTTTTTCCTTATTTCGACTGTGACTATACATTGGATATTTTAACCTCTTAAAGCATAGGTCTATAATTTTTCAAGTATTTACCGTTTACTCTCAGAAGCCTTTAATCTTCATTTAAATCCTCGATCTCATAGGCTCCACCATAGAAAGTTTGGATGATTTTGAAAGGTCCTTCCCACTTAGGGGACCATTTTCCCATATTTCTATCTTTTCGATCCATTGGGAGAATTACCTTCCACACTAGATCCTCAGGCAGAAATGTCTTAAGTTTTACTCTTCGATTGTAGGATTTTTTGACCCTTTTCTTCTGTAATCTTAAGAGATCTAAAGCTTTTAACCTTTCTTCGTCCAAATCGACTAATTTGTCCAACATCATATTCCAATAAACTTCAGAAGGGATATCCTGATGTCTCTGAACCCTCGTTGACTGTAGACAAATTTCCACTGGCAATACCGCATCATGACCATAAGTTAGACGAAATGGTGTTGTTCCTGTAGCCTCTTTAGGAGAGGTTCAACAAGCCCATAAAACTTGATCTAACGTCTTGTGCCAGTTTCTTGGCTTATTTCCCACGTGTTTCTTTATCAAATTGATTACTACCTTATTTGCAGCTGCGACTTGGCCATTGGCTTGTGCATAGTAATGTGTAGACGTTAACTGTTTGAATCCCCTTTCTGTAGCAAATTCTTGCATTTTTCGACCAGTAAATATTGATCCTTGATCTGTCGTTATTGTCTCAGGGGTTCTAAATCTATATATAATGTACTTTTGAATAAATTCAATGACATTATCTTGGTCTACATTGACTAAAGTAATTGCTTCAATCCATTTAGTAAAATAATCAATGCCCATCAATATGTATTTCTGGCTTTTAGAGGACGTTGGTCGAATCTCTCCAATAAGATCCAAAGTCCATCCTCTAAATGGCTAAGGTTTCACAATCGAATGAAGTTCGCTTGCCGGTACATGATGGATGCATGTATGCACTTGACATTCTTGACATCCTTTTGCAAACTCAACACAATCTTTTAACATAGTGGCCAATATAGTCCTTGTCAAAACAACAACCATTTCATATATGGCCTACTTGATGTGCTCCACATGCCCCAGCGTGTGTGGTAGAAAGAGCTATGTATGCTTCTGTTTCACTTAGGCATTTCAGTAGCACACCTTCAGGTGTTTTCTTGAATAATTCATTTCCCATTAGCATATAGCTCAATTCCCTATACTTTATCTTTCGCTCTGTCGAAGCCCCTAGATTCTGTAAATAATCTACTATAAGCTTTCTCCAATCTTGTTCTGTTAGATTGTCTATGAACGAAATTTCAAAGTTTTCATGATCAGTGTATTCCAATGTTGTTGTTTCTGAATCTATTGGAGCCAACTTAGTGGATGCTACTCTTCCTCTAACCTCGATTGCTTGTTGTAGTTTTTCTTTGGAAATTTTATACCCGGAAGCGAACTGTGCTAAATCGTTATCCACTTGACTTTCCAATCTTGGTATATGTCTAATGTTAACCACTTCGAAATTCTTCAACAAACGCCTGGCTATTACGAAATACATGATAAGATTTTCTCTTATGCACTTGTACTCTTTCGTAACTTGTTTTAGAACTAACTATGAGTCTCCCATTATTTCAACCCGAGTTGCCCCCAATTCCAACAAGATTTCAAGGCCTACGATTAAAGCTTCGTATTCAGCCTCATTATTCGAACAATCTCCATCAATCTTGTATTTAAATGTTGTTGGAATTTTTTTTGGAGAAATAATTAGAACCCTCACTCCAGTTCCATCTTTATGACTAGAACCGTCAAAGTATAACTTCCAAGGTTCAATCTCCAAGTAATTTAGTGATTCTTCATTTATTGAGTGGTCGACTATAAAGTCTGCTACCACTTGACCTTTCACAGCCTTGAGAGGCATAAAGGTTAATGAATACTCAGTTAATGTAAGTGCCCATTTTCCAATTGCTCAAAATAGGTTTCGACAACATATATTTGAAAACATCAAAATAAGACGAAACGTAAACATCAATTGGTTTAATATATTGCTTGAGTTTTGTACATGAGAAGTAAAGACATAAACATAGTTTTTCAACTTCGTTATATCTAGTTTCTTCATCATTTAAAACTCTACTGAGGTAGTTGATGGGTCTTTCGACACCATTCTCAACCTTTTGAGCTAACATTCTCCCGAAGGTTTTATCAGATGCAGCTATGTATAATCTCATACTTCTATTTCTACAAGGAGGTACCAGAATAGGTGGCTTGGTGAGGTACTCTTTGATTTTGTCAAAGGCCTCTTATTGTTCTTGCCTCCATTCAAATCCTCCTTTGCTGAGTCGAAGTAGTGGTGAGAAGGCTTGCATTTTCCCACCGAGGTTGGATATAAATCTCCTTAGGAAATTTATCTTCCCAAGTAGGGACTACAATTCCTTTTTGTTGGTTGGCGCTTTGGCTTCCTAAATAGCTTTGGTCTTGTTTTGGTTTATCTCGATTCCCTTTTTATGGACCACAAAGCCTAAGAAGTCCCTTGATTTGACACCAAAAGCGCACTTTAGAGGATTCATTTTCAGACCATAGTGTCTCATCCTCTCAAAGGATTGTCGAAGATGGTCCATGTGAGCCTTCCCTAAAACAGATTTGACAACAATATCATCAATATAAATCTGCATAAAAGTCTCAATAAAATCATGGAAGATAGAATTCATTGCTCTTTGATATGTTTCCCCTGCGTTTTTTAGGCCAAAAGGCATCACTACCCATTCGTAAGTGCCTAAGACCCCAGGGCAACGGAATTTTGTCTTCGACACATCCTCTTCAGCAATAAAAATTTGATTATATCCGGAGTATCCATCAAGCATACTCATGTACTCGAAACTAGAGGCAGAATCGACAAGCATTTCCGCCACAGACATTGGATATTCATCTTTGGGTGTTACAGCATTTAGATCTCTGAATCAATGCACACCCTTAAGGTACCATTTTTCTTTATAACAGGTACTATATTTGCAATCCATTCGACATACCTGGTCATTCGGATGAACTTGCATTTTAGCAGTCTTTCAACTTCCGTTTTAATTTTCGAGAGAATCTCTGGTGCAAAGCGCCTTGGAGTTTGCTTGACAGACTTCTTTCTAGGTTTTGTTGGCAATTGTAGTTCCACCAAACTTCTTTAGAGACCAGGCATTTCTTCATAATCCCACGCAAAGCAATCTCTGAACTCTTTTAACAATTGGATCATTTCGACCCTGAGTTCTGGATCTATCTTCGCGCTGATATATGTTGGCTTTTTTACAGGACCCTCATCTAGATTTATTTCTTCTAAGGGGTATTGTGCTAGCATTCTAATGCTGTTCGCCAACGGATCTTTTTCGAAACCTAAAGATTCATCATCATAGATGGCGTCTAACCTCTAATTTCGAACTTCTTTCTCTTCCGAGTCATGAGGTTCTGGGTCGAAATCCTTCCCATGGCCTTCTTGGGAAGATACCTGTTCATTGGCTTCAAGAGCCATATATTTAACTTCAGCCTCTAAGGCCGCTATCATTTTATTTTCGGCTACATATACCGAAATCCTTTGTAGAGCCTGTGAATCAGTCATCATCACCAAACTCACTCCCCCAGCCTGTTGGTCGTATATCATCAACCCCTCCATAGTCGATGTTTGATAAATTCTCTCTATCCCACTGAAAACCATGATCAGAGTGTAGATAAAGAGAGCAGAAAGCATTGGGTGCTGGAGTCAGATCGAATTCAGGAGGGCTGCATGGCCCTATATGAGCCAAGTTCATGTCGAAGCTATTTTTTCCAATGTTGTTAACTTCTCCCAGGTAGTAACTTTGATCAGCCTCAATGTTCTCTACGATACCATCAGGGAGCCATAACGTAACCCTCTAATGCATTGAAGATGGCACTGCACCTATGCCATGTATCCACTCTCGACCCAAAAGCAGATTATAATTTGGTTTTGCTGAAATCACCATAAACATGGTAGGTCGAAGAATTGAGCCCACCTTGAGATCTAGTTGTATAACTCCCATGGTGGTTCCAATACCCCCTTAATAATTTGAGAGGATCATGTTGTGGGGCTTAATATCAGCATCCCCTTTTCCTACTTTTCTTAGCATAGATTGTGGAATTATATTTATGGTCGCCCCACAATCAACCAAGATTTTATTTATAGTCACTTCCCCTATCTTTGCTTTGATAAATAGGGGCTTGAGGTGATTTTTCATCACCTCAGTAGGTGGCTCAAAGAAAGCGTTTTGCTCCTCAACACAGCCATTATTCATCACATAGTAACACATTGGCCTATGTCTGGCCATTTCGTGTTCGACCATCAAGTCGGTTTCTTTGACTTCGACCTGACGATTGTACTCCCCAGGCAGCATGGATATTACGTTTACCATAATATCTAAAGTATCATCGGAGTCAGAATTATCTTTGTCATTCGACCCACATTGTTATGGCCACACCAGTCTTCTAGCAATTGGTTCCCTCTCTAGAGGTTTCCTTTGCTTTCCTTTTTCTTTTCTTGGCACGTTGGTGCTAGATTATGGGTGAGGCTCTGATGCAGCCTCTTTCTCGGCTTTCCACCGTCTTTGGAATCTTCGCCATTTGGAACGAGACATGGGGTTCTTCCCCTTGTAGTTGCTTGATATGTGAGCCATTTTATTCGTTGTAGTAGTATGGTACTCTTTCCTGTAATCCAAAGAAGAACCCCTTGGCATGTCAAACGTTCGCCATTTTTCTTCATTGGGCCTTTTTCTACCCACAGTATTGAGCCAAGTATCCACGGGTACATTAGTTGGAGGCCGATAAGTTGGTGGCCTCCTTACTTGGTTTATGGGTCCTTTTTGATGTCCCCTTCTGGGATCGTATCTAAATTTTGGATCCATTTTTGGTTGAGCATTGGTGCCCCATTTTGCCTTTACTGCTCTCATACCTTGTATGTGCTCCGCGGCTTTCTTGTCGAAAATGGAACTGCATCTGGGACACAGCATCACTTTAGACTTTTTCTTTTGGCATCGATGTAAAAATTCTTCCAGATCCTCGTTTTCTTTTGGAAATGTTGTCTTGTTCACTTCCTCTTGTCGAATGGCCTCCTCCGAAGCCTTGGCCTCAGATACCTCGACCATGTTTACCTCCACGTTGCTCTTGGCAATGAGGTTAAGTTTCTGCATCTTGGCTTCCAAGTTTTCTGTCGAACCCTTAACGGCAGCCAAGTAAGAACCTGTAGCGGTTCTCTTGTTGGAGCTTTCAGCAACTCCTTTGTTTGAGCCTTCAGTAGCTCTTTTGCTTGAGCCTTCAGTAGCTCCTTTGTTCAAGCCTTCAGTGGCCTTCCTCACCCCTTCGACAGTTTTCCTATATATGTTTCCAGTAAAACTGCCAAATACAGGCTTGTTGATAAAGTCCTCAGAAACTTCAACCATATGGATGCCAACTGGTTCAACATAGTGTGCATCCATTTGTAGTGGGTTTGCATCAATTTTCATTGTAGGCTTATCAGCGAACTTGAGCCTTCCTTCTTTGAGTGCTTCTTGAATAAGATCCCTGAAAAGAAAACATTGTGAGGTTTTATGGCCCAGGAAATTGTGATATTTACAAAAACCTCTTTTCTTTCTTTGTTCTAAAGGAGGCGTTTTTACCCCAGGGGGCACTATCATTTGACCATCTTTGACTAATAAATCAAATATTTTGTCACATTTAGTGATGTCGAAACTATATGTTTTCTTTGGGAATCTGTCACTGTTCCTTTCGGACTCAACAGGATTCTTCCCATTTGAGGGCACTAGCAATTTACAAGAGTATGGAGGCCCTTGTTTTAATTCTGCTAAATATATTTCACCTTCTTCGACATCTATAGGATCACTAGATATCTCTGGATCATCATCATCCATTTCGACATAGGCTACTATTTCTCTTCGATGAGTTTTGGTCGCCTTAGCCTTTTCGGCTTTAAGGCGTTCTACTTGTCGAACTCTATCGGCCAACTGGGCCATGTCTCTCAAGTATTGGGTATCTAACTTTTTCCTAATAGAATAATCTAGGCCCCCTGCTGCCATTTCGACCAATTCATGTTCAGGCACTTGGGTAAAGCACCTGGCTTTAAGCAGTCAAAACCTATTCAGATACTCATCTATTGGCTCAGTGAATCTCCTCTTCACACTAGCCAGTTCTTTTAAACTTATTTTGGTCTGCCCCATGTAAAATTGTTCATGGAACAACCTTTCCAATTGATTCCAATTATGGATCGAATTGGCTGGGAGGGTAGTGAACCAAGTAAAAGCGTTTTTTGTTAGAGAACTTGGGAAATATTTAATCCTAAGGTTTTCGTTGTTTGTTATTTCCCTGGCTTCTATCAAATATCTCGCCACATGTTCAACAGTAGACTCTGTCGTATCCCCTAAAAATTTGGTAAACTTGGGGACTTTTCCTCTAGGGGTAAATCTGTTTGCAGAATATATTCTGATAATGGGGATGTGAAGTTTGGTCTGTGAAAACCAACGTTCATCCCATTCTGTATCATAATCCTTTCGATCATGGCAGTCAAATTATTATATGTTCCATAATTTTGGTGTTGAACTTGCTGTATCAATTCATCAGCATTTTGGTTCCTATTCACCATAATCACTCCTTGATCGACTTCTCTAGGGATCTGTGGGGGATTTCGAGGTATTTCGACCCTAGGTTGCTCTATTCCTACTCTAGGGATCTGTAGATTTTTATTAACGGTTAAATCTTCCTCCACGATACCCCCTTGGTTTACTCTTATTGGTATTCTTTGGGGTTGTCGAATAGTTTGGGGTACCCCAAAGAATTCAGCCATGCGCGTCATTTGCACTGCCATTTGTTGATTCGATTGAGTAGTATTTTGTATTAGGGGGTTCAGCACTGTACTTAGGGTTTGTGCCAGCATTTGCACCATATCATGGTTGCTTTCATCCATTTGTTGCCTCAAAATTGTTGTAGAAGCATTTGTGAGGCTTGGTATTGCATGTGATGGTCCTCCTAAAAGTTGGTTTCTACCCAAATTTACCATACTGGCTCCAGATCCCTATAATGGTGAAGACGTATTCACCAAAGGTTCTGAAAATGTAGATGCAGTGTTCATAAGGCTATCCATTTCAATGGTTGGCATGCCATATGGTTGTTCTCGACCCATCCAGGTTGTCGAAAATCCCGAGAGAACGTACGGTCAAGATCCTGGATTTGCCCTTGGTGGGGGTGTTCCTAATGGACCTCTAGGACCTGCATACGAAAGTATGGGTCCTGTTTGATTCGTGGTTAATGTTGGTACTGAACCAATAGAAGTTGAGACATTTTCTCCAATGGTAGTTCTAACCGTTGTTCCTGTAGTATTTGGTGGAGGTATTTCTCCATGATTTGGCTCATTAGCCATTCTACTTTTGTTATTTCTCTTCCTAACAGTACACTCGTTAGTTATTCTACCACTTCTTAAAAACATGCAACGTTGTATACGTGTAAAAGGAAAGCAAACACATAAATGAACAAACAGATGATAAAAATTAGCAACGTCCCACCAGGTGTGCCAATTTGTTTACCGTGATTTTTGGTAAACAACCGTTGATCCTCCAAAAAGGAAAGCCCTTTTGGTTACTCGCAGGATCTATCAGATTGATCCCATAACATATGCTAACTTGTATGCTGGTTTGATGTAAAAGTTAATATCTAGGAAGAACACACGTTCGACCAAGGATATGGTGTTTGTGGTTTTGGAAAGCAAATAGAAGTGCAGGTAAAATGCAGGAAATGTAAACTTTGCAAAAGAAGATTAAAGCAATGTAAAAGATTTGATTAATAAAAGGTGGTGTTTCTAATGTACATTCTCAGTTATTCTTTCACACACAGCGGGTACTTGAATAATGTTGAGTGACTAGTACAATAGGTTGAACCCCCCGAAAATCTACACAAACTTCCTATTTTTATACTAAAGTTATGTAATTGTCGAGGGGTTGCGTCGCTCTAGGATGAAGACAAGTGTCTTTTGCTTTACCGTGATTTTTATCTTCCTGCCACGTCGCTTTCCCTTAACTGCTGGCGAACTACATTTCCCTCCAATCTTCAAATTCAAATATCCTTCGTCCTTGGTGCTGACACGAGGGTTTGTTCTTCTAGTCGAAGGTCACAGGACCTTTCCAGTCAAAGCCTTGATGGTGATGTCTGGTCGAAGACCAATTTGTAACTCAGATATTTTCTCTAAGTTTCTCCATCCGTCGAAGAATTTTCCAGCTTGGCTTTATTTGCTCTACTTTTGACCCATAAGGCCAATATATCGTGGGTGTCGAATTCAAGAGCCAACACCTGCTAAAAATGAGGACTGTAGAATACCTAACCCATCTTGGCTTTTTAGGTGTAGTGCAGAAACTATAATAGAGTAATTCGGAAATAGTTGGCACGCGATACTACGCTCGAACGAGTTTTTCTTGAGAATATTATTAATTACCGAGTTAATCAGGAAGTTGGTAATATCCGAAGGAAAGATGTAGACTCTCGGAACCTCTAGAACCTTGTTCGGCAGGTGATAACTTTTAGACCAACACCTTATGGGTAGTACCTTCGACCTCATGCTCGTGACGTTGAACCTATGAACCATATATGTGTGATCTTGTGTGTAATTGCTGCATCATGCATCCATGCACTCATAAGCATCTTTTGGAGAAATCTTATTTCAAGGGATTTAAAAGTCGACCATTTGTGAATAACTCAGGTACTTTTTAACCATGGATTCTGGAAAGAGAAAGACCGGGAAGTACAGTTTCAAGGATCCCAAGATAGATAAGTTGATCAGTCTAATTCCCGAGATTGAGTGTTCTGCAGACTTTCGAAAGAAGTATGGATCCATTATTCCTCTCATGAAGCTGAAGATGAAGGAGGGTATTCTCTTGACCTTGGTCCAGTTCTATGATCCGATGTATCATTGCTTTACTTTTCCCGACTATCAGTTGATGTCTACACTGGAGGAGTATTCTTATTTATTGGATTTACCTGTTTCCGATCGTGTTCCTTTTACTGGTTTGGAGGGTGAGCCAAAACCACATGAGATTGCTGCTTTGATTCATCAGGAGAAGTTTGAGGTGGAAGCCCATATGACTACTAAAGGAGGGATTAGAGGATTACCAGCTCAGTTTCTTATTGGAGAAAGCTCGTTACTTTGCCATGATGAAGAGTACAGTCGCTTTTGAGGCCATCTTTGCTCTACTTGCTTATGGGTTGTTCTTATTTCCTAGTGTGGATAAGTTTGTTGACATTAATGCTATCAGGATCTTCATGATTGGAAACCCAGTTCCTACCTTGTTGGGTGATTCTTATTACTCTATTCATCTTCGAAATTCTTATCATGGGGGGATGATTATCTGTTGCACGCCTCTGTTGTACCGGTGGTTCATCTCTCATATGCCTCAGTCTGATGCTTTTTGGGATGTCAAGAAAGAACCCCATTTGGCTCATAATATCATGGCACTTACTCACTCGGATATTGATTGATTTCATCGAGCTTACCAGGATATAGAGATTATTGACAGTTGTGGTAGTTTCCCCAATGTACCTCTTCTTGGTACAAAGGGAGGAATTAACTATAACCATGTTCTTGCACGAGGACAGCTTGGCTATCTGATGAGGGATAAACCAAACAGTATTCATTTGAGTAGTTTCTTTCTGAAGGATGGAGAAGACCATAGGGAAGCTAGGGAGAAGATTGTGAAGGCCTGGCGTCACATTCATAAGAAGAGTAGGAAGGATTTGGGACCTAGGGGTGCTATTTCTTTGGAGCCATATCTTTAATGGGTCCAAATGAGAGTTATTCAATTGAAGATGCCGTATTCCCGAGAAACACCTATGCCTGATCTGTTTGTAAAGATCACTCCTCCCTTATTAGATGATCTAGAAGAGCTACAGCCCGCTTTGGTCAGAATGCAACGGGAAAAAAGACGCTTGGAAGAATAAGTGCCAAACTTTAGAAATTTCCTATATAGCAGACTTGAAGGAGAAAGACGACTTGATTGAGATCCTTGAGAGTCGAGCAGTAGATACTATGGATAGGAAAGGGTATTTATTTTCTCTTAAGCCTCAATCAGATGCTGATCACTCACTTCCTGATTTAGGTGATTGGAAGGAGGTTTCCATCAGACATGCGGAAGAAAACCAGAGGTTGAAGGCTCAAATTGCCAGGCTCACAGGGAAGCGCTGGCGTATAGAGTGATCTCCATCAGTTTTACTTCTCAGGGTTTTAGATTTTTATTTCATCTTGTACTCGGGATCATTGAAACTTGTAATCCATTTTGGAATTGTTATAAATAAAAAAATTTCAGTATTACAAATGCGTTATTACTTTGATATTTGCAATATGTCCACAAATTTTAAATCCATTGAAATATTAAATAAAATCATGTGAATTGCATATCATGCATCATATTTCTTGCATTTGTTATGCATATCCAGGTGTCTTACCAAGCTTCTTTACTTCAATAGCAAGCTGACTCACCACTACAACACTCGGGCTAATCTCAGAAAGAAGATGGATAACCTAGAACAAGAGAATCGCGAACTGCACGAGGAGGTTTCTGCTTTAAAGGCTGGCATGGCGAATCTGACTACTCTGATGGAAGCTCTGGTGGCTGCTCAGAATCAGCCACCGAGTGTTCAACCTCAACCAACAAGGGTAACTACTGAAGCTCTGACTGTTCTTGTATCTGCTACTCCAGCTGCTGTTCAGAACCGCATGCCTCAAGGTTATCCATGGGGAATTCCAGAGAATTTTACACTTGAAGGTTTCAATCTTGGTCCTCAAGATACTCCGATTGTTTAGACTATTGTTACTCTGGCACCTCCTGTGGTGCATGCTGATATTGATGCGCCTCTGTCGGTGAATATGGTTTTGTTTGTAAATGATGATGTGTGTCGTCCTTTCCCTCCACCAAGTGAAGACTTAGGTCTTTATGACATAATGGATGATTTTCAAGAGCAGTTTGACAAGATGCAAAGAGAGATGAAGGCCCTCGGGGAAAAGAGCTATTTGGGCAGAATGTGAATGAGTTGTGCTTGGTCCCGAATGTTAAGATACCTGCTAAGTTTAAGGTCCCGGAGTTTGAGAAGTACAAGGGCAACACTTACCCTCGTGCTCATATGGTGATGTACGTGAGGAGAATGTCTACCCATATTGATGATCAGTGTCTGCTGATTCACTTTTTTCAGGATAGTTTGACCGGTGTTGCGCTAAAGTGGTATATGAGTTTGGACAGCACCAATATCCATACTTCCAATGATTTGGGAGAAGCATTTATCGAACAATACAAGTACAACATGGACATAGCGCCTGACTGTGATCAACTCAGGGTCATGGTTCAGAAAGACAGGGAATCATTCAAAGAGTATGCACAGAGATGGTGTGAGGTAGCCGCCCAAGTGATTCCTCCCATGGAAGAGAAGCATATGACTAAGATTTTCTTGAAAATGATTGGTTCTTTCTACTACGAAAGAATGGTGGCAAGTATGCCAAATGATTTTACTGAAGCGGTAAGAATGGGTATCCGCTTAGAAGAGGTTGTAAGAGAGGGCCGCTTAACAAAGAGTGAGAGTTCTGGAGGTATGAAGAAACAATCTTATGGGTTTACCAAGAAGAAGGAAGGGGATGCGAATGCTGTCATGCAAGAGTGGAGGGTTAATACTCCTAGAAAGCGTCATTAGCAGGTCACCTCATTTACTCTAGTTGTAGGTGCAGCTCCAACTACTGTTACTTATCAAAGACCATCTCAGCAGGGGAATCAAGGGTATAATCAGAGAAGGGAGAGTTATGACCTTATTCCTATGAGATATACAGAGTTACTACCGGAATTGATTCAGAAGAAGCTGGTTCAGACCCGACCACCTCCCGTCGTACCATCAGTATTGCCTTGGTATTACAAAGCAGACCAAACATGTGCTTTTCATCAGGGAGCACCAGGGCATAATGTTGAGAATTGTTATCTTTTGAAGGCTGAGGTGCAGAAGTTTGTAAATTCTGGTGTTCTATCTTTCAAGGATGTGGGACCTAATGTGAAAGATAATCTTATACCCAAGCATGGGAGAGTAAATATTGTGAATATGGTGGCCGGTTGTCCAGGCGACTTCCAGATTTTTGATATTAATCTGGTTAGAGGAGATTTGGTGAAAATGCATGCAGACATTTGTGAATTTAGATACTATACGCACGACCATGCCAGTTGTGCTATTTGCAATACAGATATACAGGGTTGCGATAAGATAAAGGCTGATTTACAAGAGATGATGGATGAGGGCCTAATCCACATAATCAGGCCTAGGGCATAGTATGAAGAGGAGGTGAATATGGTTTCTGGATGTCTTGGGGAATTCAGAATTTTTCATGTAGAGCATATGAATGTAGAGTATATGAATGAAGACCAGTGTGTTGGCATATTATCTTGCTCACCAACCAGTGGAGGATCAACATCCTGTAGAATATGAATTCCCCGATGAGGATGTGATGTTCCTGAAAGTGAAAGATTGTGATGAGCCATTTCCTGAGGAAGGTCCTGACCCTGAATCTCGTTGGAGTATGATATTTGATAGAGTTGTGAATGCTTATGGTAAAGGAATTGGTGTTGTGATGGTCACTCCACATGGATCGCACATTCCTTTTACTGCAAGGTTAACGTTTGATTGTACTAATAATATGGGCAGAATATGAGGCTTGCATCATGGGTCTCGAAGAAGCTATTGATCTCAGAATTAAAAATATAGATGTGTATGGTGATTCAGCTTTGGTAATAAATCAGATTAAAGGAGAATTGGATACTCGTCACCTCGGCTTAATCCCTTACAAATATTATGCTAGAAGATTGTTACCCTTCTTTAACAAAGTTGAATTCCATCACATTCCTAGAGATGAAAATCAAATGGCGGATGCTCTGGAAACTCTGGCTTCTATGTACCAAGTGAATACTTGGAATGATATACCTTGAATTATGGTTCGGCGACTGGATAGGCCTGTTCATGTGTTTACAACAGAGGAGGTAGCAGATGAAAAACCTTGGTATCATGATATCAAGCTTTTTCTTCAGACTCAAGAATACCCGATCGGTGCATCGAAGAAAGATAGAAAGACATTGAAAAGATTGGCTGGCAATTTCTTCCTCAGTGAAAATGTGTTGTATAAAAGAAATTATGACATGGTCTTGCTCAGATGCGTGGATAGACACGAAGCAGACATGTTGATGCATGAGGTTCATGAAGGTTCATTTGGAACTCATGCCAATGGATATTCAATGGCTAAAAAGATGCTAAGGGCAGGTTACTATTGGCTGACAATGGAACATGATTGTTATAAATTTGCAAAGAAGTGTCATAAATGTCAGGTTTATGCAGATAAGGTCCATGTGCCTCTGACACTTCTCAATGTGATCTCTTCCCCATGGCCTTTCTCTATGTGGGGTATTGACATGATTGGGATGATAGAACCCAAAGCTTTGAATGGACACCGTTTTATCTTGGTAGCAATTGATTACTTCACCAAGTGGGTGGAAGCTGCTTCATATGCCAATGTTACTAAGCAGGTGGTTGTGCGCTTCATCAAGAATAATCTTATATGTCGGTATGGTGTACCGAGCAGAATTATCACTGACGATGGCTCGAATATGAACAATAAAATGATGACAGAATTGTGCGAAGAATTCAAGATTATCCATCATAATTCATCTCCATACAGGCCAAAGACGAATGGGGCTGTTGAAGCTGCTAATAAGAATATAAAGAAGATTATCCAGAAAATGGTCGTTACTTATAAGGATTGACATGAAATTCTCCCTTTTGCTTTGCATGGATATCGAACATCTGTTCGCACTTCAACAGGAGAAACCCCATTCTCCATGGTGTATGGAATGGAAGTTGTACTCCCAGTCGAGGTTGAGATTCTCTCTTTGCGTGTAATAATGGAAACTAAGTTGTCAGAGGATGAATGGGTCCAGAACCGGTGTGACCAATTGAATCTGATCGAACAGAAGAGGATGACAGCTTTATGTCATGGAAAGTTATATCAGAAAAGGATGAAGAAGGCTTTTGATAACAAGGTCAAACCTCATAAATTCAGAGAAGGCGACCTCGTGCTCAGGAAGATCATGTCTTTCAACACTAATTCTAGGGACAAGTGGACTCCCAACTTTGAAGTCCCATATGTTGTCAAGAAAGCCTTCTCTGGTGGTGCATTAATTCTTGAAACTATGGATGGCGAGGAGTTCCCACGTCCCATGAATGTTGATGCAGTCAAGAAATACTTCGCCTAAAGAAATAAAAGAACAGCTCGCTAAGTTGAAAACCTGAAAGGGCAGCTTAGGCCAAAAAGAGCGTCTCGGTAGGCCGAAAACCCGAAAGGGCGGTCTAGGCAAAAATTAGAGACATAAATAGAATAAATTTCCCGCTAATCTGAAAACCCGCAAGGGCAATTTAGGCAAAAGTTAGGGACTTTCTTGGCAAGTAACTACATCAGACAAGACTTGATCGTTGGACAACAATCTTCTCGGATTCTCATCACAACTTCAACAGAAGTTGCGGCTCAGGATTTCAAAAGTTGTTAGAGGGGATAGTGGTCATTGTATCTCAATGTATCTTTTCCATTATATATTACCATTTTCCGAAGTTTTTAATTATCCATGGAGTCTTGCCATTTGCAGACTACCATTCTATTAATGAAATTTGAGCTTTTAACAAATTCTTTGTATTTCTTATTTTATTTAGATTGCAAAGACTCCATTTATTATTGATAGTAACTTTCAAATCAAAAAGATTAAATAACAAAATCGACTTTTTCAAAAAGAATTTACAATTTGCTTTTACTTTGGAATTTGTGATGCGAAAAAACAACAACAACAACAACAAAATGGTGATCCTAGGAATGGACAAACTCCAGTTTGTTTTAAGAAGTTTTTGTTCCCCTCGGGAAGGTTTACTCAGGATAATTTGCCGTATTGGGTTCGTGACTCCGGTATCCTCGGTCAAGTTTGGATTCATTTCTCCTCTTTTCTGAATTTTCATGATGCGAAGTCTCAATCCAAGATTTCTCCAGTGAAGTTTTCGTTCGGTCTAATGGAAGTTTCTTTTTCCCGAGAAGTTGGTACCATAATCACTCTTGAAGAGCGCAGGTCCCTGGTTTTGTTAGTGAAGAACGCATTATGGTTTTCCTTGGTTTCATAGTGAAGAACGCATTATGGTTTTCCCTTTGAAGATGTGGTGTTAATCTCCCCAATGAAGTAGGCCTGAATTCCTCAGTGAATGTTTTGATGATTTGGTGCCCATCTGCTTTACTTGAGACTGCTTTTGCAATCCCCAGTAGAAGTGTTACTTTTGAAAACGTTTGTTTCCTCGGTGAAGCCTGGAGAAAGATGTTCTATCCCTGTATATGTATTATTTTATCACTTTGTTTTGTTTACTTCCGGATTATGTTTCTCCCCAGTAAAGCTAAAGCAGGAAGTAGGTTTTGTTTCCTCAGTTGGCATTTACTTTTTCTTGGAATGATCATCCTGGATATGGTTTAGCTAAGTGTTATTTGTTCAAGAGTTGGTTTTTCTTCGTTACTCCCAGGGTTGTGTATCTGTTTTGTCAGCATACGCACGATAACACTCATACATTCATACATACATCATGCATAGTTAAAATTGGCAAATCATTGTTTGTTGACATTTTTTTATGTTTTGTTGACATATCACCCTGTTTTGCAGAGTTATGTTGTCCTCTCTTCCATAGAGTGGTGGCCCTAAGCAGAAAGCATATATTCTTTCAATTTCCCCACTGAGTTATCCCTCGTGGAAGATTTTTGCTTTAGCCTTCCTATACAGCTCCTTGTTTGGATGGATTTGGTTTTCCCTCTTGAGTTTATTTCTCAAAGGATGTATTTTGGTTGATTGTTCCATTCCAGTTTATTTCTGGTTTGAATTTGTGGTTCCACAACAATATTATTTACTTTGGATTTCTGAAAGCTTCGAGTTTTGGTTTGTGAATTTATTTTTCACAAGAAGACTTTATCTCCTCAGCAAGAATATCATGGCATTTCCCCAGGAAGTCATATTTCTTTCCCCAGGAAGCCATATTTCTATCCCCGGAAAGTCATTTCTTTTTACAATCCTCCATGACAACAAGTAACAGGTCTCTTTATTTGAGCAACTTGTGCTTCCCAGTAAAAGTCGACGTAACCTTTTTGCTATCTCCTCTATGAGTGGACAGTTTGCAGTCCGTCGTCAATTTACGCCAGTGGAGGGCAAGACTTTTAAATACGCAGAAACAGCTCATTGTGAAATCTTTGTAAGTGTAATCTCTTTATTTGAGACAGCCTACATCTTACCCTTTCCAGGAAAATTGCCTCGATTAAAGAAGAAGTTGAGACCCGTTCTAGGCGAAATGCCAGAATTCTAGGGAAACTTGTTATCTTTTTGCTACCTTCAGTGAACGTTGGTAGTTCATCGTCAGTGAACGGAGATGCTATGATATTTCTTTTCCTTCTACCTTCAGTGAAAGTTGGTAGATCATCGTCAGTGAACGGTGGTGTTATAATATTTTCTCTCTACCTTCAGTGAAAGTTGGTAGATCATCGTCAGTGAACGGCGGTGTTATGATATTTTCTCTCTACCTTTAGTTAAAGTTGGTAGATCATCATCAGTGAACGGAGGTGTTATGATATTTTCTCTCTACCTTCAATGAAAGTTGGTAGGTCATTGGTAGTGAACATCGATGATCGTTATCTTTTTGCTACCCTCAATGAACATTGGTAGTAGATTGTCAGTGAACGGCGATGCTATAATATATTTTCTCTCTACCTTCAGTGAAAGTTGGTAGGTCATTAGAAGTAAACGTCGATGATTGTTATCTTTTTGCTACCTTCAGTGAACGTTGGTATTTCACCTTCAGTGAACGGAGGTGCTATGATATATTTTATTTCTACCTTCAGTGAAAGTTGGTAGATCACCATCAGTGAAAGTTGGTGTTTGTTATCTTTTTACTACCCTCAGTGAATGTTGGTAGTTCATCGTCGGTGAACAGTGATGTTATGATATATTTTCTCTCTACCTTCAGTGAAAGTTGGTAGGTCATTGGAAGTGAACGTCGATGATTGTTATCTTTTTGCTACCCTCAGTGAACGTTGGTAGTTCATCGTCAGTGAATGACGGTGCTATGATATATTTTCTCTCTACCTCTAGTGAAAGTTGGTAGATCACCATCAGTGAAAGATGGTGTTTGTTATCTTTTTGCTACCTTCAGTGAACATTGGTAGTTCATCATCAGTGAATGGCGGTGTTATGATATATTCTCTTTCTACCTTCAGTGAAAGTTGGTAGGTTATTGGCAGTGAACTTCGATGATTGTTATCTTTTTGCTCACCGTCAGTGAACATCGGTGTTGATATTTCTTTTCCTTCTACCTTCAGTGAACGTTGGTAGCTTTACCTCAAGTAGGAGTTGGTGTATCCTTTGACCATTTTACCATCCTATTTGGCTCAGGTATTTTGGTTCACCAGTGATTTATTTTCTTGGTCGGGTCGCTCCCTTATTTATTTATTATTGTTACATCCCCAGTGGTGTTTTGCTTCCCTTTGGATTTGTCCATGTGCACTCATATTCATAAGCATTTCATTGAATCTTAGGGCCAAAAATAGGGTTTGTTTTATATTTAAGTATCTTCGATCCCTTTGACACGAAGATTTTTAACCTTCGTATCTCTGGATAGAAGAAACTGAAATAAGGGCAGTTGTTGTACCCCAATTTTTGCCCCTAAGATCCCTTCACCATACCATATTGATTCAATCACAACAAAGATCACATTAGGGCTTTTGTTTCTCCTTCCTATCTTTAGCTTTTCTCTTTGAGGAACCACAAAGCACCTTGACTTGTTTTTCTTGTGTAATCATTCATGTTTGTGTTTTGAATTTCCTTTTAATTAATAAAATGCAATGTTGGTTTGTCTTACTTGTCAATAAGACAGGTAAAAGCAATGGGGCTTAGCAAGTTGATCCATGGGTTCATGAGTTTATTTCCATGACCTAGTCAATGAAGCTTGAGAAGTTAAAACCTCACCATTGAAGTTGTTTTGGAATGGATGGCATGGCAAGGTTATTTTGGTTCACTACATTTCCAAGTTATCAAGATTTTATCCAAAAAGTACAAGGGGTTGATTGAAAAATAGTCATGGTTGGACAAGGTCTTGTTCCCATTTGTCAAAAGTGCATATTTCTCTCAATTATCAAGATATGGAAGTGGTTGTGGTTGCTATTAGTTATCATTATCATCCTCAAAAACTTATATTTACAAAGCATTTGTTTTGGTACAAGAAGTTTGTTCAAAATTGTCAAAGTTCCTCAAAGCATTTTCTTGATCTAGGAGTTAGGGTTTTGAACTTCAAAGAAGCATATCTTGCACATCTTTTTGGTATTTTTGATTGATTCCAAAGGAATACTTCTCTTCAAATGGTTATCAACAAATCACTTCAAAAGTTCCAAGGATTTTTCATGTGGAAGAAACTTGATGAAGGAGAAAGATTACAAGTCCTCCAGATGAATCCCTAATTTTCCATGTGTGACTTCAAATGATCATAACTTGGTCAATTTTTATCACCTTGATCCTATTCTTTTTCCATAATGATATTAAAGATGTGAACTTTATGCCTTATTTTATGTGAAAAGTGATAAAATGGATGGAAGTTTCCTTAAGGATACAAAAGATTATAGGTCATTTTATGAAATTTTTCCAACTTCAACAAGTCACAACTTCCTCAATTTTTAGATATTTTGAATGATTCGAGTTCCAAAATGTCATTCAAGAGATCTAATTCATGCCATCTTTTTTGGTCAAGAGCAAATTCCAAGTATAAGGCTATGTTTGGATGCAAGACATTATAGGTCACTTTTGAAGAAGAATTTGAAATATTTCTAAGTATGGAAAGTCAACCCTTTTTTCTCCAACTTCGACTCAACACAACTTTCACCTCAAGCATCCATTTGATTCCATTATTTTTCCATTGCAAAGCTTGTAACCTCTTCTTTCTAAAGCATCAAGAATCATGCACTAAGACCCCTTGAACTGAGAATGCCATTGGATTGAACTTGGTAACTTGGAACTGAATTTTTCCCATAAGTCAGAATTTGAAGTCTTTGTTTTGGCTTCTAATCACAAGTTTTCTACGCGTTTATTCCTCTAAACATGTTTAATGAAGTTCTAGAATTGATTAGCACAACAAAGCGCGCATTTTGGATGAGTTTTGGTCAAATTGGAAGTCACACTTTTCTTGTTTGCAACTTCACACGATTTCCCTCCAAACTTCACCATTTCACACGCTTGGACATTCTATTTGATTCCCTATAAATATAGGGTCATCCCCCATTCATTCTCTCAAGCTTAGATATCCAGAATCACTCTACCAAACTTGTTCCCTAACTCAGAATTCAGCAACTTCAAAATCCATTCTCAAGCCTTTTTCAATCCAATTTTTTCACCAATTCACCTTCCTTGATCTTCCCTGAAGTTAACCATATAATTACTTTCAAGAATCGTGCCCTATATTTCTCCATAGAAGTCCAGTTTCAGAGATCTGCAACTCAACTTCAATAGGTAGATTCCTTCATCAATTCTTCAAAACTTTGATATCATTGTGATGCTCTCATATCCCTGGTTCTAGTTGCAACACTTACTTCTTACTGGAAACATGTTTTGACCATGAAATTTAAAATCCCTTTTTAAAACTTTCTTTCCAAATTGCTTGAGCTACAGTTTATATAAATTTGGCGCGAGGGTGTGGTTGTCTTTGTCTTGAAGAGACGGAGTGAATGGCATAGGTCTGAGCTTCTGATTTTACAGTTTGAGAGACCTGCAATTCACATTGGCTGGAGATTGAAGATGACCAACGTGTCATCTTCCAACCAATGATGGCACGCCACTTGTTATTTTTGAATTCTGATTTAATAATTGTTCAGTGCTTTATTCACAAATGACCATGATATGCACAGCGCGCCAGATCCCTTGGATTTGATTACTAACGTGTTTTGACTCTCATCCAATGGTCCACATATTTTTTACTTTTATTTTCTTTTATGATTTTTTATATTTAATTGTTTTAAATTTCAAAAAATCATAGAAAATTCATTTTTAGTCCAAAAAATTATGAAAAATATTTTTGATTATTCTATTTCTGATTTTTATTTTTTCACAATTTAATTTTGTGTTTTGGTATTTTTTATAAATTTACACTTTATTGGAATTGTTTTAAATATTTAAAAATAATTTTATGCATTTTTAAATTCTGAAAAAATTATGGAATGATCCAATGATATTGTGACAAATATTGGTGACCTTATTTTATTTTTGTTTCTGACTTTGCTATTTTTTATCATTTTTGTTTATTTTAACCCTTTCTTTTAAATTTAAAAATAGTTTCTGACTTAAAAAAATTTCCAAAAAAATTATAAAATTATTTTAGTTTATTTCTGATTTTTCTATGGTCTTACGTTTTATTTCTTGATTAATTTGAACATAGTTGATATTTTTCTCTTTTATTTCTATTTTTAAACATTATTTTTAAACCTTTTTGTATATAATAAAATATAATATTATTTTGTGATTATTTTCTGGTTGATCTTGGATTAAATTTTTGATCATCAACTTTATTAACATCATTGAATCCATGGTGTTGAGTCTAACTCCACAAAAATGGATGAATGATTTTAATAATAGTTTTATTAAATTTAATCCAAAAGTGGTTTGTATATTCTCTCTCATCCCTATTCATCTCATACTCTTCTTATTGCACTAAATGTTGTTGGATCATGATCTCTATATCATGTCTCAAAACAAATGGTGCATAGATTGCTATTGACCGGCCTCAAAGTAGGTGCGACTTCTATATAAGTCCACTTACGATTGCTTAACATAGCGCTAAATTTTGTCCGGATTCGAATAAATGATCATTCGTGGCCCAAACTTATGTTTGCAAGCCCAAGTATGTTAATTTGATCTCTTTGATCCAATAACCTTGAGATTCATTGTGTGGAGGCTTTGGTTCTACCAATCCTCTAATGGATCTACAATACCTTTGGTCAACGCGAATCATTTAATCATCGTTGATCATTAAATAATATTCATAAGGATTCCAAATGGATGATATACTTGAAAAAAAGCAAATGCAACTTGTTGGGTGGAGGCTTTGGTTCTACCAATCCTCTAATGAGTTCCAAATTTAAGTTTCAAGATGATCATCCAACTAACCACTAATCACTAATAATTGACTTTATTTTGTGTTTTTATTTTATGTTATTTACTTTATGCACCATTTACTTTTAGAATTTACATTTCATGCTATTTTTCATCTTTGCTCACTTGAGCCCCTTTATATTCTTGTCGTTTTTTATTTTTCTCACTTGAGTTTTTCTTTTCTTTTAAAGACACCTAATAATCAACATAAACCCTAAAAATATTCAATGATACTTGGAATATTTGGTTACTACCCTTGGCATTATGGAGCATTGGACTTTTTGGATTTAGGATTAGAAACCTTGGCCTATGATTGGAGACCTTGTGATCTTATCAGATTATTTTGTCTGGAGCTCTTGAGGTTTACCTTAAGACATTGGGTTGTTTGTTTGTTTTATGTGCAGGTTATTGTGATTACACCCTTTGTTTGTAATCTGGAATTCACTCGTATACAGCCGTTACTCTGCCCAATTTTTGTGAAGACTTAATACACTTGAAGTTTGGTTCTCTCAGGAGGTCTAGTACATTTGCTTGTTTGGTTTCAATCCAAAGAAAGGGAATTCAATTTTGGCTCATAATGTCAAGTATTGGCTTCTTGTTGGTTAGATGGTTCTTATCCCTAGCTTTTACCTTATGCTTTAGGATAGCCTCTTCTTCTCCTCCCATCTTCTTTAATTTAAAAAATCTTCTTCCCCCTTTTGAAAAATTTTCTTGTTTTAAACTTGAATTGCTTTTATAATAAACTTGGACTTAGGTCCATGCATTTTCAAACATTTTCATAAATAAACTCCAATAAATTTAACAATACTTTGACATTTTTGTGAGAAGACTAAAAGTCAATCAATCTCATTTCAAACCATTTTGGCCACTTTGGCTTTTATCTTTAAACTTTTCTCAAAAGATTGAACTCTTGTCAATCGTTGTAGTGATGCAAAAAACTATACGTCTACAATATGTAGTAAAGAGAGATATTTTCCACTTGGGTGTTGAGTGAGGCATTGTTGATTTTAAAATCCAAGCTATATCCTCCACTTTGAGATGATGTCAATTCTCCTTTCTCATGATCGTGGGTAGTAGGTATGTTTTCCACACGGACAATGACGGTGATGTTTTATCTCATAAAATCTACCAACACATTTGTGTTTTAAAGTTTTTAAAAGAGGAACTACGTGTACCCTGATCCCCTATTGCACGAAAAGGTGGTACGTAGGCAATAAAGGTTCGCAACCGCGGTGGGTGCAAAAATAATTAAAAAAAATTTCTTACCTCCACAATCTATTTTATACAACATATTTTATAGCCAAAATATACAGATTTTTCAAAGAGGTTCCTGTGGAGTACCGTAGATGTTTGGGGTGCTAATACCTTCCCTTTGCATAACCAACCCCCTTACCTTGAATCTTCCCCTATTTTTAGGTTATTCGCTCTTTTCCCATTCCTTTGGAAATAATAAAGTGCAGTGGCAATTTTTATTGATTTGTATAAGTCTATTCAATCCAATGGCTTAGTCTTGAAAATTTCTACCGCTACAGCGTAGTATCGAACATTATTACCCATTGAAAGCTGAGGTTCAGAAGCTAGTAAGATCTGGTTTCATACATTTTAAGGATATAGGTCCAAACGTGCAAGCCAATCCGCTATCCAAGCATGGAGGAGGGAATACTGTGAACATGGTTTCTGGATGTCCCGGAGAATTCTGAATTTTTGATATAAACCTGGTGAGAGGTAATTTGGTAGAAATGTATGCTGATATTTATGAATTTAGTTACTATACACATGATCATGCAGATTGCATTGTCTGCATTACTAATATTCATGGATGTGATAAAGTGAGAAGTGATCTCCAAGAAATGATGGATGATGGCCTTATCCATATCATCCGACCAAGAGCTGAGTACGAAGAGGTTAATATGATTGGAGACTGTGATGTTGAGTTTATATCTTCTGGTGAGTTTATGTCTTCTAATGAATCCATATCTTCTGATGAGTTTGTATTTTCTGATGAGTTTGAGTTTGCTGATGAAGGTGTGACTTCTGATAATGATTTTGTAATTCTTGATAAAGTACTTGTTCAATATGCTGAAGAGGATGAGTTGAACATCATTCTCCTACATTTTGACATTCACACTCCTGTAGAAATTGCATACCACGGTAAGCCTGTTGTAACTCCTATGGTTATCTGTTTATTTGGTCTTGTTCTGTATGAGTCTGATAGGGCTATACCTTACAAGTATAATGAAACTATTTTGGAAGATGTCATGGAAGTTCCAACCCAGCCTTTATCTCATGTTGAAAACATTTTTGTGGCCAGTTCGGTGACCCGTAGTGGTCGTGTATTTGCTTCCACATTTCAAGGAAGTGTTGATTCTGGTAAGAAAATTGTTGAAACTAGGGCTGAAACCAAGAAGGTGATAGGGCAGACTAGTGGAACGACCTTGGAGAAGGATGTTGATGATCTTTTGAAGATCATTAAGACAAGTGATTATAAAATTGTTAACCAATTGTTGCAAACTCCATCTAAAATTTCCATTCGGGCATTATTAATGAATTTTGTTGCTCATCGGGAATCTCAGATGAGGGTCTTGGACCAAGACTTTGTTGAACGGGACGTGTCGATTGACCAGTGTAATGGTGTTGTGGGATATATCACGGCTTACAATAATCTGAGTTTTTGCGATGAAGAATTTCTTAATGAGGGAAGAAATCATAATATGCGTTTGCACATACCTTTGAATTTCAAGAATGATGGCTTGTCTAATGTGTTCATAGATAATGGCTCTGCTCTGAATTTGATACCAAAGAGTACTTCGGCGAAGCTCAAATATCAAGGGACTCATATGCGCTACAGTGGTATTGTAGTAAAGGCTTTCGATGGTTAAAGGAAATATGTTATTGGAGAAGTGGACTTACCCATACACATAGGTCCACATATGTTTCAAATCACCTTTCAGGTCATGGATATCTTCCCAACCTACAATTGTTTGTTGGGACGACCCTGGATTCATGAGGCAGGAGCCGCTACATCAACCTTACATCAGAAACTGAAATTTGTCTGTGAAGGGAAAGTGGTGATTGTGAATGGTGAACAAGCTTTGTTGGTATCCCAGTTGTCTTCTTTTAGTGTTGTATAAGCTGATGAACCTACTGTTGGAACTCATCTCCAAGATCTGTCTATTGATGAGATAAATAAGAATGAATATTCTATTACCTCTTTTAGATATGCACAACAAGTTGTTCAAAAAGATCCTAGCAGTGTGTGGGGTCATATTAACAAGTCAGGTTTGGGTTTTTCTTTGAAGAATGATCAGAATGAAGTGGTGAAGCCGAAGTATTATTTCAGTTCATATCAAGACATCTTCCACAGTGTGGGTTATCTTCATCCAACTACTCCAGAGGTCGACGAGATCATTGGAGATGAATCAGAGCAAGAGATGCCAAATTTTGTGATGCATGGAGTGAGAGTTCAGAATTGGATCACTGTTGATGTTCCCAGTTGAATTCACATTTCAAATTAATTTTTCTTTGCTTGTTTTTCAAAATCCTTTCACTCTTCCCAAGGTGAAAGTGATATTGTATGGCCGTGTCTTTTGTTTTGATTTTTAAAATCATTAATAAAAGTTGTTTTTGATTTCCAATTGTGTTTTATTTTCTTCTTTTTCTTAAAAATGGTAATTAGAAAAAACCTTTCAAAATAAATAAATAACTGCAATTTGCATAATCATTTTTTTTCATTTATTAGTTTCTAAAATCAAGCATAATCATATGTGCAGATTAATTAAAAAAACACGTTGAAAACAATGACCATACACGCCTTATACCAACTTTGAATATCCTGTGTGTGTGGTTGAAGAAGAAGATTTTACTAAAATCCCATGAGAGGTTTCTCGGTTGCTTAAGCGCGAGGAGAATACCATTCAGTCGTACAAAGAGTCGTTGGAGACTATTAACTTAGATTCTGAAGAAGATTTGAGAGAAATCAAGATTGGGGCACTGCTCTATCCTGATGTGAAGAGAAAGTTGATAGAGTTATTGAAGAAATATGTTGACATCTTCACTTGGTCTTATCAAGACATGCCTGGGTTGGATACCGATATTATGGAGCATCACCTGTCGTTGAAGCTTGAATATCCACCTATCAAAAAGAAGTTTAAGATTAAAGAGGAGGTTTTGAAACAGATTGATGTCAGCTTTCTTGTGACATTAATGTATCCTCAGTGGATTTCCAATATTATCCTAGTGCCAATAAAAGATGGAAAAGTATGCATGTGCGTTGATTATAGAGATCTGAATAAAGCTAGTCCAAAAGATGATTTCCTTTTGCCACATATTGATGTGTTGGTTGATAGCACAACAAAATTCAAAGTGTTCTTGTTCATGAATGGATTTTTTAGATATAAACAACGTTTATCACACCTTGGGGAACATTTTTTTACAGAGTGATGCCCTTCGGGTTGAAGAATGCTGGTGCAACGTACCAGAGGGCTATGACAATCCTATTTCATGATCTGCTGCATAAGTAAATTAAAGTATATGTTGATGATATGATCGCTAAATATCATACTGGAGAAGGGAATTTAGAATACTTGTTGAGGTTGTTTTGATGTTTGAGGAAGTATTGTCTCTGCTTGAATCCAAATAATTTGGTGTTCGTTATGGAAAGTTCTTAGGTTTTATTGTCATCCAGAAAGGTATTGAGGTGGATCCTGATAAAAATTAGGCAAATTCAAGAGATGCATGCACCAAGAACTGAAAAGCAAGTCAGAGGGTTCCTTGGACGTTTGAATTACATCTCCGGGTTTATTTCTCACATAACTACCACTTGTGAGTCGATCTTCAAGCTTCTAAAGAAGAACCAAGGTTGTGTATGGACAGGTGACTGTCAGAAGGCTTTTGAAAGCATTAAAGAGTATTTGCTTGAACCTCCTAATTTTCTCCCTCATGTTGAAAGAAGACCATTGATTATTTATTTGACTGTGTTAGATAGCTCCATGGGTTGTATTTTGGGATAACATGATGAAACGGGAAGAAAAGAGTATGCAATTTATTATTTTAGCAAGAAATTCACTGACAGTGAGTCACTGTATTCTATGCTAAAAAAATAGGGTGTGCCAAGTAGGATTATCACTGATAACGGCTCAAATTTGAATAATAAGATGATGAAGGACCTCTGTGAAGAATTCAAGATTGTCTATCATAACTCATCTCCTTATAAGCCTAAGATAAATGGGGTTGTTGAAGCTGCTAGTAAGAACATTAAGAAGATCATTCGAAATATGGTTGTTACATATAAGGATTGGCATGAGATGCTCCCTTTTTCTCTACATGGGTATCGTACATTCGTCTGCACTTCAACAGGGGAAATCCCTTTCTCTATTGTTTATGGCATGGAAGCAGCGCTCCCCGTCGAGGTTGATATTCCCTTTTTGCGTGTGATAATGGAAACAAAGTTGTTAGAGGCAGAAAAGGGTCCGGAACAGGTTTGGCCAGTTGAATTTGATCGAAGAAAAGAGAATGATTGCCTTATGTCATGGTCAGGTATATCAGAAAAGAATGAAGAAGGCATTTGATAAAAAGGTCAAACCTCGTGAATTCAGAGAAGGCGACCTCGGGCTCAAAAATATCATATATTTTAATGCTGATTCTATAGGAAAGTGGACTGCTGATTATGAAGGCCCATATGTTGTCAAGAAAGTGTTCTCTGGCAGTGCATTAATTCTTGAAACTATGGATGGTGAGGAGTTCTCACGTTCCGTGAATGCCGATGTTGTCAAGAAATACTTCGCCTAAATAAATAAAAGAACATCTCTCTAAGTTGAATACCCGAAAGGGTGGCTTAGGCAAAAATGAGCGTCTCGGTAGGCTGAAAACCCGAAAGGGTGGTCTAGGCAAAAATTAGAGATATAAACAGAATAAATTGTCCTGGTAGATTGAAAATCCGCAAGGGAAATCTAGTCAAAAGTTAGGGATTCTTGGCAAGTAATTGCATCAGGCAATACTTGATTATTCAAGCAAAAATCTTCTCAGGTTATTATCGTTCTCCAATTGAAGCTCAAGTACAGGAATTCAAAGTTGTGAGGGAGAATAGTGGTCATTGTATTTCAATGTACCTTTTCCATGTATTTACAATTTTTCAAACTTTGTAATCATCTAGGGAGTCACGCTATTTGCGGACTCCCATTCTATTAATAAAGTTTGAGCCTTTATCCAATTCTTTTCAATTCTTATTTTATTATGCTTACAAAAATTTCATTTATTATTGATAGTAACTTTCAAAACAAAAATACTTAAGAAATTAATAACAAAACATGTTTTTGATAAATTTGCAAAATGTTTTTACTTTGATTTTGTGAATCAAAGGGGTAAAAGCAGTTTTTCCAAGAATGGCCGATTTCCAAAGCGTGATTTTTTTCTCCTTCTCATTCAAGGAGCCTCCTCTGGTTACTCCCACAGATTATGCGCATGGTTTCCCCTACGGTTGTTATTCGGATAGTGGGTTTCCTCTAGTTGTTATATGGTGTTGGGTTTGTCTTCTCATATTCCCCAGCTAAGTCTTGATTTAGATTTCTCCAGTTGAGTGTGATTCTTTCCCCGTCCAGGTTGTGATCAAGCAAAGATTGTAATGTTGTGAAGATTCTACTCAGTTATTGGCTTCCTTCTCCCTTCATAATGGAGAATCTCCTGCATGGTATTAATCTTTTCCAATTATGACATTGTTACTTCTGTGTGCTCCCCATGTAGCGTGTTAAAGGAAGTTTTTTTTCTAAGAAGTGTTTAGATAGCTGTCAACTTTTGGGTTTTCTCTCACCTTGTGCTGAGTTCAAATTAAAATCCCCATAAAATTGAATTTTATTGTAGTGTTGACTTCTTATTTATCATATAAACCAAGGATGATGTTTCCCTTTAAGATTGTTATCCCGATGAACTTTTTTGTGGTAATCCCCGTGAAGTTTCTTTAATCTTCCTCGACGGAATTTGTGCAACCATTGTTCCCAGTGCATCATGATTTTCTTCTCAGTCGATGTGATGTCATCTTCCCTAGCAAGGTCCATGCGTTATCTCTTAGTGAAGCTTAGATAATGTTGTTATATCCCTACTGCTTTGTGGATTATTGTTATAGGATGGTGCTTTGCTTATTCTCGAGCATTTTTTTCTTTCCCTGAGAAGTCAAGATTTAAAGTAGGACGTTGTTTCCACAATTATTTGCTTACTCTCTTGTGGGATCCACATCTTGGATGCGATTTAGCTCAATGTTGTCTTTACCCAAGTTTGCTTTGTTTGGTTATTCCCAATATAGTATGTCTATTTTGTCAGCATATACATAACATACATTCATATATACATCATGCATAGGTGAATTTAAGTTCATTACTTATTTGCATTCATTGATGTTTCTGTTGATATTTCATTCTCTTTGCAGAGTGTGTATCCTCTCTCCAATAGAATGCCAACCTTAAGCAGAAAGTGTGTATCATTTTACATTCCCCATTGAGTTATCCCTCGTGGGAGAATTTTTGTTTTAGCCTTCCTACCCAGCATATTATCGGGATGGAATTGATCCCTATTTGAATGTATCCCTCATTAGGTGTTGTCTTGGTTGACTGTTTCACTCTAGTTTGTTCCTGGTTTGAATTTTGGTCCCCAGTAGCAAGGTTATTCATCTCTCTAGACTATGAGCCCTATATTAAAAGTGCATTTACTTTGCACGTAAATACTTTATCTCCTCAGCATGAATGTGTTTATATTTCCCCCAGGAAGTCAAAATTGATTTCCCAGTAGCGTTAATACTATTCTTAATGGAAAGGGGTAGTCTCTTTAATTGAGCAACTTGTATTTCCCCAATAAGACTGTTATCAGTTTTCCTCCATCAAGTGGCAGACTCTTTTGAGTAGTCTATTAGTTCCCAGAGAAGATTATATTAAAGTTTTACTCCGATGGATGGTTGGTCTCTTCAATGTGATAGAGACATTTCGTTGGAAGTTTCTTACAATAGATTGTTACCTTTTCAAGTGATATCTTGATCAAAGAAGAAATTGTTATTGTTCTTGGTGGACTTCCATATTTTTTGGAAATTTGTTATTAATAATATTTCTTTTATCTTCAGTGGAAGTTGGTGGTTCTCCTTCAGTAAATGTCGATGTATCACTCTTATACCTTTTGGTTGTTTACCATCGTTATCCTATTAGATATTTGATAGATGGTGTTAATTCTCTCATCTTATGATTGGCATTATGTTTCATAAAACTAATATAGTAGCAATATGTTAAATAGGATATGTTAACTTGTTGGGAAGAACAAGTGGAACAAGAATTCCTATTTCATGTTGAGACATGTTGAGATGATAAGTTCTCATCATCTGGAGCAACATGTCAGATAAGATGTCCTTTGCAGGGTCATGTAACATCGCACCTGAGTTGGGCTGAACAGTTGGATTCTGTTAAGTTTTTAACAGATGCAGAATATTTTGGGAATATTATGCTATCCTATGTGGTGCTATTTTTTAGGTATGGAAGATTCAAGTCAGAATCAAGAAGAATATTGAAGAATATCGACTTTGTAATTATGGAGATAAATTAGGAATTATTTACTTGAAGACCTATTTTGTAGCAGAAGTTTCTGCCGATTTGTAACAACTGATATGATGTGATTTGAAGCCCAAATCTAGTTGGAAAAAAGGTTATAGATAGAAGTATTGTAATCTAGGAAAGGTACCATCCATGAATGAAAAGATATAGTTATTAGGGTTGAGTCTATGTGTCACTCTCTAGGAGAGTTGGTTTGTATTCTCCTCGAAGATGTGAAGAAAGAGTGAGTATTGTTCTTGGAGGAAGCTTGTAATTAACTCCAAGTATTGTTCTTAGTCAAGAGTATGGGCTAGGTATTGTCATGGAAATGAGTCTTCTAAGTTATTATGTCATGGAAGTGTATCTTCCTGTTTTTTCCAATTGTTGTTTGTGATTGATGAGGGGTTGAGGATGGCCTCATACCTAGGTGAGTCTTAGGTAGAAAGTTAGCACAGATAGTGATTAAATGAGAAGTTGTAAATTGGGGGATTTAGCTTTAAATTGATACTATTATAGTGGACTTTATCCCTGGCTTGGTATGTCCCCGAGTATGAGAGTTGCTTCGAACTGGGTTAACAATTCTAGTGTGTTTATGCTTTTCAGTACTGTTTTGATTATGTTTATACCTTACCATGTTGTTTCAGTCAAATCATATGTCTCGACATCCTATAGGACATCTGAGGTCTGATATACCAGAATTTCAAATGGTATAAGAGAAGACATCATGTTCTATTTCTGGGTGAGATTCTGAGAAGATACTTTTTGGTCATGGGCAAGGAGGTATCTACTGAAAAGTTATTTGAACTTGGATAGTTCATATTGTTTTTTGAATGGTCCCTTGAAGTGGAGAATGGGCTTATCATGACAGGGTGCATATTAGACATGTTTGTTGTTATCAGGCTTGTAGCTTTGGTGGTGAGCTACTTTGTGGTTTGATTTATTTTCAAACCATTGTTGACCTGCTGCACCTGGAGCGTGGTATGTTTGCGCAAGGGTTATTAAGTTTTTCCTGAAGGTTGTTAAGGAGTTTTCTGGTCTGTGTTCCGCTGCATATGTATTTGATGGAAAACTCCTGGTGATTTTTTGAGCTTCTGGTGTCGAGGCTGTAGCCATTTGTTCTCCTCTGAAGGTGTATCCCATGGTGTGGTGATACTTGGAGAATTTTTTCAACCAACTTTTTACAGTTACCAAAGATACTTGAGGTTTCTCTCAAGTCCACTTATAAAGGCATGATCAAATATGGTTGATGGAAAGAGTTCTGAAGGTGGTAAGAGCTCTTGTTTGTGGTTGCTTCCAAAGGGATCTTCCTAGTTTATGGATAGATTAGGAAAATGGTCTTGACCCTGTTTGTTTGCTGATGATGGAAGATGGAAGCCTATTGAAGACCTTGAAGGGAATCAAGGTATATTCTTATTTTCTGGGAGAAGTAAGGACTTCATAACCAATTTATGGAATCGTGTTTGTGGCTATAGAACAAATTTTGTTTAAGGGGAGTAATTTGTGTGTACCAACCACAGGATATGCAGTTATTGGAGGAGAGAATGTATAATTCCCCGAGGAGTTATTAGAAGTTAATAAGGGAGAGTTCTTAATCTTAAGCTAGAAGAACTTGAAGAAATGTCAGATGTAATGTCTTGACATCTTCACATTCAGAATTTATTTTTCTCAATATGTCTGGTGATGTTTCTCATAAAAAGGATGAAGGTTATTTACTCAAACTTGATATCATTATCAAATCTATGAGAGCATGGAACTCTTGTTCTGTTGAATTGAAAGGTATTTCAAGGGGTTGTGTTCATTGGAGATGTATCAACCTGAGGTAAGTGGTTGATTGTTGTCTGCACTTTTGGAGTGTCATCCAAACCACCTAGGATGAGCATTTCAGATTTGTGTCTAGAGTAAAGAGGAGGTGTTATTTCTGGGACCAAAGGATTATGGTTCCCTATTATTTGCATGAGAAGTTTCTCCTCGAGCATAAGTTTAGTTATGTGGTGTCCTCACATGATGGAACATTAGTTTTTGCAAGGACTGAAGGGCATCCTTGTGTTTTGGAAGATTGGGAGAAGCATACTGAGTTGAACACTTTCTTGTGGCGTATAATGATTAGTCAATGCCATGTTTGTTGAAGTCTGCTCTAGATACCTGTTAGAGGGAATCTCCTCTTTAGGTACAGAAGAATGGTGTCAAACACCTCAAAGTCAAACAAGAGGTCTGGACATTGTGATTATGAGAAGATATTTTCTTAAGGTGTGCATGGTCTGCATGTATTTTTTATCTAGTCTTGAAGGTTGATCAGCTATTGATGATTGATCATCTTATATCCCTTGCAAGAGTTGTATATGGACTTCCATGTGTCTCAAAAGCCATGGTAAATGGTTAAGTCCATGTGTTTTAGGCTAATGTTTGAAATGATGTTAGAACATCATTTCAGTTCTTTGCTTCCTCAGTTAAGGAAGCCTATTTTTCCCAGAGTGAAGTATAAGGTCAAGCCACTGACCTAAATTGAAGCATTCTATGGTGTGAATGGTTGTCATGACTGGTTGTCATGAAGAAGAATCAGTTGGTTCCAGATGTGTCGAGAAGAAGGATGTCAGACCAAATGTTCTTCCAGTTGTAAATAGGACATCATTATCTGATGTTTATGTGTAAGGAAATTTTCCTCTGATGACAAATATCTTATCGGGAGCTGGGTATTAGTCTGGCCTGGTGAAGATATGCATGTGACTAATGGTAAAGATCTTATCAGAAGATGGGTATTTATCTGATGGGTATATGCAAGTCTGCAATCTGAACACAATGTTTTAGAGAGTATGTGATAATTTATTTCTCTCCATGTTATTTAGGGGTTTGTAATTACCTGAATGAGTTGCATTGGATGTGTTTTTTTTTGTGAGCTTCTTCAAGGATGTTTATGCATAATGAGTCCTATGTATGGTGTTTTTTTAAGAACCAATGTGATTGGGTTCTGTAATGAGAATCTAATGTCCCAAATGATGTTGTAACATCATGTTTGGTGGTTGTGGGGTTATTTTTCCTGAAGGATGCTTGGGATTATAGATGTGGATTTTGGGGCTCAACATTAGTGTCAGAAGAGGCAGTTTTGATTATGTGGATCAGAATATGCATATTCTGATATTGTCTACATTTCTATGTTTGGTGAATGCATGACTACTATGTTGAAGACTTCACTAGTATCAACAATTGTTAGTGAATGCAATGGTAGAGGACTAGGAACAGATAGTGTGAGCTGATCAAGAAGATTTTGGAGAAGTGTTTTCTTCTACTACATGTAAAAGATGGTGGCAGTATGGAACTTGTGTAGCAAGCAAGCTAAGAACATTTATTTTGGAATATGTGAGAAATTCAAAATCAAGTGTGTCTTGTATGGTTCAGCATATGTGTAAAGTGGTAGCTCTCGACTATGAGACTGTGAAGTCTTTATGTGACTTTATCTGGTGCTCAAATGATTAATCTTCAGCAAGAGCGTTATTTATCCATGACAGGGGGTGAAATACTTGTCTATGGTTTGTTGTTGCAATGGTGCAGATTTTGTGACGCTTGTGTGTGCCTCAAGAGAGGTTGGTTGATTGGATCTTATGTTCACATGGCTCTTAAAGTGAACTCTAGAAGACAATGTATGTGTCTGGGAAAATTTATTTTTCTCTATTGGAAGAACTCTCTAAGGGTCTCTGTTGATAAAAGATGTCACACTTATGAAGATTTGATGTCTTGGTGTGTTTTGCTCATTATAAGTGAAGGGAGTATACTTAGAATCTAGTGGAAGGTTTTCTATTTGTGCCTCAGAACACGAGAAAAGTTTTGTGAAACATCACATCTGAAGATGTATTATTAGTTTGAAGGGGGGTGCACACCAAATATCTTCAGGAATTTCTTCCCAAATTATCCTGAGGGGATTGTAATGAATTGGTTCGGGCTGCTGTGAAGAGATGTTGGATATGATATTTTGACATCAATCAAACTGAGTATATTACTTCTCCTTGTAGCCTTTGTCATATTCTAGCTAAAAATGGAAAGAGAGTATATGTTGGGCAGTCATCAAAATGTCTTTTTGGTTGGCAAGTATGTGCAAGATTGTCATGAAGTTGGTGAGTATATGCAGGACTGTCATGAAGAAGTCATGCCATGATGCTGTGACATCATGAGTGAAGATAATAAAGACTGAAGACTATCAAAGATATGAAGACCGAATACTCTGATGTTTATATTTTATGGTTGTTGTTGATTTGTAATGTTTAACCTTTGATTTATGTTCTTGTTTATATGTGTAAAGGTTATATAAATTAGTTTTAGCCAAAATAAGCCAAAGGGGGAGATTGCTAATTCTCTGATTTTATGATTGACATTATGTTTGGTAAAACTAATATAGTAGCAATATGTTAAATAGGATACGTTAACTTTTTGGGAAGAACAGGTGGAACAAGAAGTCCTATTTTGTGTTGAGGCATGTTGATATGAGAAGTTCTCATCATCTGGAGCAAAATTTCATATAAGATGTCTTATGCAGGGTCATACGACATCGCGCCTGAGCTGGGTTGGGTAGTTGGATTCTGTTATGTTTTTAACAGATGCAAAATATTCTGAGAATATTATGCTATCCTATGTGGCGATGTTTTATAGGTATGGATGATTCAAGTCAGAAACAAGAAGAATATTGAAGAATATTAACTTTGTAATTATGGAGATAAATTAGAAAATATTTACTTGAAGACCTATTTCGTAGCAGAAGTTTTTGCTGATTTGTAACAGCTGATATGTTGTGATTTGAAGCCCAATCCAATTGGGAAAAAGGTTATAAATAGAAATACTGTAACCTAGAAAAGGTACCAGACATGAATGAAAAGATGTAGTTATTAGAGCTGAGTTTATGTGCCACTCTCTAGGAGAGTTGGTCTGTGTTCTCCTCGAAGCTGTGAAGCAAGAGTGAGTATTGTTCTTGGAGGAAGCTTATAAGTAACTCCAAGTGTTGTTCTTAGTTAAGAGTCTTGGCTAGGTATTGTCATGGAAGTAAGTCTTCTAAGTTGTTATGTCATGGAAGTGTATCTTCCTATTTTGTCCAATCATTATCCGTGATTGATGAGGGATTGAGGAGGGCCTCATACCTAAGTGAGTCTTAGATAGAAAGTTAGAATGGGTAATGATTAAGTGAAAAGTTGTAAGTATGGGAGTTTAGCTTTGAATTGATACTATTATAATGGACTTTATTCCTGGCTTGGTATGCCCCGGAGTAGGAGAGTTGCTCTGAACCTGGTTAACAATTTTGGTGTAATGTTTATTCTTTTCAGTACTGTTTTGATTATGTTTATACCTTTCCATGTTGTTTCAGTCAGATTAGATGTCTCGACATCCTATAGGACATCTGAAGTATGGTATACCAGAATTTAAATCCTATAGGACATCTGAAGTCTGATATACCAGAATTTCAAATGGTATTCAGTCCACATCTTGGTGTTTATCATCGTTACCATGTCATACCTTTGATAGATGATATTCACTCTTATATCCTTTGGTTGTTTACCATTGTTATCATATCAGATCTTTGATAGATGGCAGTCATTCCACCTCTTGGTGTTTATCATTGTTACCCTATTGGACCTTTGATATATGATATTCGTTCTTATATCCTTTGGTCATTTACCATCATTATCCTTTTAGATCTTTGATAGATGGCACTCGCTCCACTTCTCGTTGTTTATCATCGTTACTCTATCAGACCTTTGATAGAATGATATTTACTCTTATATCCTTTTGGTTTTTTTACCATCATTATCTTATCAGATCTTTGATAAATGGTACTCAATCCACCTTTTGGTTTTTTACCATCGTTATCATATCAGGTCTTTGATAGATGGTACTCAGTCCAACTTTTGGTGTTTATCATCGATACCCTATCAGACCTTTGATAGATGATATTCACTCTTATATCCTTTGGTTGTTTACCATTATTATCCTATCATATATTTGATAGATGGTACTCAGTCCACCATTTGGTGTTTATCATTGTTATCCTATCAGACCTTTGATAGAATGATATTCACTCTTATGTCCTTGTGGTGTTTATCACTGTTATCCTATCATATCTTTGATAGATGGTACTCAGTCCACCTTTTGGTTATTCGTCATTGTTATTCTATTAGACCTTTGATAGATGATGTTCCTTCCATATCTTGTAATTTACCAACTTTATACTATCATATCTTTGATAGTTGGTAATCATTCTTATTTCCTTGTGTTGTCTACCATCGTTATCCTATCAGATCTTTGATAGATTGTACTCACCTATTGTGGCATGTACTTCCCATTTAGGCTTCTGTCCTCATAGGTTTTGTATTACCTCCTCCTCATTGGACTTTTCCCTAATAGAGTTGAATTCTCTTTTCACCAGCAGAGTTGATTTTCCTCCAACGGAGTCAAGTTTTCATTCCCCAGTCGAGTTGGTAAGCCTTTCTTAATGATTACCTCTTATTGGCTTGTTGTTTGCATTATTAAGGATTTCCCCATTAAAATTCTTACTTTGCATTTTGTTTCTTTAACTATGACGTCGGCTTTACATATTCATAGTTATCCCAAGATTCGTGTTGTTCCCCAATGATTTATTTTCCTATTTGAACTTTTTGTCTTAGTCCGTCTATATTATTTTCCCCAGTGGTGTCTTGTCTCCCTTGTGGAATTCATCTTTTACATTCATAATCATAAGCATTGCATGGCATCTTATGGCCAAAAATAAGGTTTGTTATGTAATTAAGTATCTTTAATCGCGTCGAGACAAAGATTTTAACCTTCGTATCTCCAGATAAAAGAAACATAAATAAGGGCAGCTATTATACCCCAATTTTTGCCCCTAAGATCCTCTATCATCTCATAGCATCACAATGCATCAAGATCACGCATTTGGGTTGATTATCTTTTCTACTCTTTCTCCTATCTTTAAATCTGTCTTTGAGGGATCACCAAGAACCATAATTGTGTATCTTGTATATATGTGTTTTATATTTTTACTGACCTCTAATCAAAATACCTAAAATATATGCTTTGTTTTTCTTGTATTTTTGTTTTGTAGGTATCGAGCCAGGGCATTCAACCAACAGAGTTTTTTTCCATTTTTTCCTGCGGAAGTTGATTTCCCTATATGGAGAAACCGGTTTCCCCCACTCATTTTGCGTCAGGATTTCAAGTTTTTCGGTGGAAATCGGTTTCTTTTATACAGGAAATCGGTTTCCTGGGACGAATTTGGCAAAAAAAAAAGACAAATTTTCAAGTTTGTGGCATGTGGCTCCAATTTCATTTTTTTGAGAATATTCTTGATCACCCAAAAAATATTCCCCTACCTCATCATAATTAAATTCTATCATACACCTCCATTTGATGACATGTGCATCACTTAATCTTAATTTTGGCTCTAAAATCAATTACCAAACCTAATTTTGTTTCCAAACCAAACTTCAAATCACCAATAATCCCAAGCATAAAATCTATAAACAGAGCCCTCATTTCATTCATTCATCAAGCTTTTGATAGCCAAATTCACCTAGCTAAAAATTCTCTCAACATTCTTTATCTACCCAAATTCACTCAAAGCTCCATTTCCATGAAAGTTAATAAGTTTTTCATTGAAGCTTACTAATCTTTGAGTTAAACCTCCATCCAAACACTTTTTCTTTATTATTTCTCTACATCAAAGCTTTAGGGATTAATACTAGAAGCTGATTTGAAGCATAATCAGATTTAAATAGGTAATTTTTAGATCCACCAATTGTTAAGCTTGATCTTCATCTTTCACAATGTGATCTCTTGTCGATCTTGGTGTTTTGATTCTTTGAGCTACATTTTTTTATTCCATTGGTTCTATTTTCTCATAATTTGATGGAATTATTATGCTCAATTAAATCCAAAATCATAAGGTGATTGATGAAATGTTTGAACAAGAATCTTCTCTTTAAAATGCTATTTTCTGGTTTTTCACAGCAGAAACTGGTTTCCTATATACAAGAAACTAATTTGCCTCACTGTTTTGTACCAGAATTGAAAAAATCATGCAGGAAACCGGTTTCCCTATATGGAGAAACTGATTTCCTGAAGGCAGAATGCATTTTTTTGCTTTGTTTTAGGACTGTTATGATTCCTTTTCTTTTTTTTTCTACTCCTTTCTTTAGATTGTTGCTTTGGATTGTAATTTTGAATGTCCAATTTCTCTTTAAATTAAATGGACTTAGGATGTAGATGGAGTTAGATAAACATTCATTAATTTAAATCTATCTTAGAGTGAATTATTTAATTCATTCTTGGTGCTTTGAAGTAGTGATATGTTTAGTACTTTAATCCATCAATTATGAGTGATTGAACTTGAAGATGAAAAAATTTTGAGGATGTGATCTAAAGTGACTTCTCATTCCCTCCATATTCATTTTATCCCCTTATTATTTTCCTTTAAGTGATCATTAGTGGCCAAAACTTTATGTTTGAAAGCCCAAGTATGATTTCCTATTGAACTATGGTTCAAAATCTTTGAAGCTTGTTGTTAGGAGGCTTTGATATTATCAATCCTCTAATAAGTCTTTATCAACTTTGACCTAAGTTCAATCTTCAATCTTCATTGATTATTTATTATGGAATTCATCTCTCCCTTCTTCTTTATTTTTGTTTTTTTACTTGTGCTACATATTTTAGCAGCTTAGTTTTTACCATGTCTCTAACGTGTATGGTACATATATTGATATTTATCGGCCTCAAAATATGTGTGACTTCTACATAAGTCTATTTACGATGGCTTTACATGATGCTAAATTTGTTTCGATTCGGAAAATGATCATTCGTAGCCCAAACTTTTTATTTGTATGTCCAAGTATGGTTGATTGTTTATCTTGGATCCAATACCTATGAAACTTGTTGTTAGGACGCTTTGATTTTATCAATCCTCTAATGAGTTTTCATTACTCTTGGTCTAAGATCATCATTCCATCATCATTGATCATATTTGTGACCATTAAATTCTAACTTTTAACTTTTATCTTCTAAATAATTAACAATCAACTTTACTTTATGACTTTTATTTATGCCTTTATTTTTATGCACTTTTATTTTTAGAATTTACATTCCATGTTATTTTCCTTTTGCTCACTTGAGCATTTATTTTTATGTCATTTTATCTTTGCTCACTTGAGCATTTATTTTCATGTCATTTATCTTTGCTCACTTGAGCTTTTCTTTTTACTTTTAAGACAATAATCAAATTGAACATTAAAAGACTTAAGTCTCTCTTTATGGACTATTAGTTACTATCCTTGGCTTATTGGAGTTGTGGTCCTCTTGGACTTGGGATTAGAAGCCTAAATACTTTGAGACCTTGAGACATTTAGACCTTGTGTTACTTCATTATTATTTTGTTTGTATTGGGAAGTCTTCTGTGTGCAGGTGTTGTTATGTTGGCCTTAAGTAATCTATATGGAACTTGGCTCAATATTGAAGACCTTTCTTTGGGTTTAATACCTTATATTTGTTTGATACTTCTTTGCTTTTGATTTAATTTCACATGGATGATTGGTTTACTCTTGATCTATTCTATACTTGTGGCTTTAATCCAAATGATAGGAATTCTACATTGACTTCTTTATGTCAAGTGTTGGCTTCTTGTTGGTTAGACATTTCTTTACCTTAGCTTTTACTTTGTGTACATAGGATAGTCTCTTCATCTCCTCCTATCTTCTTTAATTTCAAAAATCTTCTCCCTCCTTTTCAAAACCCTTTTTTACTTGAATCGTTTTCATAATAAAATTGGACTTAGGTCCATGTATTTTCAAAACTTTTTTTCTTAATCAAACTTTAATCAATTTAATAATAATTTGACATATTTTTGGAAATACTAAAAGTTGTTAACCTCATTAAAAGTATTTAGCCGTTTTGGCTTTTTACTTTAAAACCTTTTCTCAAAATATTAGACTGTTGTTGATTCTTGTAGTGATGCATGCTACTATACTTCTATGATATGTAGTAAAGTGAGCCATTTTACACTTGAGTGTTGAGTTATGTCTTGTTGGTTTTAAATCCAAGCTATGTCCTCCACTTTGAGATGATGTAAATGCTTCTTTCTCATAATTGTAGGTAGTAAGTATGTTTTCCACTCGAATATGACGAGATGTCTCTTCTTCCTAAAATTAACCAACACACAAAACTTTTCAAAAATTTTGAGAGGAGCACGAGTGCCTTGATCCTCTATTACGTAAAAGTTGGTACGTAGGAAAAAAAAGGTCTGCAACCGCGGCGGATGAAAATATTGTAAAAACCACTTATTTTCTCATCTCCACAATCTCATTTTGTAAATATTTCTTTATAGCCAAATACACATATTTTCAAAGAGGTTCTTGTGGAGTATCGTAGATGTTTAGGGTGATAATACATTTCTTTTGCATAACCAACCCCCTTACCTAGATTCTCTATTTTACTTTGGGTTTATTCTCTCTTTTCCCATTCCTTTGGATAAAATAAAAGTGTGGTGGCGACTTTCACTGATTTGCGAGTTAAGTCAATCTAATGGCTTAGTCTCAAAATTCCATCGCTACAGTCGAGAACCTTTTAAAGTCTTATTTTCTAATCAAAGCAATTTTTCATCTGAGTAAAAGAAACTTATTTCTAAAAAAGGTTTAATTATTTAAAACAAAACGCGTCGGACATGCGACAGCGGAAGGTATAAATTAGAGGGAAATATGGTTCTGATTACGTGACAGCGACAGATACTTCTCAATTAGTTCTTTTTCAAAGAGGAAGACAGTGTCCCAAAATTGATTAAATATAGGAACAACAAGAGTATCAACGAATTGATGATATCCACATTCCAGCATTGCATTTCTAAATTAATTTATATTCTTCTACTTTACTCTATTTTCACAATCCAAACACTTATTTTTTATTTGCCTTCGATAAACACTGTAGCGATAGATAACAATAGCTTGACTATTAGGTATATGTGGGTTCGACACTCTTTATATTACGGATACTTTTTGTGCACTTTCAAAATACCACATCAGGTCCGGCTAGTGTTGCAACGTTACACATTCTTGAGATTGTTGAACTCATGGAACCCCAAAAGATCAAACATTTTCTGAAAGTCAATACAGATTATAATGAAGATTTGATGAGGATCTTTTATACTGGGTTAGAAAAAAGGGTTGGCATTACATTCCATTTCAGGATAGGAAACAAATCATATCATGTTACTGGGGAGCTTTGGAGATACTTATTTGGTATTCAAATATTCAGTCAAGACTCAAACGTCTCTGATTCTTCACTGTGTCAAAATTTTGATTGGACGCCTTACTTGAACTCATGCCTAAAGGCACCAAGGCCTTATGACAATATGAAAAAATCGTCAACCGGGAATTTGAAGAGGGGTCCATGCATTCTTCACAGGATTGTTACTCATGTGTTGTATCAGAGAAAGGGATGTCACTTTCGGATCGATCAGGCTAAGGTACATTTAATGTATATTCTTCAAAACAAGCTTCTGATTAGTTGGCCATACACTTTTGTATCTAGGATGTTTATTATTCGTGAATGTAACAGAGAATCATCGTTAAATTACCCATTGATGATCAGTAGGATTCTCAAGAACTTTCGTATTAGTGTGTCATATCTTCTATACATTTCTCCTTGTCAAACTCAAGAGTTCAACAAAAATACAATGGCAAACATGGGTTATAAGTGGGATAAGGAGAAAAATGCTTACTACTTCACAATCAAGGAGTCCCAAGGACTCATGTATAACTATGATGATCCAATTGAATTTAATCAGGTGCATTTTGAAGAATAGCATATGGAAGCCAATGATCAGCATGATGATACAACCATGCCTGATGCATACTATGGTGAAGATAAGGCTTACCTTAAAAATTCTAGGGTTCAAAAACCAGGAGACAACCAACAAGGTTGCAGACAGTAGCAACAATCCACATACACCCTACATGACACTCCACACAAAAATGATTCTGGTATTGGTTCAAATGGTACTTAATCTAATATTATCAACATGCTTGAAAACATGCGTATTCAGCAGCAAGAGTACCAGTAAGCAAAGTCTCGTAGGTGGGATGCTTTTAAAGCTGCTCAGGATGCTCGTTTATGTTTGGTTCAAGAATATCTAAATGACCAATACACAAGATTCAACCATCTTGATTCATATGAAAGAGGCCAGTTCGATCATATTCATGAAAACATGGACTTCAACCAAGGCTCAACTTCTACTGGTATTAACTTCATCATTCATGATCAAGATGGAAACCATCATCACCACATGATGTTCTATCGTGATATGTGTGATTTCTTGGATTCTAATTTTAGAAATGATGAGCAGGGTTGGTTTAGAGGAATAAGACCACCACCCAAGGGTGGTCATAAGGGTGGTCGTGGAAACTAAAGTCATATTGCTTGTGGACAATGGACTTCAAATCATTTTGCATGCATTTTCATTTTTATTTCATGTTGGTTACATTTATGTTGTGTTTGTTTTTATTTGAATTCTCGCTTAAACAATCTTATGGTATATTTGTAATGAACTACATTTGATTTTGAATGCATTGTTTTTTAATTATGTTTATGCTTTAACATCATTCTATGTGAGTGGTTGTTGTTATTCAATTTATCTTTACAATGCATCTGAGTGATGTATATGTGATTGTGTATTTTCACGTTATGCTTATTACGTTTTGTGGACTTTTTATCTTTTTGATGTTGTCAAAGGGGGGGAAGCTATGCAAGAACTAAGAACAAAGTAGTTTTGCAAATATTAAAAGGAAGGTTCATATATTTAGGGGGGATATGATTAGAAACTATAAATACGTCATACATTTTTCCATCATCAAAAATGGGAAGTATGTGAGTGTAATATCCTCTCTTAGATGTTTTAAGTGTTGTCAAAACTAGGTCATGTGTAGTATATGTATATTTGACCTTGTCTTTCTATGTCTAGGTTGCATTTTCATCTTAGGACACTTAGGAAACAAGTCAAAAGCATTCAGACAAGTTAAAAATGTCAAAAATATCAATTTTCATGAAAAATCATGTTTGGAGTCGACTCACCCATGTTAGGAGTCGACTCCCTCTGAAGCATATTGAAAAGAAATTTTTTTGTCCTATATGGGTTAACTCCCAGGCCATTGAAGTTGATACAAAGAACGAAGGAGTCGAATCCCACGTTTTATGTCCCGACTCCTGATGGAGAAATTTTTTTCAAAAAAATTATGTCCACTTGGTGTCAACTCCCAGGAAGCATGGTCGACTCATTGCACTTGTGAGTCGACTCCATCCACGAATGGGTTGACTCCCACTATTTTAAAATGTCCAAATATGTAATTTTGCAAACCTATTTTTTTATGTTTTCTCTTTAACTCACACATACATATATATATATAGTCATTCATGCATCATTTCAAAGTGATTGAAACCAAAAATATACAAAGTCTTTTTCACCATCTTCATCCTTTCTCATTGCATACATACAACAAGTACACATAATCATTTTTGTTGTGTGATCAAGAGATAGTTTGATAAGGTCCAATTAGGATTGTTTGTAATCAATTGGGTTGGAAATTATTTAGGGGTTTCAAAAAAAAATCCATTTGAATTTTTCTTCCAAGATCAAGGATTGATTTGGAAGTTTTTCACAAGATTGCGTAAATTGGATTCAGCCGAGTGAAAGCTTCGAAAAATAACATATATGTTGAAGGAATAACGGTAAATGGAGGCCAATTTTGGTAATCTTGGGTCACAATACCTTTCTAAATTTAGATTCAGTTGAGTGAAACCTTGGAAGAATGGTGGTTCTGTCAATAGAGTACCGGTAACCGAATGATCAAATTGGTAGTATTAGGTTACTTGGTCGAGCTCAAGATCAAGGGGAGAGAAGAAGATAGGATCAACATCAAACATAGGGTTTGGAAGATTGGATTTCTAATTTTTCTCTTGTAAACTGCATTTGCAAATGTTAATTTTCATTATCTTAATTCCATTGGAATTGGGGACAGACGTACCCATAGCAAGGCTGATTGGAAAGCTGCCTAAACAAATCCTTGTGTCTCTTTCTCTGTCTCTCTTTTACTTTAACTTGCAAATTGTGAAACCATTGATTGTGCAATTGATACATAGGGATAATTTCTTTGTCTAATACTTCAAACAGTTTTGTTGAGTTGATTGCAATCTATGTGATTGTAATTGGTTTCTCATATCAACAAAATCAAAATCAAAATTTGGGTTGAATTGATTGCACATCAAGTGTTCGCCAAATTGTTTAAGTTGGTTTTTGTTTAATATTAATTTAATTGAAAATCGATTATTATTATTGTGTGGTTTTATTCAAACATTACAGTTAAAAAAATATTGATTAATTTTCTCATCTTACGTATACGTTATATAAGGTTTAACACATATCTGATCTTTTTAATAATGGTTCGGGATAGACGATTGTCGATCCGAGATTGTTTCCGTTAGCCATAGTTGAACAACTTTCAAAACAAAATTTTAAATATGTCGATTTCATTTGTGATCAATTCAACCCCCCCCCCCCCCCCCCCCTCCCCCCTCTATATCGTAGCCTTTTGTCTAACATAAGCCTCCTTTATATAGAAAAAATTGACTCAAAAATAAAAATGATACATACGACTTTTTAAATGAGTTAATCGATTAATCCTAATTGTTAATAAATTAACAACTTTCAAAATATGGAAACCCTAATCTAAAAAAGGAAACCTTAAACGACTATATGCAGTAATCGATTAAAATCTTTTCTAATTATTTAAAACTCCATTTACATTGCTCTGGTTGATTTGAATAAGTAATTAATCAATTAGGTAGTGTTAAAACTTCCCTTGCTGATTAGAATTACTCCTCAATCAATTCTACATAAGCCTATATAGGTTTTTAAGAGATCTTCTAAAAAAAGGGTTTTAAAAACTTTTTGTGTGTATGTGTGTGATTGACATAGTACGTCAAGAGTTACTCTGGACCTTTTACACTTTAATCGATCACTCTAAGATGTGAAGCGCATGATTAGATGAGAGTTTCACATTTTCACAACTTCATGTCTTCACACTACTACAAATAATATATTTTATGAAGAAACTTTCACCTCAACCAAAGAAAACCCGAGGTATAATGCCAAGGCATGCCATATTTTATTGTTTATAAAAATAAAAAACTACATATTCCCTCGGTATTTAATATAAATGAGGGGAAAAATAACTCAGGATACACTTTGAATCTCAGCTATTGCAGTTTATGTTTTTATTTGTTTATAAGTGAGTACTAAATGATTTATCCCTTCACTTTCCTTAAAAACCGAGGGATAAAATAATTAGATTTTACTATAAAATCACTCCTTAAATAGATTTTATCCTAATCCGTACTTATATGACGCTGCCCCAAACTAGTACGCATCACTCTTTGGGATGGATTGCAAGACAGAAAAAAATTTCAACGTTCTTCTATCCTTGAATAAAACATTTTTATGTCCTTGCGGTCTATCTCACATAATGGTGTTGGTATTGATGTTGTTGTTGTATTTTTGTAACAATCCTCAATTAAAGAAGTAAGCTCAACCTTTTAAAAGTACTTAGATGATAGATTGCAAATGCAGAAAATCATTCTTGCTTCCAGTTACACAAAGAAAGGAGCTCAACCTTTGAAAATTTAAACAAAGAATGGAGCTTAACTTAACAGAAGTTGGATAAATTGTTGAGTTTTTAGGGGGAACAAAGGGTATACAACAAAATCTGGATATCAGTGGAGATATTCAGTAATAAGAGAAAAGATTTATCGTAAACAATTTATTTTAATATTCTGTGTAAATAATGTAATTTCAAAAAAAAATAGAATTATTCACCTCAATTTTTGTCATAATCGATGTGATAGTTAAGAGAAGAAGATAATTTGCCTCGGCTTTCTTATAGAATCGAAGTGTATAATAATCAGATTTTATAACAAAAACACTCTTAAACAGATTTTACCCTAATACTAACTTATATATAGCTGCCCCAAATATTTACCATTGTCTATTTCATGGGTTGCTACTAGATCTATGAGATGGATTGCAAGTGCAGAAAATAAAAAAAAATTCATGGTGGGAACAAATAACTTATCAGAAGTTGGATAAGTTGTGGAATTTTTTTGGGTATGCAAAGGATATGCAACAAAATTTGGATATCACCGAAGATTTGTTGTAAACAATGTATTTTAATATTCTGTATAGACAATGTAATACAAAAAATGCTTATTCACCTCGGTTTTTGATTTGAACCGAGGGATATGTTAAGCTTTTTTTTAGGATTTTCACCAGCCTTAAACAAATATTTGTCGTCCATTAATGATTATTAATGCTTAAGACTCTGCCATTAGTGATTTGCATGAAACTTGAGACATTCATTATAAAAGCATGCTGAATATTAACATTTCTAACCTAATTGAAACATTAAACGCTTGAAATCTAAAGACGCTTTGAAAACTTCTCTATGTTAGATTACAAAAGCAAAAAACCATCTGGGTTTAAGTTTTTTTTTCTTAAATATTTATTTGAGCCGAAAATCAAATATTTGAATATTGATTTTAATTATCTTATCTTTTTTTTCATCAGAAACAAATACATGCAAGATTCGTAGAGAATAATCTTGCACCTAAGATGTGATCTTTTCCAAGATTCAATAATTCGAATATCTAAATTAAAATCTAAATCTTCATAGAATTTGATTTTTATCTAGATCTCTAGGAAATTCAATTTTTATTTTAATATTTTATGTAAACAATGTAATATTATGGGTAAACAATCTAACAATTTAAAAAAATAATAATAATAATCTTACCCCTTGGTTTTCTAGATAAACCAAAGATACGCTAGTTTTGAAAATAATAAAAGTGTTGTCGATAGGGTTCGAATTCATGTGCATATAACTTTATCCCTCAGTTTTTAAATTACTGAGGTGTTAAGTGACAACTTTTCATGACACTCCTCGTTACCTCTCTTCTTTAGTCGAGTTAAATGTATTTCGTGTCCGAGATTAAATGTGTTTTTGTAGTAATGTCAAGTTCTCTTGTTGGGTCATATCTAATATTTTTCTCATTCATAATTGATATGTGGTTTATGATGGATATTCATGAGGGAGGAGCATTCTCATTAGATCAAACATTCACCTAAATATCAAAGATTCACCAAAAGGCATGAGAGAGACACTAAATATTCACCCAAAATCTTAAGGTGATAGGCGTATGGGTCATCTCACTTATAAAGTGTTCAACCTTCATTTTTTTCAAGCAATGTGGGACTAAGAACTCACACTTGTTTCTCAATAATCTCCCCCTCAAGTGTAAGTTTATCCACTATGTTACCTATCAAACATAAGCTCTTTAACACACATGCTTGTGACGTCGTTGAAAGACACCCTTACTCGTCAGGGGCACTAAAATAAGACACACCGTCTAACCACTTTCGTGTCAGAAACAATTTCAATACAGTGAATCGGTCTCTTAGTCGAACTATCAGTTCTGATACCAGTGGTGGATCGTCATGAAGGAGAAACATTCATGTTGAGTCAAACAATCACTTAAAGGTCAAAGACTCACTTATCGTATATTCAACCTTCAATTTTCCAAATAATATAGAACTAACCACTCACACTTTAAAGATTAACATTTAAATCAACAATTACCTATATCAATTACAATAATTATTCTTTCCTCTTTGTTTGGTTTGAGTGTGATCTTTATTGAGCTTGTGTGTCTTTTTGTATGTGTTTTAGATTTTGGTTTTGGTCGTTTCTTTGACACTTTGATGTAATCTTGTTATTTTATTATTTTATTATTTTCTTGAGTTAGCTAACTACATATTAATAAATAATTTTGATCTTTGAAAAAAAAAAGACTTTGCGCCTACCACTACCCATACTACTTTACATTTGTAACCAGTAATCTTCAAAAGCAACAAGAAATTGAAGAAAATGTAGAGGCTTGGTTTCTACACGAAACCTAACACTTTTGCTTATAATTGGAAGCTATCAACTAGTACCTCTCTGTCTTTCACTCACTATAATATCATAGTACAAGATAACTAATTTATGAAAATTCTATTGATGTAACATGCGAGTCTTCCATCTTATTAGGCCAAAGAACATTATTAAAATAAAATGAACTACTAAATAACCATATCCCTCCACTTCTTTTGTTTCCCATAAATAATTATTTTGATGTTATCCTTAACAAGGGACATGCCTAAATCAATGAAGATATCGCACTTTTTATTTGCTTCATGCGCATGACATGGCCTATGTATGTGTTTCTTTTCTAAAAGAAAATAGTAAAAAATTAAAAAGTTTGAATGTTGGGTTGCAAGTATGCAAAAAGACTAACTCAACTTAATTAATGAAATATAATGCTTATCAAGAGGGGGGAAATGGAGTTTAATGATGGTCGGTTGTCTAAATTAGGGTTTTAGATCTTACAATTTTAAGTAAAAAAATATCATGAAAGATTAATTTAAGTATAATTTTATGATATGTTAAATTTACTTTTAAGAGAGAAAAATATATGATAATGAATTTAATTCTTAGCTTAAATTAAAAAGTTGATTTTTTTAATTTATTTTGAAAAAAAAAATTGCTATCAAATATATTATGTACGCATAAAATCAATGTATATTTGCAAAGACTGTTTTTACTATTGAAATATTTTACTATATTATATTAATTTTAGAGATTAATTGATATGTGTTGTTAATGTAATTTTTTTATAAAATCAGTGAATCAAAATTATTCTTATATAATATTTTAAATATAATTAAATAAAAAGTTAATCTATTATAAAAATCTAAATAATATAAAACTGTTTTACATTGTTGATATATATCAATTTAATTTTTAATTTTATATTGGAGATGTAGTTTGAATGTCAATATATTTCAATATATTATATTAATTTTATGTTGGAGATGTGGTTTAGATGTTAACATTAAATCTGTATCACTGCACTTACGAAGTAATGTCTATTAACTTGGATTGTTAGGTAATATGAAACTAATTTGGATATTTTAGAATAGTTACCTCTAAGTGTTAATGTTTTAGTTGATCTCGCTGCTCTGAGTAAGGGTAAAAATATATCAGGTTATTTATCAGGGATCTAAAATCTAGCTTACATATATTCAAGTTAGGTCTGATTTTTTTTTAAATAGAAAATATTTAAGTTTTTTTATTAGTTTATTTTGCTAAAAAAAAGTTAGATCATAGATCATTAAAAAATCTTTAAATCTATGAGACCGACCTATTTAAATAAATATGAAAATTTTATTATTATATTATATTTTGTACTTTGAATTAAAATCAAAAATAAAACTTAGTTATCTTGAAGAATTTATGAAAATAATTTGAAAAAACTTATGAACAATGTCATAAGTTGTTTTCATAAGTTCTCTAAAAAAAATTGTATCATAAAACTTATGCTAATAGATAAACTCAAATGAGTATAAAACCAATCATTTTTTCTTATTGATTTTTTAATTTGTTATTGTATTTAACATTAGTTGAATTGTTTAATTACAAAATTTTAAATGAAGTAGGCTAGTAGGTCAATTAGACTTTCAAAAAGACTAGGCTCAAGCTTAAAAATGAGTTTATGATATGCTACATATCAGATTAAGACTACGAATTTTTAAACAGGTCAGACTTGGCAAAGTCTAACTCGGATTAACCTATTTCCACCCTTAATTGCGACAACTAGGTATTATTTGCTTTATATATGAGAATCATCACGACTTTATCATTTAGAACAGGTGTCTCGTTGGATTGATGTGTATGTGTGTTTTATATACTACTATTAACCTCAACACAGAGATGGGAAAAGGGAAAAACGAAGTACATCCGCCTATTATCTGGCCTATTTAAGTATATGTTGAAGTATGCCTTAAAATCTTTGTTTATGAAGAGAAAGAAAATATATTTCGAGATTGCCAAAAAACAACAAGAATGTCTGATTTAGGTAGTTCGCGGATTTTGAGTTTGATCGGTTTGATTTGCGGATCCATTTATTTAATGTTAGAATATATATATATATATATATATTCTAAATTAATATAAAAGATATTTATAATATTTTATTCAAGTAATGAGTTGTGTTTTAGAATTTGTATGTTGGAGGCTTTCATGACAAGAAATAGCTATGGGATTTGAGGTCAAGGCGTTATGAATGTCTTGAGGCAATTACAAAACTGTATAATGAATTTTACAAAAAACAAGGGACCTTCATGAATTTTGGGTGTTATGTTTTGAATGTTGCTGAAGGATTGCAAAATACTTAAACAGGAACCTTCATGGATGCGTTCGAAAGTAGGTGGAGTCAATGTTGGTTGAAAAACCATGCTTGTGAGCTTGTTAATTACCTAGGCAGGAAAATGTGACAAGTGGATGCAAGTGGCGAGATCAAAGTTTAATGATATCTTGAACTTGATGAATATTATTGAATAGTGTTTCAATATGGTAGAGACCAGCAAGGTAGTTGATGGTTAAATTGACATCAACACGGTTTCAAGTCAAGGATGAGATTGTTGAATTTTGCCTTAAAACTTTTGTTGATGAAAAGAAAGAAAACATATTTCAAGATTATCAAAAATCAAGAAGCCGAAAAGCAACAAGAATGTCCGGTTTGGGCGGTTCGTAATATTTGAGTTTGACCAGTTTGATTTGCGGATCAGTTTATTTAATGTTAGAATATTATATATATATATATATATATATATATATATATATATATATATATATATATATATATATATATATATATATATATATATATTATATATATATATATATATATATATATATATATATATATATATATATATATATATTATATATATATATATATATATATATATATATATATATATATATATATATATATATATATATATATATATTAATTTAGTAATAGTCTAAATTAATATAAAAGACATTTATAATATTTTATTCTAATAATTATTGTGTTTTGTTTTGGGCTTAGTATGTTGTGTTTTAGTAATTATAAATATGTATCTCTTTTGATTATTAGAGTGTGACAATCTTAAAGTTTATAGCAAAAGGATAGAGTAAGGAATTTAGGGTCTTCTCAAGAAAAAATTTAGAGAGGTAAATATTTTGGGAAATCTTTGGAGTTATCTAAGGATATTGGGAAATATTTTCTTACACCTTGGATTTGTGTGCTTACATTATTGAGAGTTGGAGATGTTAGGAAAGACTTGTGTAGAAAATTAGTTTAGTTCTTTAGTGCCTTCAGGGTTGTTCTTGGGAATTCTGAAGGCGAAGGTTATTTTCTTGTAACTCAATTGTAATCTCTTGTAACAACTCTGACAATAGTGAATTAGAGAGTTGCTCTCTCCCTCAGAGTAGATCCTTTGATCGAACTTGATAAACAAACATTTCGCATTTTCTCGCCTTATTATGTTATATCTTCTGTTTAGTAATTATAATTGTTGAAGGCCATTTATTTTGGTTGCTACTGTTCTTTGCGTCGCATATCAAAGTATTGTTGAAATTGAACCTTATCATTATTCACATTAAACTGCTCTAGTCTGAACTACTTAATAATAATGTTAGACTTAGATTTTTTTAAAAATCTATCTAATTAAATAAGTCATACTTATCCAATTAAAAAAAACTATGAAATCTTATAGATCGATTTATACATATCTATTTAAAAAATAGGTTAAATAGTATATAAAAGATCTTGTTGTCGCAGTGAAGAAAAAAAATAGATAAAATAAATTAGTAAAAAGATTTCTTGTAAAACGAATTTTCAAATAGAAAAAAAAATCTATAATAGATCTTAGGTCTGACTCAAACCTTAAAAAAATTATTATAGACTAAACTCAATCTTTACTTAGATTTAATATGACCTATTCTCACTTCTACCTCGACTTCAAAGTAATGTCAGATTATTTGGTTCCAACTCAATATTTTGGCTTTAATTCATCACTCTTAATTAAAGTACCGTTGAAGTTTTACTTATGGCAGTCTTCTTACTAAAATGGTATTCTAGTAAGGTCACTTGTATTGAAGTTGTATTAAAATTATAAATTGTTAGATTCTTAAATTATTGGCTGCCTAAGTTTTTAGACATTCTTGTTCTTTGAGCTAATTTTAAAATTGAGATTCATGTGTATCCAACAAGGTATTAGAGACGGATTAAGGATGAAAATGTGCGAATTTGACTCATGATTTATGTTAGGCGTGATGGTAGTCTTGAAATATCACATTGTCACAAAATTTCACCACTTGAATAAAATAGAAAGAAAGAGAGATATTTTCAACACAAAATTTTAATGTTTAGGTACAAATTTTTAACTTTTAGTATCATACATAGTTAGAAACTTCTATAGTGCTAGCTAGTGGGTTAATAAAAAAGGTAACCGAATATTTATATATGCACTGATCCTTATTGGTGTATAACTGTCTTCCAATATTGAAAGTGAAAGCAATAAAGCATTTGAACTATTTTTATCTCATGGCCATTAATTATTGGTTGTTTTTAGTTACTTAGGAAACTTTTTATCTTCACTTATATGTGATTGGGAGAAGAACATGCATAATAATCAGAGAAGTGCAAGTATGTATGTTTTTTGAAGTGAATAATCAAAGTTATCTCTAGAATCTGGTACTTTTGTTAATCTAGTCACTTACTTTTTATAAAAGGAACAAATATAAACAAGATACTATAACCACTTGAATAGAAGCAAATGAGAGTGTAGTCCTAATAAACCATCAGGAGCAATCGGTTATGATCGGTTGTGGCAAAAAATAAATAAATGATCATTTTCAATTTTTAATAATATTTATTATTTTTTTAAATTTTGCACTCTAATTAATATCTTTCATCATTTTCAATAATTTGAGTAAAATAGTTTAGGATTTAGAATTTAGGGTTTAGATTATTTTCTCTTTTATTTATATTTTTTTAAGTTTTGTAAAAATATCAAATGAATCACTCACTGTGAGACACGGAGGGAATAGTTCATATAAGAATAAGGGAGGACAACAAAAGATATTAAAAAAAAGTATTAATGACATATCAAGTTATAGGAACAAGAAGCACAAGAAGCACCTACCAGGCCACTAAAAACACTACAGTTGAACAAATTCTCTCTTGTAGGGATTTTGTCTTGAAGAAGTTTCCAAGAAAAAATAAACACTTTCAAAGGGTCTAAACTAGCCTATATATATGGGGTGGAATTGAGTCCATTATATTCGAAGGGAACTCAAAGACAATATTTACATCCATGAAGGCAGAATAAGTCGATGATGTTAAGTAAAGACCACCATTATCTTGTCGCCACCACCAATGGTCTCTATCTGAGGAGGGGGCACTTCTTGAACAACAAGGAGGATATTACAAACAAGCTCATTTTTCCAACAAAAAATGGGATCTCCTCCATGTCACGCTGCGAAAAATATACAGAGTCGCCACTTAACTTTATTTATTCCGAAGGAAAGGGAAAATATCGGGAAAACCTCTAAAGTGAAAGAATAGTCTCGCAATCAAATTCGAGATTCGATTATGCAAGGGGAATGTATTAGTGTAGCAGTAGAAATATTGAGACTAAGTCATTGGATTGATTTGACTCGCATAGATCAAATTAAAAATCGTCACCGCGCTTTATTGTTTCCAAAGGAATGGGAAAAGAGCGAATAATCCAAAAAAGAGGGAGAGAGAATCTAGGTAAGGGGGTTGGTTATGCAAAGGGAAGATATTATCATCCTAAACATCTACGGTACTTCGCATGAACCTCTTTGAAAATCTGTGTATTTTGGCTATAAATGTTGTATATAAAAAATAGATTGTGGGGATGAGGAAAGAAGTATTGTTATAATTTTTGCATCCGCCGCGGTTGTGAATCTTTAGTGCCTATGTACCACCTTCCATACAATAGAGGATCAGGGTACTCGTAGTTCACCTTTAAAATTTTAAGACACAAGTGTGTTGGTTAATTTTAAGAAACGGGACATCATCGTCTTATTTAAGTGGAAGAACATACTTACTACCCATGATTATGGAGAAAGAAGTATTTGCATAATCTCAAAGTGGAGGATATGGCTTGGATTTTAAAAATCAACAAAGCCTAGCTCGACACCCAAGTGGAAAATATCTCACTTTACTACATATCGTAGAAGTATAGTAGTTCACATCACTACAAGGATTGACAAGAGTCTAATCTTTTGAAAAAATTTTAAAGTAAAAGGCCAAAGTGGCAAAATAGTTTGAATGAGATTGATTGACTTTTAGTCTTCTCACAAAAATGCCAAGGTATTATTAAGTTGATTAAAGTTTGATTAAAAATATGTTTTTGAAAATGCATGGACCTAAGTTCAAGTTTATTGCGAAGCGGTTCAAGTTTTAAAACAAGAAGAGTTTTCAAAAAGGAGGGAGAAGATCTTTGAAATTAAAGAAGGTAGGAGGAGATGAAGGGACCATCCTAAAGCACAAGGTAAAGTCTAGGGAAAAGAACCATCTAACCAATAAGAAGCTGACACTTGACAATGAGTCAATGTAGAATTCCCATCCTTTTGGATTTAAACCAAACAAGCAAAGATAATAAACCTATTTAATAAAACCAAGCTTAAATTGCATTAAGTCTTCACAAAAATATGGCAGAGTAACGGCTGTATACAGATGAATTCTCGATCACAGACAAAGCATGTAATCAAAATAACCTGCACATAAAGCAAATGAATAACCCAATGTCTTAGGGTAAACCCCAAGAAATCTAGACAAAATAACAGTTGAGGTCACAAGGTCTCAAGGTAGGTCAATGTCTCTAATCATAAGTCCAAGAAGTCCACAACTCCAAAATGTCAGGGATAGTAACCAAATAGTCCAAGTAACATTAAAGTTTTTTATGGTTCAAGTTGATTATTAGGTATTTTCAAAAAGAAATGAAAAGCTCAAGTGAGAAAAAATAAAAATGACATAAAATTAAATGCTCAAATGACCAAAGATGAAAATATCATGAAATGTAAATTCTAAAATAAATGTTCTTAAAGCAAAGAGTATAAAGTAAAGGCATAAAATAAAGTCAATTGTTAGAAGTTAAAGGTTAGCTGAATGACCATCTTGAAACTTGTATTTGAAACTCATTAGAGGATTTATAAAACCAAAGCCTCTCAAGAACAAGTTTCATTTGCTTTTTGTCAAGTATATCATTCATTTCAAAATCTCAAGGCAACAATAAATGATCAATGATGTTTAAGTGATTCACTTTAACCAAAGCTTATGAAGATTCATTAGAGGATTGATAAGACCAAAGCCTCCTAACAATGAATCTCAAGGTTATTTGATTAAATGATTCAAATTAACATACTTGGGCTTACAGACATGGGTTAGGGCTACGGATGATCATTTCTCTCGAATCGGAATAAAATTTAGCGCTATGTTAAGCAATCGTAAGTGGACTAATGTAAAAGTCGCACCTATTTGAAGCCGATCAATAGCAATTTATGTACCATATGTTTTGAGAAATGATATGTAAATCATTCTCAAATAACATTTAGCACAAGTAAGAATGGGATAAAATGAAGAGGGAACAGATGTGTTAGATGAAATTTAGTTTTAAATATCATCAACATCATTCATCCATCTTGATGGATTTGGTTTTTCAATCTATCAACACCCAAGATCCAATGATGTTAAAGAATTTGTCCCAAAATTACTTACCAAGTCAGTATCAAATGCAAAATCAAAACTTAAACAAGAATTATGTACAAAAGTTCTCAATTGCAAGCTTTAATCAAAAGCAAAACCCTAAATACATTCCTAACCTAAAATTATTTTTAGAATAGGAAAATAACTTCTAAAATTATGAAATTAAAACCCAAACTTCCTAAAGTTCTATAAAAGTCAGAAATAGAATTTAGAGTTCTTGGATTGAGGTGGAAATTTGATTTAGAAATACAAGCTTTGAAACTAGCTAGCAAAATGCTTAAACTAGAGATGTTTTGGAAAACAATTTGTAAAAAAACATGAAATCACAATTTAAAATTTAGGAAAAATGATCTTTATGACCTCAATTTGTACAAGAACTCTAAACAACTCCATTTTTTATTTTATAGGGCATGGGAAGTTAGAAATTTCAATCAATTAGTCTGAATGATCAAACAAAACCCTAAAAAAAGAAATTAAGTTTCAAAATTAATCAATTTAAAACTAAAATTCAAATAAATTTGGTGTGAGACTCCCTAAATGTCAAAAAAAAAACTCTATGTATCAGTAAGTATATTTTTCTTGAATTTTATCCCAAAAGAAAGAATTAAATAAAAATTATTTACACAATTCATAAAAAAGACAAAGAAAAAGTGATATATCCAAACAAATGATTTAATTTGTAACCCAAGAATTTTACAAAAATTGGGAAAAAATTATTTTTAGGAATTAGACTCAGAGAGATGCTAGAAAATATTTTTTTATAATTTTTTGATTTAGTAGAAATAGGAAAATAAAATTTCAAAACTTAAAAGATTATTAAAACCCTAATTAACTACATAAATTTATTTAATCAAGAAAAATGATTAAAAAATGAAATAAAAATCAAAATATAAAAATATATTGAAAAATAAGTTTAAAATATTTTTGTGATAATTTTTGAAGTGAGAAAAATATTAAAACAAAATTGAGAAAAACAAAGAAAATTCAAAAATATAAAGGCTTATACACCTCGCTTTTCTCAAAATGCACTGTAAAATGAGGCAAGAACATGTTCAATCAAAACATGCCACGTTATCATCCCTACCAAACAGCAACCCTTTCTATTTTTTCAGTTTTGAAACATGACTTTCAGATCCAAATATCTCACGTGTTTCTTGATGAAAATAAAAAATGCAAACATCAAAGTTCAAGATCAAAATGTGTTGAACACGATGGTATCAAAAATTTCATGAAATGATGCATTGATGATAGAGAAAATCACGCATAAAAATTGTTGTATGAGCATGTTTGAGTTGGACAATTCATCAAATAGTTTTCAACTTCAAATTTTTCCTTCAATTCTCCACCAAATTAAGCGATCGAAAAATCAAAATTCATCACAAAAATGCAAGGAAACATGAATATGCTACTGGATTATTCAAAAGACTTATAAAGTAAAAGGAAACACAAGCTGCAGTCATGAGAGAGAAATTATGGAGCCTACCTTATGAAACGGATTGCTTGATGCTTGAGCTCAAATAAAGAGCAAGCAATTCAGAGATGCTTGACTTGAAGATTAAGAGATAATGAATGGAGAGAGATAGGAAGGAAGCTTTGACAAAAATGGAGGAAGCTTGCTTGAGATTCAAAGAGAGGAGAAGAATTCTAACTTGTAGAGAGATAAGATCTTCGTGGGGATGAGAGAGATAGCTTGCTTCTGATTTTTCTGGTCCAACCCCTTTCAATTAAATCAATCCTTGCTTTTATAGAGTGAGAAATGAATAAAAGGGTAGAAATTAGAAAATGAAAAGTGAGAGTGAGGTGGTGAGGTGGTGTTGCGTTTTATGTTTGAATAATGATACAATGTGTGCGTTTTAAATAAGTGAAACAAAGCATGTGCATGAGCTGGCAGGTTTTTGTTTTGGCTGGTATGAACCTCGTGCATTTCCATGCAGATATGGAAAAAATCATGATCATGTCTTTATTTTCTTATATCTCTCTCCATAGTGCATGAAACGAGACAAAATTTGAATCAAAAATGGAGAGGGCATTACATACTCCAACTTCCATGTTCAAAATTTTTTAAAACGAAGCTTGAATCAATGAGATAATTGGCTATGAATGCATGCTTGTGAACCATTTGATGAAAGCTCAAGCCTAACTAGGCATTCCACACGCGCGACATGCCTTGTGCTGGGGGAAAATTCAGCTTGCATGGTACCTTCTTCCCATGATTATATCTCAAATGTATGAGTTATTTTGAGAAACTTTCTGAAGCAAAGTTGTTCCTCATGTTTAGGGCTTGATCTTTGATGTTGGACATTTTTCAAAATAATGAAAACTCAAATATAAAAGTGATGATGAATGTGTTCCATGAACTGTTTGATGAAATGCTTGGCTTAGCGCGCATGGCTGGGAAAAATTCCATCTCCAGGCCCCAAATCTTAACGGTCATATCTCTTTCTATAGTTGACCATTTGAGATGATTCTTGAACCAAAAATGAAGATCACACTTCAAACTTCAACTTTGATGTTGCCAACGTTTTGATTTGAGCTTAAATGGACATTCAAAATTAACCATGAAGAAATCATATTTTTGTGCATATTTGGGAAATTTCTAAGTGTCCAAAAACTTCCAAGCTCCATAAATTTTTTCTTTTCACTTTTTGACTTGAGGCATCTAATACAAAGTTGAAGAATTTTGTATCCTCTTTCCATGCATGTAAAGTTTGTACATTTTCAATAAAAATTGAGAAAGTTATGATCAATCAAAGTTCAGCACTATCAACATTAGAAAAAATCCAAAATTTCAAATAACTTCCTTGACAAGTTATCTCTAATTCAAATTTCCTCTTGATTTTATGCCACCATTGACCATGAAATATGAAAATATGGAAATCTAATTTATACTTGACCAAAAGTCCCCTTGGTCAACAGTTGACTTTGGTTGACTTCTGACAAAATGACCAATTTACCCCCCCTTTTGTCAATTGAGCCATTCCAAACCCAAATTGATGATCAAATTTCTAATCATAGATGATCATGAACATGTAGAGAAACATGGAATCAAGTATTGCCCAAAAAGTCATAGATTTCTTGATTAAATTCCAAACCCTAGTTTTGATTCTCTGTGCTAGGAGATGGTAAGATACATGCAATTGTGGTCATTACCAAGGTGACATTCAAAGAGA